>LPNX010304273.1:65822-109459 GCA_001517045.1 Pseudotsuga menziesii
CTTGTTGCCTGTGTCCACAAGTGAATCACCGAAGATGAAAATGCAGGAGCTGCCAGAAACAGCAATGAATGAACAAGCCAGCATCACAACCACAACCACAATAACAAAACTAGTTGCCATACTTTTGTTCCGAATCTCACTGATCACTCAGATTAAGGAAGGGGCTGCAACCCAGCTGCCTGCGAGTAATGCGAACAGAGGCTCAGAGGAAACGTCTGTGTTAATTTGCTTACATCTGATCAAAGCGATGCCACGAAAAGTTGTCTCGGTGACTGTGACTCAGACTCACGTGAAGGTGCTAGAAGATCGTTGCCAACGGAACCCTGTGGCGAGCATCATGTTGCTCTCAGATGGCCAGGACACTTACAGTCTCAGTTCTCGCAGGTCGGTTTTGTTGTCGCACTGCTGGTCGGGTGTTATGTTCTGGCCATAACCATTATACAGGGACTCTGTAGCTTCTACGAATGCTCTGGCAAATCTGACAGCGGTAGCAACTCTAAATGATATAAGTGGGGCCTTAGTCGACCTGGCATTCAGCCTCAAATTATTAGGAATTAACCCAAGCTGATGTCATAGTTGATAATAAAATATAATAATAACATAATAATAAAATATAATAAATGCTGATGTCATAGTAGCCATGTGTCAAGTGAAAACCAGATACCAAACTTCAAGGCTGACATCACTCTTGATTGGCCAATTAAAAGTTGACAAAATAGCAAATACAAATATTTTTATTAAAATTTAAAATATTTAAAAATTGCTATTTTTCAAATTACAAAGTTAAACTTTATAATAGAGATTTTAATGTTTTAAATATGCACCAATATGCACCAACTAATATCAAAAGTCAAAGAGGTTTGAATTCAAACGATTACAATATACCTGCTGAGGCAGGTATAATAAGATAATTTATTTCGAGTAAATCATTGCCATAAATATCATAACATGCATGTTACATACGTTATAAAGTGAAGATAGAAGTCATAATAGCTATCAAACATTATTTACCATCACTCACTTCATAACTGTACATCTCACATTTTCAATTTCAATGATTTATTTATTTTTATTTATTTATTCAGCACGATAAAAAACAATAACTTTATATTATAAGAAAAAGTCGTATCAATAAAATTACATTCTTTTGAAGATAAGTGATCTTCTCAGATCCTCCTAAAAACTATCATCTCAACAAAACATTAAAATAGTCTACTATCCTCCTTGACATTCTTATTAGACCTCACATTGCTTCCATACCCAAAACAAGGAAAAACATATAAAAAACAACTATCAAAAAGATATACAGAAAGGAACTTTCCCACAATATACAGTCTAACAGGTAAAAACTAGATTGTTAAAGTAAAAAAGAACCTCACATTGCCTAAATAAAAATACATTGATCTTTGAATTCTTAAAAAAAAGGAATCCAATTTGCCAATTCATTTTTTTAAAAGTCTATATACTTCAACATTCAAATCTCTATAGGTATGCTGAAAAAGTAATGTAAGAGAAACCAACAATCAACACTCTAACTTTATCCATCCAATGATCAACTAAAATGTGAAGATCCAAATCTACACTAGCCTAGTGAATAATAGATTGAGAATCACCAACTATATGAATGGAAGTAATCCCCTTCTTTTAACGTAACAAAGAATGCCCCATAAAGCAAGCAATTCCGCTCTTGCATTGGTTCCCTTCCCAAGCCCCATCTATAACTTAACCACATAATTAAGACTGTATTTAACAACCATGCCAACGATACACATTCCTCTTTGTTCAATGATAATTTTATCTCATCAATTTATTTATGATTTTATTGTCTTATTTAATACATTAATATCTCAACTCATATTATTAATTATTCACTTAACATTTACATACGCATATACCATTAAACGATGTATGCATGATTTCTTTAAAAGTATCTCTACTTTCCTTAGTCCTTACTAAATTTTAAATGATGTATGCATGATTTCTTTAAAATTATCTCAACTTTTCTTAGTCCATTTAAATATCAGAGGTAGACAAGGAAGAGTTTAAAGGCTTGCTCACAAACAATAATGGTACAACACCAATCCAATTAACTATGAAGGAAATGGTACAATATCTAGTTGAAAAATCTACACAACAAACCAAATCAAGATCTAAAAGATATGGATCTCAAACCTCTATATGCTATTCATAGAAAATACACATCAACCCTAATCTCAAATAATTTTCCTATCATTTCTACATTATATCCAACATACCCCCTTAATGTAGAAATGGATTTTCTACAACACCTAATTTCTACCTAAGGACCTCAAAGTGAATATTTCCAACATGTTTAGTAAATATGTCATCGACATTATCACTTGTGTTACAATAAATAAGTTCAATTTACTTAGTATCAATATTTTCTCTGACAAAATTGTAACATCCCTCGCCACCTCGACCTAGAACTCACAGTGTAAGTAAACATCACTGTAAGTATTGACTATAAAACTATGTCAAGTTGTGGTTATAATTGATAGGGTTAACGACTGAAAGCTTCGAATGACTAAAACAACATTTGGCGACGAACCCACTAGGGGGAAAGGGCTTTCCGGAAAAGGGGAAACGAGAAACTCAATGAATAATCGCTGTGTGCTTGTAAATACTAAGAGAATAGAGAGTAGTGTTTAATCAGTAGCATGACAGTCTTTGGTATCTAAAGTGGAGTCGATTAAGAAAAACACTGCTTTAATTATTAAGGGAACAAGGGGACCATGCAACGGTTGGAGTATGGGAGTTAACTCTTATATTAATTTATACAATGACAATTTCCCTATACTAAGTAGGTTGACAAATGGTACCAAAGGATTAAAAGAAATAGACACTTACCCGTAATTATAGAGGAAAAGGTTAATATAGTTAGGAGTTAATATGACATCCTATATATATTAAAAGATGATGACACTTTGGAATACATTTTTAAGAGAGGCATTTTTGATGTACCACCTTTATTAAAGACATTGTTTGGCATTAATTATGAGAGAATAATGTGATAATGTCCCACTTTTTCCCAAAGCGACATCAAGAAGTAAAAAGAGGTTAATAGAATTAAAATTGAAATGTTAGTACAATTAAAAGGGAAAAAGCAGATGCTAAGTTGTATATTTAGAAAGGTTAAAGAAAATACTAAAAGAGAAGGGATTTTAGTTGTCGGGGTATGGGAAATATCGTTTATCCCACATGCATGGGAATAGAAGAATTTGAGGGCCCTGCAACCTTTTTAAAGAAGTGAAAATGCAAGAGAAGGACAGCCTCTTGGAAGTTGGCGAAAGGATCATGGGCGAGGGCATTCAAGAATAGGGAAATTTGCGCTTTGCTCCATAAATCGGAAGGGAGTCTTTGGCAATCATCCTGGTATCTGTGTTTATACTTCTCTTGTGTAATGCAGTATCTACTATTTTGTTATATGATGTCACGATTCCATGCTTTGGATTGGCGTTGCTTGATCTTAGCCTTGGGTTGTCACGATTTCATGCTTGATCTCATCCTTGTGTTGTCACGATTTTATGCTTGATCTTAGTCTTGTGTCGTCATGATTTCATGCTTGATCTCAGTCTTATGTTGTCACGATTTCATGGTTGATCTTAGCCTTGTGTTGTCACAATTTCATGATTGGACCGATTGATTTTGTTTATGTGGGATTGCAGTAGACTATCTCCATGCGATTGGGTAAATCCTTGCCTGGTTATGTTTCTTTCTGCATGCTGTTCGTATGGACCGATTGACCTTTGTTTTTATGTGGGATAGTAGTAGACTATCTCTATGCGATTGGGTAAATCCTTGCCTGGTTATGTTTCTCTCTGCATGCTGAGCTGTAGGGGCCGAAGGTGAAGTCATTGTTAAAAGAGGATTATTGCTATGTTTTTCTTTTGGATAAATCCCTTCCGTATGCTTTTTGCTTACTGTTTTGTATGGAGCTTTTCTGGAAAAACCCATTTGACTCGTTACTAAAATAAAGCTTTTCTTGAGGTTTGTTGGAATTATGCTTGGACAAACTACCGGCTTGATGGGTTTTGATCTAGGCTATTGTCGCAGGCCTATCAAGCATAGATACACCCTTGAGCCCGTAATGTGGTTTTCCTTGGGTTCTCTTTTTTAAAGGATTTCAAAGAAAAATTACTATATATTTATAGGATATCCAAGACTAATACATTAGTTTTTCAATGTAGTAACCTCTGTATGAATGTTGTTTGTTGTGAAGTTGTAAAGTGTCATTTACTTTGTATTTTGAGCGGGGTTGTTAAATAATGGTCTATAAGAGTTTTGATTCATTCCAGGAATGACAGATCCAATAATTTGGTCTTCACTTGCAGCTTTTGACAAGCTAAATGGTTTCAGGGTGTTAGACACCTTGGTTCTCCTATTTTGAAGCAATGCGTGTATGTCTAATCTCACAGTGCTTTGTTAACAATTTTATTTAGTATATATCTTTATCCCATTTATTAAACATATTATGGATGGAGAACAATTTATTCTAAATTTGACTAGCCTTTTCTAGTTATTTGATCCTTCAAATGTGCACTAAGAAGCCTCGCTAGGACAAGGATGGAAATGATTGGGGCAAATCCCTTGCATCTGTTCATATGCCTGAAGTCTATTTTTTTTTTAGTTAGTTTCCGACTCACTTAAACAGACAAAGACAATATCCAAATAGATTAGAAGTTTCCTATCAAATAAAAGGGTTAGGATCATTTTCTCTGAGAATTCCTTGATTCTCCATTATATGCCAAGTTTTGCACACCTGTTTTGGATAACACATCACCAGCAGTATTTCTTCTCCAAGTATATGTTGTAATGAAATAGAAGTGAAATTATTTTTGTAACTTTATGCCTTTGTATATGTCACAAATCGGAATTTATCATCTATCACAACTTTCAATAAAGGTTTCCTTTTATTTTTGTTTTACAAATACACCTTTTTCTATATATGTGAAATTATATATATATTGGATCTGATCTTCCTTCACCTATATGCCCATTTGTATGTGAAATGAATTTTAGTGCCAAAATGAACAGATCTAGAAATGGGCATTGCTAGTTATAAGCCGAAATTGAAATCGCTAACCCAGGTGTATAATTACCCTCCAGACTTCCTGTCTTGTATTCTATGATTGAAAAATCATATACACAACGGTATCTATAAAACGATAATCCTTTTACTAAAAGATTTTGGAAATTATTAATATTTAGTTCTGGAATGAAAATATACTGTGAGATAAGGGAGTTTTATATTATGTACAGTCCAGAGTAATGGCACCCGATTGGGTAGCAGGTTAGCATTGTGTCGATAAACGGTGTGGTCGAACCGTGGAACATGTTAATATCACTTGGGAATGTTTCCCCTTACCTTAGTGGGTTTGTCGCCCAAGCTCGGGGGTGACTCTAAGCGAAATAACGCATGCCAAATAGAGTTAGTTGGTTGGGTGGAAAGTTGAAACGAAGCTTTCACTCGGACCAGTCTTTTAACTTAGAAAACGAAGTTTTAATTGCTAGTGGTTAGCGTTAGTTGTTAAAGTTGCTAGCTGCATTAATAAAATGAGTAAACTTCACGACAAGTTTAGTAGCATTTATTTTTCCTCTTTAAATAGTTGAATATTCTAAAGGGTAAATTGTGAGCGCAGGGAAGGTGTCGCAACGAGGATGCGTATGAAGATAGCATGGTAGGGCACCATACAATGTATATGTATTCGATTATGCAATAGATTATGTTCTTTTATTCATCGGACTGTAACTAGCTAACCCAGTTGTTTTCTTAGCATCCGTCGCGGGAATTCTTGTCCCTTCGCCTATTGCTTGTGCTTGGAAGTGTAAACAAATACTATAAGATTGGCGTTATGGTTTTTATTCTTGCATAATTTAAAACCTGTTGGTATAGTATCATATCATTCCAAGGACTATTATGTGAGCAAGACATTGTACCTGTCATGCATTTGTTAACTATGTCTATTGAATAACTTATAAATTGAGAAAGATCTCCTAATTGTGGGTGTATAGAATTAATGAAGTGCTTGTAGGACGAATAGTTGAGTCATCCTGCAAGAAATGAACTGAAGGTAATTATAAATGAACATAGCCTTTATGCACTTGTATATGTTTCCTATATATCTTGATTATAAAGTAAGTGGCACGGGGATGTAGTGATAATAACCTCCTTTTTTTCTTTGTTTGTATTATGAATTGTCCTTTACAACTTAAGTTTGTTTAGGAGGAGGGAAATATGGCATAAGGATCTCATGGGAAAATAAAGAGACAAGAAGATGTATATTATATTGATTCCCCATCGAATTGCTTATGGATAACAAACAAAAAATGACCTATTTAGATATAATTAAATCTCCTCGAAAAAAATATAAAGTTGTTTTCCTTCTAGGATTCTATCCCATTTTATTTGGGGATGTTACATTTTGTGTGTCCTTGATGAGGTCATCTTATCGATATATTATTTTTATGTTCTCATGGTGAGAAGGTCTTCTTTGAATAAATTGAATCTAAGGAGGAAGATGTCACGTCCCCATCCCTCCGACCTGCGAAGAGGACGTGACGAACACCAAACAATTATACCGGGCAAACAGCCCCATGAACATGGACAAGCAACAATGCTGAATTAAAAGCTTAAACATAAGGAATACAAGGATGCATTCCATCATACAAAGATTCCTAATGCATCAACCTACAGTGGAAGCAACACATATACATTTCCAGCATTGAACATGTTCATCATTTCACATAATACAGTAGATTATATAATTTGCAGAGATGGGATAACAACAACACTAATCTTTTGATGAAGAATTCACCTGCAACCAGCTACGTCGCTGCAACGTTCCACCCAACCATAGGCCAGCATGCTCATCAATCTCTTAGCAACACTGCCACCCCCGAGCTGGGCATGATTCCTCAAGGACTAAGGGAATAATGCAGGCTTACACATAGCCAAGGGACACAATCAACAAACCAACACAGCTGGGTTTAACATGCCTTCAACAGATTGGCCAAGCCAGCACATTCCAAGGGGAAAACCATTGCATACCCGCAGCAAAACAAGAGGTTCACGGCCCTGTGATGAAGGCAAGACAACTGGGGACGATCCCAAACAAACGATGAGAAAAGCTCAAGACCATAAGGCAACTTAGAGTTGTTCTTGGCCCTAGCGTGGCCAAAACAACTCAACTGCAACCCAAACCAGGGTGCCTCAGCAACCCAACTCCATAATAAAAACTGTGGCAACTCTACACAGCCCATAGTGGATTAGAAACAGAACTCCCAGCATAACCATGGGAACTCAGCCGGCGGATGTGGCAATCACAGTCACAAACTCACAATGAAGACGATGGCAGCTATACACAGTCCCAAAACAGGGACACCGTTGATGACAGACAACGGCTCACTAAGAATCCATAGCGGCCCAAAACACAGTTGGACACCACAGCCAACAAAACGTGGGAAGAAACACCGATGCACATTCCGAAGTGGAAACAGAGATCGGACTCTCAACAACATCCCACAGTCGTGGAAGAACAAAAACAACCCAAATCGCGGTTTACACAAACAGCAAGCCCGAATCATGGGTTAAATCAACAGCAAGACAGAAATCGTGGATTAAAGCCATGGTCATTCACATACCAGTAGAAATTGGGCCCCCTTGAGGCTGCTTCACCTGATCGCTACATGCACAGCCAATAAGAGCCGCGACTGGTGCGTGAGGAGCACAGAACAATCCGACCTCTGTGTGAGGATCCAATAAGACAACTGCCTGCGTGAGGAGGAAAACATAATGTCTTCCTCTCTCCGCACACATCAACAGACCCACGGGAGGAGCAAAAACAGACCATCCTCCTCCCCGATTGGGAAAACGAGGGAGAGAAGAGTGAATGCAGTCGTGGGTAGAGTGGGCGTGTGGGCAAGGGACTGACAGTCCTGCCACCCCACTCCCAAAAACCATAACTGCCTCAACCACCAGCAGCCATAACTCCTCAGCTACCCAACAAAACATTAAAGAGGTTGGAAGAGGTTGGATGAGACAAAAAGGTGACAAATCAACAAGGTGGTAAAACATGGGTTTTTCTCCCATAACCAAGGTTTGACATTCCCCACCCCTTATCCTTTGGAACCATGCTCTTTTCATTCAACATTGCACTGTTGTAGCTGGTTGTGGTTTTCTTTTTATTTGATGTGCATATTTACATGATGTCAAATTATAAGGTGCCGGATAGCACGACATACCATCGACAACTATACCTATTTCCGAAACATACACACACAAATCGATGGTGGGGCTTTTGCCTTTAGCTCCTCACCACGATTAATTACATTATATACATCATGCAAATGGGGTCAAAACCGGGACATTACAGAAGATTTGTTTGTTAATCTTTGTAAGATGATAGATAGTCTAGACAGGTGAAAGGCTAGAGTTATTATTAAAAGGCTCTCTCTTTGATAATTATTACAAAATATGGATCTTAGGAATAAATGGAATGACTGATATTATTATTAGAAATGGAAAGGCTGATTTATATTCAAATGTGCTTTATCTTCATTACCCAAGTACCCAAGAGTAGTGGTATCATTTACTTAGAAGATATATAATAAAGGAAAAAAAAATTTCCTACCACTTTTGGATTCGTTACATATGGTATCAGAGCAAAGGTCGAAACACTCGGGCCTATCTGGGCTCAAAATGATTCTACCTATTTTGTTTTCTAAATTGACGATCAAGTTTTACTTGAGATAACAGGAATCAACAAACTCCCGTTTATCTACAGCATAAGCACCGTAAGGTGTAGCAACTTCAAGTAATTATATATATTGGTTGACCTTGTAGATATGCAAAAACAACTTCTCCACTTCAATGTGAGGCCCAACGAGGTAAGTACATAGCTATGTTGGCATTTTGTTTGTTTTTGAAGATGTTTTATCCACGACTAAGATAAGTGTATCCTCTCCTTTTGAGTTGCACAAAAATTTTGGGTAAAGGTATGGAAGTCTGCATAAACGCGCACAAGACAAATAAATTTATTTGAGAAGAAACCTTTAGGGCTTACATTCCTAGATGGACTAGCCGCTAATGAATTGATATATATTTGTAAGAAATTGGTAAGAGTCGAATAGGAATTTAAAGTTCTGTACCTTTTTGTTTGCTATTTAGCAATGAATAAAATTGTAAAGTGACTCATAAGGATATGCTTTCACTCTATTTAGGGGTCCCATCAAGTAAGATGACAAGGTAGCTATTAATGGATTTTGATAAATTAATCATTTAAAATCCTAGCAAGTGTAGCTAAGTTCATTATGTGCAAGATCTAACTGAGAACATAAGTGATGTTGAAAGGATGACTATATTAAAAACGCATATTGTTAGGATTATGCAGGTATACGAAAATATACCAAATGAATACTAGTAGTAAGGCACAACTGTATAAATGCTAACACCTTTATGAACAAGTTGTTGTTAACTAAGAACAATTGTTTCTGGTTGGGGAAAATAGATTCATAGGAACTACTGGTTCTCAAGTTTTGGGCCCATAAGGAAACAGCAAGAACAAACCCTTGGTGATTCTCCTATAGGTGTGCACAACAATAGCGTATGACCTTGCGTCCTAAATGGACATAAACCTGAGGTAAAGATTATCACAGAATTGCTATCGTTTTGCTTTGGAAATAATGGTGAATAATGTTATAAGATGCTATCTTGTGAAATATTAGAAAGTAGAACATAGTCTGCTTATAAGAAGCTCCAATTAGATTTCATTAACTACTAAATGAGTGCTAAGTGAATGCAGAAACTGAATGAAAAAGTTGTTGTTAGATGCAATGTTATATCAGATGTGCAAGTGAAGCCTAGGAAATCAAGTTGTGCAACATACTGACTATTGATATTTCATACGTACGACAACAAATCTCTCAAAGTAGATTTACTCATGAACTTGGTCTATAGTGCAGCTGAGGTAAGTAATAAAATGAGTTGTGCTTAAGGAATCAATAGAATGCCTTAGTGGTAAAAAGAGTGCACTAGTATAAAGACTCTTATCTGATGAATGAGAAATGAAGTAAGCCATGACTTATGTTAAAAATTTTGATGTTCTTTGAATCAATGATATGATGAGCTGACCACCTATGGAGTGATTTTAGGCATGGAAAAATTGTGGCCATGAGGAAGGCTAAAGTTCCAGGACTGTAATGAGTTAAGAAGATATGAGAAAGATCTCATGTGAAAAATTTGTCACCACGAGGAAGTGGTGATGGAGGTAGTGGATGAAAGCTACCTTGTTTCCCCCGGGCCAGCGAGGGACCACTATGCATTCTGGGGACACCTAGATGTAAGACATTTTGGTTAAGACTCGTTCCGTACACATTGAGAGGACTATCACAAGAGTGGGGGACTTTGTGAAGAGAATAACCTCTAGGCACTGTGGGGGTGTGCGAGAACGGAGTGCCTCAGCTTGGTGAAGCACCCTGAAGAGCACAAAAAGGAGATATGCCTAAGGAAGGGTATTTTCCTTGTGTTGGGTGGCTTGAATTGGTACTTAGAGTACTATTAGCACTTGATGTGCTGGGATGGAGGAAATCTAGAGAAAGAAATAATGGCGAAGCACCCTGAATAGCACAAGAAGGAGATACGCCTAAGGAAGGATAGGGTGGCTTGTATCGGTACTTGGAGTGCTGGGATGGAGGACATCCAGAGAAAATAATAATGCCAGGAAAAGGTATGTACATTACAGGTAAACTGGTACCTATATGTTTATTTATTGGCAATAGAACTGACATGTTATGAAAATTGTATAGTGTTGGATTCCTGAGTTATACATTGTTATCAATGTCGATGTCAGTAGACATGCATATATATGCTTAAAATGTAGGTTTGGTGACCTAATCCCACCTTTCAAGAGGGATTAAGAAATATACAAAGAAAGCATTAAGAACTTGAAGAAGGAATGGAGACGAGGCTGGGAAAACAGGTAACACCGAGGATGGTGTTAATTCAAGGGGGAGAAGATGTAGCATCGCTCACCACCTCAACCTAGAACTCACAGTGTAAGTAAACATCACTGTAAGTATCGACTATAAAACTCTGTCAAGTTGTGGTTATAATTGATAGGGTTAACGATTGAAAGCTTCAAACAACTAAAACGACATTTGGTGACGAACCCACTAGGGGGAAAGGGATTTCCGGAAAAGGGGAAACGAGAAACTCAATGGATAATCGTTGTGTGCTTGTAAATACTAAGAGAATAGAGAGTAGTGTTTAATCACTAGCATGACAGTCTTTGGTATCTAAAGTGGAGTCGATTAAGAAAAACAATGCTTTAATTATTAAGGGAACAAGGGGACCATGCAACGGTTGGAGTATGGGAGTTAAATCTTATATTAATTTATACAATGACAATTTCCCTATACTAAGTAGGTTGACAAATGGTACCAAAGGATTAAAAGAAATAGACACTTACCTGTAATTATAGAGGAAAAGGTTAATATAGTTAGAAGGACTTAATATGACATCCTATATATATTAAAAAATGATGACATTTTGGAATACATTTTTAAGAGAGGCATTTTTGATGTACCACCTTTATTAAAGACATTGTTTGGCATTAATTATGAGAGAATAATGTGATAATGTCCCACTTTTTCCCAAAGTGACATCAAGAAGTAAAAAGAGGTTAATAGAATTAAAATTGAAATGGTAGTACAGTTAAAAGGGAAAAAGCAGATGCTAAGTTGTATATTTAGAAAGGTTAAAGAAAATACTAAAAGAGAAGGGATTTTAGTTGTCGGGTTATGGGCAATATCATTTATCCCACATGCATGGGAAGAGAAGAATTTGAGGGCCCTGCAACCTTTTTAAAGAAGTGAAAATGCAAGAGAAGGACAACCTCTTGGAAGTTGGCGAAAGGATCATGGGCAAGGGCATTCTGGATTAGGGAAATTTGCGCTTTGCTCCATAAATATGAAGGGAGTCATCGGCAATCATCCTGGTATTTGCGTTTGAACTTCTCTTGTGTAATGATGTATCTACTATTTTGTTATATGATGTCACGATTCCATGCTTTGGATCAGCGTTGCTTGATCTCATCCTTGTGTTGTCACGATTTCATGCTTGATCTCAGCCTTGTGTTGTCATGATTTCATGCTTGATCTCAGTCTTGTGCCGTCACGATTTCATGCTTGATCTCAGTCTTATGTTGTCACGATTTCATGGTTGATCTCAGCCTTGTGTTGTCACGATTTCATGGTTGGACCGATTTCTTTTGTTTATGTGGGATTGTAGTAGACTATCTCTATGCGATTGGGTAAATCCTTGCATGGTTATGTTTCTTTCTACATGTTGTTTGTATGGACTGATTGCCCTTTGTGTTTATGTGGGATAACAGTTAACTATCTCTACGCGATTGGGTAAATCCTTGCATGGTTATGTTTCTCTCTGCATGCTAAGTTGTAGGGGCTGAAGGTGAAGTCATTGTTAAAAGAGGATTATTGCTATGTTTTTCTTTTGGATAAATCCCTTCCGTATGCTTTTTGCTTACTGTTTCGTATGGAGATTTTTTGGAAAAACCCATTTCACTCATTACTAAAATAAATATTTTCTTGAGGTTTGTTGGAATTATACTTGGACAAACTACCGGCTTAATGGGTTTTGATCTAGGCTGCTGTCACAGGCCTATCAAGCATAGATACGCCCTTGAGCCCGTAACACGGTTTTCCTTGGGTTCTCTTTCTTAGAGGATTTCAAAGAAAAATTACTATATATTTATAGGATATCCAAGACTAATACATTAGTTTTTCAATGTAGTAACCTCTGTATGAATGTTGTTTGTTGTGAAGTTGTAAAGTGTCATTTACTTTGTATTTTGAGCGGGGCTGTTAAATAATGGTCTATAAAAGTTTTGATTTGTTCCAGGAATGACAGATCCAATAATTTGGTCTTTACATGCAGCTTTTGAAAAGATAAATGGTTTCAGGGTGTTAGACACCTTGGTTCTCCTATTTTGAAGTGATGCGTGTATGTATAATCTCACAATGCTTTGTTAATAATTTTATTTAGTATATATCTTTATCCCATTTATTAAACATATTATGGTTGGAGCACAATTTATTCTAAATTTGACTGGCCTTTTCTAGTTATTTGATCCTTCAAATGTGCACTAAGAAGCCTCGCTAGGACAAGGATGGCAATGATTAGGGCGAATCCCTTGCATTTGTTCATATGCCTGAAGTCTATTTTTTTTTTAGTTAGTTGTCGACTCACTTAAATAGACAAAGAGAGTATCTAGATAGATTAGAAGTTTCCTATCAAGTAAAAGGGTCAGGATCATTTTCTCTGAGAACTCCTTGATTCTCCATTATATGCCAAGTTTTTCACACCTGTTTTGGATAACGCATCACTGGTAGTATTTCTTCCCCAAGTATATGTTGTAAAGAAATAGAAGTGAAATTATTTTTGTAACTTTATGCCTTTGTATATGTCACAAATCGGAATTTATCATCTATCGCAACTTTCAATAAAGGTTTCCTTTTATTTTTGTTTTACAAATACACCTTTTTCTATATATGTGAAATTATATATATATTGGATCTGATCTTCCTTCACCTATATGCCCATTTGTATGTGAAATGAATTTTAGTGCCAAAATGAACAGATCCAGAAATGGGCATTGCTAGTTATAAGCTGAAATTGAAATCACTAACCCAGGTGTATAATTACCCTCCGCACTTCCTGTCTTGTATTCTTTGATTGCGAAATGATCTACACAACGATATCTATAAAACGGTAATCCTTTTACTAAAAGATTTTGGAAATTATTAATATTTAGTTCTGGAATGAAAATATACTGTGAGATAAGGGAGTTTTATACTATGTACAGTCCAGAGTAATGGCACCCGATTGGGTAGCAAGTTAGAATTGTGTTGATAAATGGTGTGGTCGAACCGTGGAACATGTTAAGAGCACTTGGGAATGTTTCCCCTTACCTTAGTGGGTTCATCGCCCAAGCTCGGGGGTGACTCTAGGCGGAATAACGCATGCCGGATAGAGTCAGTTGATTGGGTGGAAAGTCTAAGTGAAGCTTTCAGTCGGACCAGTCTTTTAACTTAGAAAACAAAGTTTTAACTGATAGTGGTTAGCGTTAGTTGTTAAAGTTGCTAGCTGCATTAATAAAATGAGTAAACTTCACGACAAGTTTAGTAGCATTTATATTTCCTCTTTAAATAGTTGAATATTCCAAAGGGTAAATTGTGAGCGTAGGGAAGGTGTCACAACGAGGATGCGTATGAAGATAGCATGGTAGGGAACCATACAGTGTATATGTATTCAATTATGCAATAGATTATGTTATTTTATTCATCAGACTGTAACTGTCTAACCCAGTTGTTTTCTTAGCAGCCACCGCAGGAATTCTTGTCCCTTTGCCTATTGCTTGTGCTTGAAAGTGTAAACAAATAATATAAGATTGGTGTTATGGTTTTTATTCTTTCATAGTTTAAAACTTGTTGGTATAGTATCGTATCATTCCAAGGACTATTATGTGAGCAACACATTGTACCTGTCATGCCTTTGTTAACTATGTCTATTGAATAACTTATAAATTGAGAAAGATCTCCTAATTGTGGGTGTATAGAATTAATGAAGTGCTTGCAGGACGAATAGTTGAGTCATCCTGTAAGAAATGAACTCAAGGTAATTATAAATGAACATAACCTTTATGTACTTGTATATGTTTCCTATATAGCCTGATTATAAATTAAGTGGCACGAGGATGTAGTGATAATAACCTCCTGTTTTTTTTTGTTTGTATTATGAATTGTCCTTTACAACTTAAGTTGGTTTAGGAGGAGGGAAATATGGCATAAGGATCTCATGGGAAAATAAAGAGACAAGAAGATTTATGTTATATTGATTCCCCATCGAATTGCTTATGGATAACAAACAGAAAATGACCTATTTAGGTATAATTAAATCTCCTTGAAAACAATATAAAGTTACTAGTTTTCCTTCTAGGATTCTATCCCAGTTTATTTGGGGATGTTACATTTTGTGTGTCCTTGATGAGGTCATCTTATCGGTATATTATTTTTATGTTCTCATGGTGATAAGGTCTTCTTTGAATAAATTGAATCTAAGGAGGAATATTTGTTTGTTAATCTTTGTAAGATGATAGATAGTCTAGACAGGTGAAAGGCTAGAGTTATTATTAAAAGGCTCTCTCTTTGATAATTATTACAAAATATGGNGTATCATTTACTTAAAAGATAGTTAATAAAGGAAAAAAATAATTTCCTACCACTTTTGGATTCGTTACAAAAATGATGTTGCAACTCAATGTGTTTTGACCTTGCTTGACAAACTGGGTTGTGTGCCAATTTAACTGCACTTTGATTGTCACAATGTACTTTTTTTGGTTCTTCTTGCTTTTCACCAACATCTTCAAGGGTCCTTCTCAACCAAACAACTTCACATGTAGCACTAGACATGGCTTTATATTCAGCTTCTGTGGATAATAAAGAAACAATTGATTGTTTCTTGCTACTCCATGACACGACCCCGAATCCAATGTTGAATGCATAACCTGAGGTAGATCTTCTATCATCAGGATTTCCTGCCCAATCAGAATAAGAAAAACCTACCAATTGAACATCAAATTTATCAGTATATAAAATACCAAAATTCATTGTTCCTTTGAGATATCTGAGGACTTTCTTTGCGGCATTCCAATGAATTTCACTTAGATTAGCCATAAACTGACTAATAATGTTGACTGCATACTCTATATCTGGCATGGTAGTGGTGAGATAGGTCAAAATTCTCACAAATTGTCGATACAAAGTACCATATGCATCTTTAGTTCCATCTTCATTATACAACTTTAAATTTTGATCTAAAGGAATCGATGCTTCTTCGCAATCACTCATGTTAAGAATTTTCAATATTTTCCTTACGTATTTACTTTGAGTGATCATAGTCCTACCAGTTTCTTTCCAAACCTCAAGTCCCAAACAATAATTTAATTTACCAAGGTCTTTCATTTCAAATTCCCGTGACAATTGATTTTTAATTTCTACAATCAACTTACATGCATTACCTGTAATGATGAGATCGTCAACATACAAAGATATCAGGAAAACATTTCCTTCCTTATCTTTCTTCACATAAATATTATGATCACTTTTTCTTTTCACAAAACCTTTCCAATTAAAGAAGGTATCAATATTTATATACCACGATCTAGGGGCCTGTTTCAATCCATGGATAGCTTTCTTTAATTTACCAACAAGATGCTCTTGTCATTTCTCTACAAAATCTCCAAGCTAAACTAAATACACTTCCTCTTTTAGTTCACCATTCAAGAAAGAATATTTAACATCTAATTGATGTATTTTCTATTTATTTTTTTGTAGCTAATGCAACAAGAACTCTAATTGTATTCAATTTAGCTATTGGTGCAAATGCATCTTCAAAATAAATTCCCTCCTTTTTTGCATAACCTTTTGCAACTAATCTGGCTTTAAATTTGTCAATGATACCATATGATTTAAACTTAGATTTGAACAACCATTTACATCCGATGGGACTTTATTCTCAGGAAATTCTGTTAATTCCCAAGTTTTATTTTTCATTATAGAGTTTTCTTCTTCATTCATAGCATTTAACCATTCTTCTTTATCTTTGGCTTGCTCATAATTCATTGGTTTAGTGGAATTCATTACATTGGCCATTAAAACATAGTCACTATACCTTGGAGGAAGATGAGTTTGTCGAGATGAACTTCTTGGTACTATAGTTCCTACAGGAGTTCCATCCGTTATTCTTCTGCTTTCTGATGTATCTCCATCAGATGAAGTATCATTGTTGCTCATGCTGCTTTCACCCTACTCATGTACCTTCTCTTGTACCTATTCCTGTTCCCTCTCTTGTACCTGCTCCTGTTCCTTCTCTTGTTCCCGATCCTACTGAATTATTGCATATAATTTGACATTATAATCATTATCATTAAAGATATGCCAAACATCATAATCGTTTAACTTATCTTTTTATTTGCATTCTCATGGAACACCACATCTCTACTTGCAATCAACTTATGTGAGCTAGGATGAAACAACTTGTATAGTTTTTGGTGAGTACAATATCCAACAAATATAGATTCAATTGATTTTACATCAAGTTTTCTTCTCTCCTCTTTTACGATATGTTCAAAGGCCTTACAACCAAATACTCTTAAATGATTAACTTCTAGTTTATATTCATGGAAAAAGTCAAAAGATGTTTGAAGATATAACTTCTTTATTGGAATTCTATTCTTTAAATAAACAACAGTATTAATGGATTCAATCCAAAAACCATTTGAAATATTTTTACCTTGAAGCATGCTGCGTGCACATTCCACCAGTGTTCTATTCTTTCTTTCTAATACCCCATTTTGTTGAGGTGTATAAGGAACTGTAAATTGTTGTTGGATTCTGTGATCCTTACAATATCTCTTGAATGCTCCAGAAACATATTCACCCCCATTGTTAGATACGAGAATTTTAATACATTTTCCTGACTGTTTTTATATCATGGTTCCGAATTCCTTAAAATACTCAAAGACATCACCTTTGCTTCTTATGAAATTGACCCATGTATATCTGATCTATCATCAACAAAGATCAAAATATACCATGCACCACCTAGTGATCTAGTTTGCATAGGTACACATACATCATAATGGATTAAATCAAGAAAATGATTTTGTCTTTTCTCTTTATGTATTGAGAATTCATCCCTGTGTTGTTTTCTAAGTGCACATGCACTGCATTCAATATGCTCATTCTTAATTACACGAAACCCTTCAACCATAAATTTATTTTGCAACAACATTAAATGATTATGGTTAATGTGCCCATATCTTTGATGCTAGAGTTCCTTTGTTGACATTTCACTGGATGTCAATGCTTAATGAGTGCTTTTACTTGCATCCATCTTATATAAACCTCCACACTTGGAACCTATAGGAACAATCCTATAATGATCTTGAATGTCTTTAACGTGACATTGATATTTACCAAAATCCACTTTTAGGTCATGATGCCGACGAGAACCCCAAACAACCATTATCCCATCCACCTTCCTCAAGATTTAGCTTACTCTACATTTAGAAAACTCTAAATTTGGCTTCTTGTCCAAATATTTCTTTTCCCGCAATTCTGTTGCACAGCTCTGCTTCCGCAGGTTCAATTCCGCAAACAGGTTTCTGCAATCTTTCTTTTCCGCAAGCTCCTTTCCGCATTTTCGGATTGCGGATTGTGGAAATTCCCAAATTCCAAATTTGAATTCCGCAATTATGTGGCCGCAACACTCTTTTCCACAATTAGATTGCATATTGTGGATTGCGGATTCAACTTTTCCAGAATTTGAACTTCCGCAATTTCCCTCCCGCAATTCCTTTTCCGCAACTCTTTACAACCGTCGATTTCATGCGGCTTCCCTCCTGACCGTTGATCTGAGATCAGATGCGGACCTCATCTTATCTTTGCAGAATTTGATCATGATCATTGATCTTCTTCTAGGATCATTCCCCAATGTCCAATCTTTCTCAAGGCGACTAGTTAAGATTTTACTTGTGCATCTGCGAAATCGATTTTCTTCAATCAATCAAGCCATGCATAAGCTTGAATATCCATCTTCCCCAATCCTTCAATGATCGACTTCAGCTCCTCGACCTGCAACATGGTTAATTCAAGATAAAATCCCTTCACAAAGTCTTAATAATCAAATTCTTCCTTCGATTGATCAGAGAATCGATCAGTCGATCTCTGTTTTACTCACTTTCAGAAACCCTGAATTCACACACAGGCTTATCATTATTAACACAAGATTTAACTAAAGATTCAATTCATGAAGTCACACACTCAGACAGAATTGAATTTACACACACAAAGATTATGCCGAAATAGGATTTTTCGTTCACATGTTGAAACTGTAGATACAAATTTGTTTCAGAGCCTGCGTTCTGATCTCCTTAGGCATGATACATCTTTAAATGGCCTTTCTTGAGTTAGATTTACTCTGTTCTAGCTACTTCTCCTTCTCCTAGATGTCTATCTCTGTCACTTCTCCCCCCCTCTACTATGCCTCGTAGGATTACATATATACACAACAAGATTCATGAACCATTTTGGTTCAGATCCACATAATCTGCTAACAAATCCTGATTTCAATAAACATTAAATCTTATCCTATGACTCGCTGCCCTAATAGAGGGATTTGGTACATGATTCATCAATTGACTCATCATCCACTTAGTGACTCACTCAAATGACTTACCATCATCTAGAATCAAATAAACATAGGTTATTTAGAATGTGATGGTTCGAAGACCATCAATTCAGATTTTGAAGACCCTTTCAAGGCCTGATCCAACATTGAGCTTGGAATTTGAAATGGAGAGCAGGATGCTCATGCATCAGATCATTATCAGTAATGGTAGAAACAGATATTAGGTTCCTTTTAATACCAGGGACATACATGAGATTATGGATCTCTTTCATTTGTCACTCTATAGACTTGTACTTTATGTGACCTGTTATCACCTAAGTAAATATGAGTGCCATCTATCTTTTCATTGTATTCATCGAACCATTATTTCTTACATGACACATGGGAAGATGCACCCTAGTCAATGAACCATGTGTTCTGTGTTCTCATCATTAGTGTCAGCAGATAATGCAACTTCAGAAATAAATAATCTAATATTTTTGAATCTATGAGTGTCTGGGTTTCTTTATGCACAAAATTTCCATTGTGATTTCTGAATCCTTGGTTTGATCCACGATTCATCTTTTGAAAACAATTTCTAGCAAGATGTCCTGGTTTTCCACAATAATGACATTCAACACTTCTACTCCTATAAGAATCAGGTTGTGCCATACCTTTATGTTGTGTATGAAACTTGCCTCTATTTTTATTCCATTGTTTACCTATGTGTGGTTTCCTTCCTCTTGCGATCAAGGCTAGATCTGAACCTTGGGAATCCATATCATAATTCTTCATCCTTTATTCTTCTTTGTATAAAAATCCCTGTGATTTCTTCAAAAATGAGGGACTTCTCTCTCGCTGCTAGTGCTGAAATAAACACTTTGTAATATAGCACTACACCTTTCAGAGTGATTGTTATTAAATCGGTACTTTCTACAACTTCGCCTTTATCTCCCATAGAGACCTTTGAGCATATCGCATGTTTCCCATGTTGCCTTAGACTTGTCACAGTTTCTAATATAAGGAATTATGTTATCTTTAATAGACATCGTGAGCGCTACCTTCACTTTTGACTCTGCCTATTCCAATCTTGAAACAATGCACCATTTGTAGGCTTAACCTCGTCACCAGTCACAATTGATCATACATTAATGAAGCTTCTAAATTAAATGGATAAAATTACGTCAACTGGAATTCAAGCTTATGACTGACCTCATCACCAGTCACAATTGATCCTACCTTAATGAAGCTTCTAAATTAAATGGATAAAATTACGTCAACTGGAATTCAAGCTTAGACTGTTCTAAGCTTGAATTCCAGTTGACGTAATTTTATCCATTTAATTTAGAAGCTTCATTAAGGTAGGATCAATTGTGACTGGTGACGAGGTTAAGCCTACAAATGGTGCATTGTTTCAAGAACAGTCATAAGCTTGAATTTCCAGTTGACGTAATTTTATCCATTTAATTTAGAAGCTTCATTAATGTAGGATCAATTGTGACTGGTGACGAGGTTAAGCCTACAAATGGTGCATTGTTTCAAAAACAGTCATAAGCTTGAATTTCCAGTTGATCGTAATTTTATCCATTTAATTAGAAGCTTCATTAATGTAGGAATCAACTAAAGGTGGATTTTCCATCTTACCTTCACCCAATAAAAAAATATAGCAATTGGCACACAACAGAATTTTCTTCCCAATGTCAGAAGCAGCCACGGCTTCAGTCTTCCCCACTGCAGACTGTAGGCAACTTCTCTTTAATTTCTCTGGATGGTAGCAGCGATAGCAGGCAGTCTCCAGGTGACCTCTTCACAATTTCAGCGCGCCTACAAGGCTACAACAGATTCATATTGGGCATCGATCTTCAATTTAGCATCGCCACATAGGCGACTCGAGCAACAACGATCTCAATTTAAACAGCACACCACTCAGGATTTGCAGCGATCTCCACTAACCACGATCAACGAGATCTCAACATGGAGGCAACGATTTCCATCTTTTGGATTTGTTCTCCACGCAAACATGGGCGATTTTCTCCATACTGGTCACCACATATCCACGAAATAGTTGCATCAAATGACGGCTCAGTTGATTGTTAGAAGCAAATGACGACTTAGCAATAAAACTCTTTGAATCACGGATCTGCAGTTGATCATCGAAAGGGTCCTGACTTCTTCAAACGGATAAAGGGTACAGTATATAGTTGAAAAATACACAACAAACCAAATCCATATCCAAAAGATATAGATTTCAAATCTCTACACGCTAATAATAAAAAATACACATGAACCCTAATCTCAAATAATCTGCCAATCATTTCTACATTATCTTCAACAAGTCTTTCACTAAATTTTGAAATTAGGTAAAACTGCCTCAGTAAATTTTGCATATGAGATTTACTCGACGAGTTCAAATACTTTTTTTTGTTATTGTTTAAAATAATTTGTTGGAATAAAAAACTTACAATCTTAATCTTCAAGTTATATTGCATTCCTTAAGCGTAGGAATCAAACTTAAAAGCCTTAATTGGAAACTTATAACCTTGATATTGATATTGAGACATATTGCATTATTTTTAAGTCGAAGTGTGAAATAACTTTAATTATTTGATATGATATTCTTGTTATTTTAAATAATATTAACCATTTGTTTACATCAACTTATTTTATTTTTGAATATAGTATTTTTTTAAATAATCATGTTAATAAATTTTTGAAAATTATGTTCTTAACTATCATTTTTATAAATAATTATGTTCATAAATTTTTGAAAATTATGTGACCAAATAGAGTAAGGAATGCATTTAATAAAATAATTTAACAAGTAGATGAATCGGTATGCATTTTTAATATTGTAGATTTGAATGACTTCCTAAGTAAACTATTTATTCTCTTAATTTCATTATAATGTCTTATATCTTAATTTTCTAGATGTGGGTTAATCTTTGTAATGTTCATGGGCATTGATTTCCATCACGATTAGTTATCAGAAAATATTTTCTAATGAAGTTATATGGATAAAAAGCCTCGAACATACGATTTGTAAAATCATAAGGTTTGCTCAATTAAGATAATGATATTAAAAAGTTCAGAAATATTGAGTACGCATCTAATTTCCATATATCTTTTCAATGGGTACCTAACAAATGTAGGCCTATAAATCTACATTGGGGAACACACATTACGAAGATATTTGAAATGCGTATTTTCAATAATTTCCTTGACTAGACTATATGCATGTTTTCAATCATTGTCTTTACTAGAGTGTATAGCCACCAACTCTCTTGAGCAATCATACATGTATTCCACATGGCAAAGGGCATCTAGAAGAAGACTACACTCCCTTTCTCCTTTGATAATTTATGTGCACTAGAAAGATAAGGTTTTGACTAAAGAGCATGAAGCATATATTTCTTGATTGTTAATAGTAGATATCATAGTGATTGTAAAGAAAAGATTACAACTTCATTATTTATTTTCATTGCTTCTTTTGATTGCTTGTGCTCTTCACATACCTAGCTAGGGAGGATCGTGCTATATTGTGTTGTTCTATGTGTGTGGCTACAAAATTAACAACACGAATTTATTAATGCCCATGTATTTATGTTTTCTAAGTATGAATTGAAGGAGAATATAGGGTTGTGAATAACTTGGTTGCATAGATGTAAGTATATAAAGTTCTAGATTTGAGGGCATCATAGATATGGTTGTGATCCAGGTTTATAAAAGAATAATACGAAAGATATAAATATTCCAAAATATAAAGGTAAAACAATACTTAATTTCTATTAATGAAATAAATATGTAGGAACTGTAACAAAATATAAAGTGAACAAACTCGCTATAATGGTGACAACTTATCTATGAGAAGAGATGTGATGGCTATACACATTCAAAGTTAGTAACAATGAGGCCAAGAAGGCCTTTTAACATAAAGCATAAACGATAAAACCCTAAACATCCAAAACCCTAACCCGAAGGATGAAACACCAAAACTTTTGTGGGCCCCATTGTGTTTAGTTATATGTCAACTTCTTGGGGTCGTACTTTTTGCCTCTGATCTTCGTTTGGGGCATTTGGTAAAATGTAAAAAAAAATCTATCTAAGAAGTACACATTCTGAACATCCCAAAACATAACAAAAGGATGAACACTGGGCATTGTTGTGCCAAAAAACATCTTTTAGGGCCTCAAAATGGCCCTGAAAGTCCAAGACTCGAAAAAACTGTAAAAAACAGCCAAGGTGGAAAATTTTGTTCTAAGCTAATGGACTAGGCAGGTGGCCATCGGTGCACACTTGGATCAATCCAATTGGATGGTCACCATTGTGTTGAATCCCCCCTTCAAATGGGGAAATTCCTACTAAACTTGATGCTTTATGAGCCACTTACCTTGGTGCAGGAGTTACCCTGCATTGACAACTTGATTGAGTTGGAGCTTATGTTGTCGAGTTCCCTTAACCCATGTCTCCATGATACGATCAATGATGTCTTGTTCCATGCAGTCAGGGTTGATATTTCCAGGTTTCATCTGCCGTACCACCTACGATGTGTCCAATAGTGGTGGAAAAATAGTCGAAGGAGGTCCACATTGAATACTGGGTGCAAGCCAAGCAAGGGGGATAATTCAAAAGCATTGTCACTGACATCCTTGATGATGGTATTATTAATTCCCATAGGAAAGTGGACACAACTTCCAATGGGGTCCTATAAGTTACTCTTTCTATAAATGCATCCAACCCTTGTCTCCCACCTGAAACTTGTGTGGAACCATGTGTTGATGATGGCACTACTTATAATAGCGTTGTATTTCTGCAAATTATCCTAAACATGTTAGTAGATGTGTTGAATCCATTTAATGATTTTCATGGCTTTGTTAATGTTGGAGCATATTTGTCATCTAGACCTAAGTCATTCCTGCATGCATGCAACATTGTTGACCTCTTTAGTACCTAAATCTTGTTGTTGACTTCCTAGTGCCTAAATCCCTGCCATGTTTTACCTTATTATCCAATATTGCACTCACATTCATGATTTTATGATATCATGTGCCCTGATACATGATTTTATCCATCTACCATCAGTTACATTCAGTTAGCTGGGCTACAATTAGTTAACTGGGCCACCTTTCCTACAGTTCATCACTCTGGGATGATAATGAGCTCCGATGACCACAGTTAGTCAACTAAAACTCCTAAATTCCCCCATATATATTTATATATCATCAATTAACTCCCTTATGTGCCATCTGGGTCTAGATACCTTATGTTACACTTAGTTAACTGAGCACATTCAAGCGTTAGGACTAGTTCTAAAGTCTAGTGATGGTTTCTATGCTAATTTAATCTTGACCAATGAGAGGATTCCAAATTCCTTCTTAGGCTAACGAATTTATCCTTTGGAGATGTATTTATATTGTACACTTAACAACAATTTAATAGACAATATGGATTTTATTCAATTGAGTTTCTTTTATTATGTATTATGCTCAATATTTCTTCACTAGTTTTGCTGCAAATGTTTATTGTTAATCTCAGTAGGATTACATTTTGATTTAGATCCTTAGTTGTGGAATTTATGGTTGCCATCAAGGAAATATAAATATAACATGGTATCAAAGCCTAGGGAACTCGGTAAATTCAATTAATCCTCAATACATATTTTCAGAGTGTTTGTTTTGTAGGTAAAGAACCTTCAAAATGGATTTGAAATCAATTCCTCCTCTATCACCTTTCAATTATCTTGAGTGGAAATTGAAGATGGTTGCATATCTCAAGATACATGAGCTCTTTGATTTGTCTATTGGAGCTATTGCAATGCCCAAATTTGATAAAGATAGAAATGATTGGATAAATGACTGTGATAGTGCACATGGAAAAATGTGTCTTGCAATGTCTCCTAAGATGTGGTATCTCATTGATTCTCCTGAGTATCCATTCGAGATTTGGAAATTTCTAGATATGTATTTTTATGTGAAGAAAGAAGTAGATGATACCTGGAGAGAATATAACACCTCCTCAAGTGTTCTCCCTTCAAATGTCTTGGCCTCAACACTCTTTGATGAAGTTGTTCAAGTTGAAGAAATGACAGAATTTTCAACTCATTCAATTCAAATTGGTGAAAGTTTTCTTGTAGTGATTCCTTCTCATGTTTCTCTAGACGTTTATGAGAACTATAATGCCTCATATTCCAATACAAATACTCAATAAAAATACATTGAAACCACCATTTTTGAAGAGGAACTCTCTTTCCATCTATTCTCCAGCGGTTCTTCTATTCTGAATTATGAGCAAAGTTTATCAGTGATTGCTCAAGAAGTTAACCAGGAATTCAATTCATCTCTCTCCAATGTTGTTGTTGGTGTGCATAGAAGTGATATTTTGGATGTTTTGGAGCTAATATAAGATTTGGGAAGTGATCCATTCTTGCAACAATTCTCAAAATTTTATTGAAGATGGAGAAAACTGTGATTTTTCCCTCTCAGTGGTGCAACTCGGACACATGTCTCACATGATTAGAGCTTATTTTAAATCTCATGATTAAAAATTGATTCTACAAGAACTTTCAGTTGTGCTTAGGACTGATCTTATCACTCTTTGTGTGAAAAATCAAGCACCTCATTTCTCTTTCAATTCTACTACTGGGGATTCTCTATCAGTTTCTTCTCATGAGTTTACTGATATGATATACTGTGATTTCTTAGATATTTTGAAATATAGATTGGATTATAGATCTCATACATTCCTTCTCCTTGGTCTCGTGTCTTGTTTACTTTCCTACATGATCAAATACACATTGCCTCACAATTCTACTGAAGATGGAGACACTGCCAAAGTCTTGGCACACGATGAACTCTTGTTCCTCACTTTTGGACCTGATAGCACTTGTTTTGGATCTGATCCCATATCATATTTCATGTCCAAATATATTTTGGAACCTTTATTCATCACTCTTGGAGCTGACACAACCTTTTCTAGTTCAAAGTTTCAATACAACTCATATTTGCTTGGAGCTAATTTCACATCCCATGGTTTGAAGCTACAAGATCAAGCATCACAAATTTCATTTGGACCTAATATTAGGATAATTTTTAAGTATAATGACCAGCCAAGTTTTCTCTTTGATTTGTATACCTCAATTGCTCTACTAGGTTCTAGTCTCCATCATGTAGTTGTCTATGTCCCTGATGAGGTTGAGCACATTCCTCTTCTCCCAAAGAGGAAGATTCCTCCAAACAAAAGCATTTAGTTGGAGAGCATTTTGTTTGTTTCCTTTTTTTTCATCTCCATTTTTTAGGAAGGACTTTCCCCGTGTGGTTTTGCCTTTTTCCTCAGTTCACATGGATGAATAATGTAAAGGGTGACCATAGGGATCGTTTCTCGAGCCCTATTGTGTTACTTCTCGTAAGTTAGGCTTATGGGGGGGTGTTGGAGCATATTTTTCATCTATACCCGAGTTGAGCATGCATGCATGTATCCATGCAACATGAATGCAATCTTGTCGACCTCTCTAGTACCTAGATCTTGTTGTTGAATTCCTAGTGCCTCAATCTTTACCATTTTTTACCTCATTATCCACTATTGTGCCCTCATCCATAATTTTAGGACCTAATGCACCCTAATCTATGATTTTATCCATCCACCATTAGTTACATCCAATTAATTGGGCCACCTTTCCTAGATTTCATCACTTTGGGTTGATAGTGAGCTCCGATGACCAATGTTAGTCAAGTAAAGCTCATAAATTATCCCCTATATATTTATATATCATCAATTAACTCCCTCATGCATGATCTAGGTCTAGTTACCTTTAGTTACACTCGATTAACTGAGCACATTCAAGATTTAGGACTAATTCTCAAGTCTAGTGATGGTCTCTATGCTAATTTAAGCCTTCCCAATGAGAGGATTCCAAATTCTTTCTTAGGATAACAAATTTCTCCTTTGGAGATGTATTTATATTGTACACTTATCAACAATTTAAAAGAAAATATGGATTTTATTCAACTAAGTTTATTTTGATATGTATTTTTCTCAATATTTCTTCATTAGTTTTGTTGCAAATCTCCATTGTTCATATTAGTAGAATTAAATTGTTCTTTATATTCTAAGCTATGGAATTTCTTGCTGCCATCAAGGCTATAGAAATCTCACAGTCAACCTCTCATTGAGCATGGGAGGATTTATGAGTGCAAAGGGAAGTGCTACATCAATGGGTCCTAATGGTTGAAATCTTAGGCCCACATGAAAAGGGTTCTGGCTAGTCGAGCTATGGAGGGCCCTATTGTAGTTGTGATTAACATAAGGAAGGATCTCATACAATATGCATGGATGCTTGGAATTGTACATGCACATCATTTTCATAATCATCCTATTGATGATCTCTATCTGTCCATTATTTTGGGAGTGGAAGGTAGTGGATTTGTGGAGCTTGGTGTCTAGGAGTGACCAAAGGCTTGAACAAATTGTACTTAAGAACCTGTTTTCCCAAAATGAGATGATGGTTTGTGGGATTCCAAAATGTACCCATGCACGCTTGAAGAATAGATTAGTGGTGGCTTCGTTTATGATATTCTTCTTGTAGGTTGTTAGAATGGCTATCTTAGAGATTCAATCAACAATCACAAATACATAGTCATAACCATGCTTACCTGAAGGAAGACCTAACATCTATTCCATCGAGATGGATTCCCAGGGCCTGTCAGGAGTAGGAAGAAGGGTGTACATTCTTTTCTTTTTATGTCTATTTTATGTCTGGGTTGTAAATGGAGGATGTAGTGCAGTATCTGAGATACTTTATGACATCTTGGTGAGGCTTCAACCAATAAAAATTCTTTTGGAGTACCGCTACTATCTTCTCCATGCCAAAATGTTTGACCAACCAACTATAGTGGACTTCCCAAATCAATTTTGGACACTCACTTTAAGGAACACAATGATGACCTAGGAAACATAACTATCTATAGTGTAGATGGAATTTGGTATTAGTATTTTCCACTCCCAACATCTGGTAGGTTGTAGTGAATTTTGTTTAATTTAGCAAAGCTTTAGGATTTTAGGTTGGAATGAACCTCAATATGAAAGAAGGTTGAAGGAGGAAGAAGAGATTCAGTGTGCAATGATCAAACAATCATGGTGAAATTGAATATTCAAGAGGCAAAAATTGTTCAGCATGATCATTAATATATGTGTAATACAATGATGATACAATAGGGAGAATTCAAATCCATTAGGTATGATTCAAATTCACCAACTTGGAATAAATCCAATGCTAACTCAATGTGGGAAAATCATCACTAGGATCTCACTAATGTAAGGTAGGACAACTAAATCAGTTCACAATCAGTTAACTGAAAAAGGTAGGTAGGAAAATGTGCCTAACCTCCTTAAATCATGAAAATGTGGCTCTATGCTAACTGGAGATAAACTAACTGATGCCCATTGGAGGATAAATCAACACAAACTAGGGAGAACTGATGGTGGGACTCCCAAGACTCATTGTGGGTTCGTAAATTATAGGGATTGGCCTATGGAGCTCCTAAAATCATGCAAACTAACACATCAAGTGGTAGGTGAGCCCCAGATGAGTTCCCCATGGCACTAGTGAAGTGGAAACATACTCGTTAGATAGGAAATGAAATTTAGACTATGGTGGTCAAGGGAGTATTATAATTAATCCTAACAAAGTGCAGATTGTTGTCATAGAGTTGTCCAATTAGGAGGTATCATGCTTACAAGAGTCTATCATTATGGTTATTGTTGCAACTGGAGTTCAACTGAGGCAATTCGTGACACTATTGGTTCTCCCATTCTTACATTTAAAGTTGAGGTGAAAGTATTTCAAGTATGTGGACCACTTTTGATGGCAATCATTTTGTAATTTTCCTTATGTATGCATGGAATTTAGAGGCTTGTGATATGTATTGATGACTGTCTTCCTTCCCAGAATTTAATGCTTCCATTGATGATAGTCTTGTATAATGGAATACATCTCTTTGTTGTAGGTGGAGTACCTATGGATGACGTATGAGAGTGTATCACTATGATAGGACATGGATGACCATGCTGAGTGAGGATGACACCCCACAACGTAGTCTAAAGAATATGTTTCAATATCAAAAGGTTATTGCAGATCAAGCGAGGCAAGCTTCGATGATGATAATAAACCATGTTTTAGATCATTGGAGAATTTCTGTTGTGACTTCGTCTACCCAAATTTTTATTAGCCACCACCCTTGGTCAATTGGTTGAGGGGCTATGTGATATGAGATAATCCCAACACAAACTTGTGATAGAAGTTGGCAAGGCCTAAGAAGCTTTGAAACTAGACTAGTGTTGTTGGGATTGCTCAAACACGAATGACTGAGATCTTGGCTTGATCCACATGTAACCCATTTTCATTGACGATGTATTTGAGGTATTGGACCCTCCTCATTCCAAATGACCTTTTTTCTAAGTTAGAATATGGCTTGTGTTGTTGTAGAGAGGGAAGTACTTGTTGAATCTCTTGCAAGTGTTTTTCCCAACTCATACTGAAGATGAGGTTGTAATGTATATATACAACCCCAAAGGAATTGGTGAAGGGGGCTTGTGTTGTTGTAGAGAGTGAAGTACTTGTTGAATCTCTTGCAAGTGTTTTTCCCAACTCATACTGAAGATGAGGTTGTAATGTATATATACAACCCCAAAGGAATTGGTGAAGGGCCTCAATATCTCATCCATCAGCCTCATGAATTTGTCAAGGCATTTGTTAATCCAAATGGAATGACCAACCATTATAACGGTACCTTATTTTTACTTGAAATAAGTATTGCATACATCATTGTTTCTATTGGAACATGGTGGTATTTAGACTTCAGATCAATATTGCTAAATTACTTAGCTCCCTTGAGTTGGTCAAGAAGGTCACCAATTCATGGAATTGGATAATGGTTCTTGACTGTGATTTTGTTTAAAGATATGTAATAGATACATAAGAACCAGGTCCCATCCTTATTCTACATGAGCATTATTGGACTACCATAGGGTGAAGAGTTGGGTTGAATATGCCTTTTTTTGGAGAATCTCTTAAATCTAGAGTTTGATGTCCTAATTTTCTAGGAGAGAGTGTCGATATACTGGTCCATTAGGTAAAGTCGTACTAGGGTTCATATTGATTGAATGCTTGATATGATAGTGTAGATGAACCCCAATAGGTGAGATGAAGATGTATCAGTATTCTTGCATGACTTTGTTCACTTGCTTCTATTGTGTAGAGGCCATAGATGTGTCTGCAACCTTTTGTTCACTATGAGAACGAATCATGAAGAGGGAAAAATTATTATGGTGGGATATGACCCTATTGCACTATCTAGTTGAGATCAAAGACACTGTGGTTGGTGTAGGTACCTCGAGTATCCTGTACAATTGTCTTCCCAAAGTAATAATGATGCTACAAGGTATAGAGTCATACATAACATGTGTTTCCACATATATGGCTCACCCAAAAGAACATCACAAACTTAAAGTGGGGAACATCAAACAATACTTATCCTTGAAGTGATTGATTCCATAGGTTAGACAACACAGTTGGTTGATAAAGAGACTCACCCATGGTTGAGCCACTCGATGTTGTATGGTTGCAGGTGTGGTGTGGTCAACAACTCCAACTTGTTTATGACCTTTGTTGAGATAATATTACTTTGGATTCCACTATCAATAATGAAATGTAACAAAATTCCCTTCACCCACATATGCAAGTGAAAAAAGTGCTCACTTTATTCTGTCTCCTTTGGTTCATTGGGTCGGACCTTGGTGGTAGCGACTATGGTACTAGGTTCTGCATCAATGATTTGATTCCCCTTATATGTATCTAAATTAGAGTATGATATTAAATCTTAATTCAGGGATTTCAGTTCAGCCACCGATGAATGCTTCGAGTGACATTCATTAGTGATATGCCAGTGGATTTTATGGAACTTGCACCACTTTCCAGTGTCTTTCTTCATCTTCCCATTACCCTTCTTTTCTTGAGGCTTAGATTGGTTGTCTTGAGGTTATCATAATTTATTTTTTCATTTTTTTTTATGTACCGAGGCTACCTTTTACGTGCTTTCATTGTAATGCATTTGCACATTCAAACTCTCGATTATTCCTCTACTTCAATTTCTATAATATTTTGACAACATAATGATAAGAGGATCCCAATGATGGAATGTGTAGGAATTCCATGGGAGGATGTCGATGTTGGTGATGAAGGTATTTAAGAGGTTGAAGTAGGTTGAGTCTCAACTCCTTATATAAAAACCTCATTAGGAACATGCATAGAGAAATAAATAAAGAGTAGACTGCTTTAATACCACTGATCCATATTTATAAGGGAATGAAATGAAACACATAAGTATTTCGAAACACAAAGATACAACATTACTGAATTTCCATTAATGAAAGAAATACGTAGGAAATGTAACAAAATACAAAGTGAATAAACTCACTAGAATGGTGGTAGTGAATAAACACAGGGTTGAGAAATCATTCAAAGTGGGGGATAGAGCTTGGTTCAAGATATTGGGGAAGGTGGAGAGAACACATATAAACTCAATCTACCCACATACATACACATGCTAATTAGTGAATGTGGATAATTTGAAACTCTATGATCCTTTCGTGTTATATCAAGAAGAAGAGAAAGCCCTACCTAGAATATAGGACTTAGAACCTGATGCTGAAGTATAGTCGACAAAATAAATATTTTTATATAAGAAATCCAAACTACTAGACAAGGGAAACATGAACTTTGGCATATTAGGCTAGAAAGAAAACTTCTAGGAAAGGATAAATTCTATTCCAGGGAGAAGGTAGGAGGAAATTTTCCTCACCTCAGTTAGTAAATGATTTTGGGGACCAAATGCCTTTGAAAATGGGGAGGTATGGTCCGAATTGGATCATATATAAATTTTTAATCTATTTTGGTGTTTTCTACATGGTGGAACAATTGGATGAATTGGATTAGTGGGCTGATTTTAGGGGCAGGTATTGCTTTCAATATTTTGGGTCCAAAAACACTGAGGTCCATTTGAAGGATTAAATGATGTTTCTTGGGGTCAAAATATTGTGAGAATACACTCCTCAATTCTATTCTACATTTTGATATCTGTCAAATGATGCAAGAATCACCTCAATAGAAGTGTGTATGAGGAAGTTGGCCTATCCAATTGATCACCATAGTACCGAGTGGATTGAATTCCAAATCTCATTACCCACACATGTGGATCTAATCAGGTTTGGTGTTTCAAGAACATTCTGTAGGGTATAAAAATCTAACCCAAATTAGGAGTTTAGTCATGTACAAACCCTAAAAATAACTCTATACAACTATCAGGCTATGTTAAATACCAAGGTGTTAAGAGGAGAAAGGGTTCCATTTGATGATGTTATTGTATTGTTCCATCGCTAATATACACTAAGGGAGTGGATATTAAAGCATAATAGAGGAAGTAGGACATACTATAGTAGTCATTCAAGCCATAATTTCACAGGTAAATCCATAGTGAGTACCACTTTATTTTTATTAACACTACATATTGGAGAAGAAAAGAGCAAGGAAAAGCCCTCATTTTTTTCTTGGTTTTTCCCCATACTGGGTTTTCCCAGGGTAGATCTTGTGTTATTTGTGTGGATGTGTTAATTTTATCTAGTTATATTCCCTTCAGTTGCAAACTTCCAGTTTATTTATCATTTTATAAAAGTAAGCTAACACAATGAATTAAGTTGTAAGATACGTTGCAACAAGTTGTTCCAATGGAATATCCATGGTAGTTTATAGATCACACATGGAATATGGTTTATGATGAAATTTCACATTGGACTTAACCTATTGAATGGATTATTAACCTCCAGTGACTTCTTTCTTGAAATCCTCCCTTGGAATTTGGAGTTCTCTTGATATCTCGGTGAAGGTATTTCATGATGGTCACATCGAGAGGTAGAATTTATTGAAAAATTCCCTACTAGGAGGAGTGTTGTGCATATTGGAGGAAGGTATCAAGAACTAGATAGCATGGCATAGATTGTATTCGCAAATGGAGTCCTGTAGTTGTTGGGGAAATGTTGTGATTGTGTTCATGTAGGGAGGGTGGACGCAATGGAGCATGTGGCATAGGAAGAGAAATGGAGTACATGTGGGCTTGTGACAAAGGGGTGTTAATACACCTTGTGTATTTACATCATCTTGAATCCATTAATGTGTATGACATCACCTTCAAGATATACCTATGTAGGAGCATTTCACTTAACATGTCTCTTTATAGGTTTCTTGTAAGTGAATTTGGCCACATTGTATTGTTTCTCTCCCTTGCCTCTCATACAGATAAAGGAAGGATAAATTCCATAAAATTTATTGTCATTATTAAACTCTTACAGTTTTACTTGTATTGTTGGTGTGATTCACTAGGGTTCAAGAGGAAACCATACCATATGTTATACATGGGAGGATGTCTTTGTTGGAGAATTATCTCGTGACTAGGGTTTAATATTGTACTAAAGAATGAGATATGGGAGATTATGATCTATATTATTCATATCATCTTATTTATTATTATTTCACTCTTATGTAAATTTGTGACGTAAAGGAAGTGCACACTAGTAATCTTCTCTCTCTTGGCTCTTAATATGTACTCTAATCTCTCTATCCCTCTCTTGGAGTCTATAGGTCTTTGTGGTAACCTTGGAGAATACTGAAGTTTAGGGTTAGGGCTTCATCTCTTGGATTATTGAGAGAGGATTTTTCTATATAAATATACAATGTATTTGGTGAAGAATACAAAGAGAAGTGGATGCATTTCCTTGGAGGAATTATTTTAGTGATTCATGCATGTTGTATATACTTGATTAAGCTAGGGTTTTGGAGAGATAGTGGATTGTACTAGCTTTGTGATAAGGCTATACATGTATAATAAATTCACCTTCTCTATTTAATTAATTTCTTAAATATCCACAACATCTATAAATTGCAAATTTGAATTGCATCCATCTATGTTCTTCATAAATTCTCATTTATGGTTATTTATGTCTTGTTGATGTGGGGTAAGTAAATGAAAAATTCCTCGAGTGATTTGACATATTGAATCATTTAAAGGTTGTTTTGTTATGTGTATTAATGATAAAAGAGAGTTTTCAAATATATTTTATGTGTGATAATATTTCCCTAAAGGGTTGAAACTTATCAAGTCACTTGGTATATTTTCTCCTTGGATTACCTATCATATTACATAAAATTATTGTGATGGAAATTAGAAAAGTTAATATATACAGAACCTATAGTCAAAGAGGTGACAATTATGTTAGAGTAGAACAACCCTTTCCTTAGCTCCATTATCCTACATTGTGACTTAGAATATGATCTCATGATTCTAGTGGACCAAATCTCGTTCAATTTGAATACCTGAGCCACCCTAGAGCTTACTTCTAAAATACAAGGGTCATAGACTACCTTATCTACCTTTTTTATAACTCCTAAAGTCTATTTTGGAATATGAGGGCGAATTCCTTCAATTATGGCTTATTTTCCTTGATTTTAGGGTCCCACATTGCAATATTGAGTTATGGAGTGAATATGGGGAGTTTACTACACTGTTCAAGGACTCCATGCACCTCTTTTTTAGCTATTATGAGATAGTAGCGCCTTCCTAGAGTGTTTTTAGGGATGTGCACCTCATGCATGTGCCTTTACTGAGTTGCATGTGCCTTTTGTTAGTTTCACTTAGTTGCTACTAGCGTGCTACTAGCATGCTACTAGCATGTACATAGCTAAGTCCACTTAGGGTAGTCATGGGCTAGTTAACTCATCTTAAATAATGCATGACTATTTTGGCTCTAGTTAAGCCTAACTAGTATTTCATTTACTGCATGAGAAATTTGAATTTCCTCCATGACCTAATTCGAATTACCCCTTATATATTCCATCACCCATTAATTGTAAATCTATGTAATAAAACATTCTCTCTTGTTATTGAATTCTCTCTTTTGTGTAATGATTCATTTTTAGCATATTTATTGCATTGATTCGCTATATTTTTTTATCTCTTTCATAGTATTGTTATGTTTCTTAGTATCTATATCTACATGCTCAAACTCTACAATATATGTTTTCCATTAAAATTGGATTTTTTGGAAACTTACAACTGGTATTAGACCTTTTATGGATGATATCACTCTATGTGTAAGATGGATATTTATTTCAGATACAATTTACCTAGGAGATGTGTTGGCCCTCGTTACTGTTGTAAACTAGAGCTAATATTTTAACTGTCAATCTGGAATTGTAAGACTTAGAAGCACATCCAAAATCTATGGACTTAGATCTAGACTAGTTTAAAATGCACTATGCTTTGGAATTGGACCTAGAATTATTTGAATGATGTAAGCTAAGAAATACTAAAGTCCCTTACAAAAAGTGTATTCATTAGAATTATTAAACTCATCAACACCCAAAATATTCTAAAACTAAAACATCAAAACCATAAAAATAAACTACAGTATTGCTACTGCATTGTTGAAAGCGGGAAGACATTGAATTCTTTTACAAGAAGTTAGTTCACAATGTGTTTGAATACTTCAACAACTAAGTATATTCTCTAATGAAAAATAGAGCTGGAAACAACCTACAGTAATTAAACAAAAAAAACAAATACTACTATCAATCCATAAAAACCTACTTGCACCGCATAAAATGAAATTCAATTGTGAAATGTAGTTTGAAATGGAACACTACAGAAAATATAAAAACATGCCAATACGTAATGATGAAATAAATGAGTGCGCAGGATTGGAAGAGGGGGCCCTCCACTGCCTCGCTCACACACATAGGTAGGTTCACATAACTCTTAACACTTAACTCAATCCCACAGCATATAAAAATGAACACATACAACTATTCAAAGTCCGAAGTCTTTATTTCAAACGCAGATATTCACCTTTTGCCGGATGACAATTACATAAAAGGTTCAAGTATTTATACTGAATGTTTAAAAATAGAAATGTTATAATCCCGGTAAACTATTAATGACATCTCTCCATTATCCCTGAGCTCATTCTCCAGATCCATGAAAATAGGAAAAATACATGCAAAGTCGGAACAACCCTGTTTTTGTGCTTAATGGCAGCACAGGTGGTTTACTTTGACCAGCATTGACTCGACACCTATAAAACCTATTTCGTGAAGCCATTAGCAATTAATCCATCCTTGGACATCAAGGATTCTTATGAGTGTTTCAGATTCCCCCCAGCTATCCTGCAAATATCCAAAGTTAGGAGAGTTTATGGGAAGTTAGCCAATTCTATAATTTTATTGAAATTGAAATTTAAATGCTTTAAAATTTACAAAATTCAATTCATTATGAACAACAATAATTATACCTTAGTTTATTGAATTTCAAGGCCTTATGGATGAAACATGAAGGTTTATGGATGAAATATAAAGGGTTAACGATATGACTTGAAGATTATGGAGTAAAATAGGTATAAAAAATAGTGTCCAACATCTCCCCCAAGAGGAATCTATTGCATGTCCTCATGCACAAAAAAGTGTTTCCAAACCTAGACCTGCATATCCCCATGCACACAAAATTTTTGTTGTACTACTGCTACTGGTCCTCTGACATCTCTCATGTTTGTGATGATGCATCTACACTAGCCTGAGCTGTATGAAGGACTCTTAATCTCTGATATTTTGTTTTGAATGTTCTCTTTCGCTGATACCATTTATATCCTTGTTTGGAGATTTGAATATTTTGAACTCTAAGCCTTCTATTTTTCTTCCTCAATTTATCATTTTCTAACTCTAATTCCTTCATTCTCAGTTCTAACTTCTCAATCTTTTTGTTGTTCTTGGAAGAATTCTTCTTTTTCATTTTTATTGTAGATTGTTCAAAAATAGTGTCCATCCCAAATTCCTCATCTTTGTGCTTAACTTCTTCTTTGATTCAGATTTATGGAGGAATGCAACATAATACACAAATAACCATAGAAACAAATATGCAGCGGAAATAACACTTTATTTCATTAATCAAAGAACTGAAACTTGTTTACATACAGAATGGAAATAAACTAGCTAGAGTGCTAGTAGCTTATCTTTGAGAAGAGATGTGGCGGTTGCATGCCTATGAACTCTGTGTTACAATGAGGCTCAAAGGCCTCTATATTATTGAGAAACATTGGAAACCCTAGACATCCAAAAACCTAACCCTAGGAGGTGAAACACCAGAATGTGGGCCCTGTTGGGTAACTTGGTACATCAATTTCTTAGGGTCGTAACTTTGGCATACTACCTCCGTTTGACGCACATGATACATCGTTAGAAAGATCTCTTCAAGGAATGCATCCATAAATATCAAATATTGAGTTTAAAATGGACTCATATTTTCCCGACCAATCGATGCCGAAAAAACGTCGTTTAGGGCCTCAAAATGGCTCCGAAAGTTTAGGACCCGAAAACTGCCAAAAATAGTAAATTGTGCTTCAATTAAGGAAACTGGAAAACTAAAAGAAAAAATGGTGGGGGTCCAAGTGGAATAGGTGGGTGGCCACCAATATCCTCCTAGATCATTCCTCCCCCCTTAGGAAGTAATGGTCTGCATTGCATTGAGTTCCTCCATGAGATGAGGAAACTTCTGCTGAACTTGGTCTCTTGTGAGCCCCTTTCCCTCGTGAAGGAGTTGGCCTGCTTTGACAACATATAATAGTTGGATCTTCTGCTAGCGAGTGTTCTTGATCTGTGTGTCCATAATTCGATCGATTCTGGCTTGTTCCATGCAGTCGGGGTTTAACTCTGTTGGTGTGAGTTGCTCTGCCACATCTGATGTGTCCAGTAGAGGTGGAAAGTAGGGCTGAAGGCTGTCCACATTGAACACTGGGTGCAGACCAAGGAATGGTGGAATACTGATCTCAAAGGCATTGTCCCTGACATCCTTGGTGATGGTGTATGGACCATATCGGAGTAGGTGAAGCTTGCAGTGGGGTCCAATGAGGTGCTCCTTCAGCAAATGTAGCCACACTTTGTCGCCCACCTAGAAGTTGTGTTGCACCCGATGCTGATCATGCCACTGCTTGTACTTAGAATTGGATTTGTCCAATATGTCATGAACATGTTGGTGAATTTGCTGAATGCACTCAATGAAGCTGTTCGACTTAGAAACTTCAGACTGGACATGAGCTAAATCAGCCTAAGTAGCTGCAAATGGCATGGCTACGTCAATGGGACATAGTGGCTAGAATCCCAATCCCACCTGAAAGGGGTTGTGGTTGGTGGAGCTTTGGAGGGCCCGGTTATAACTATGTTGTACATAGGGGAGGATCTCATCCCATGTGCATGGATGCTTTGAGTTGTACATGCGTAAAATGTGTACGATCATCCAATTGACGACCTCTGTCTGGCCATCAGTCTGGGGATGGAAAGCTATGGACTTTGTGAGCTTGGTGTCTAGTATTGGCCATAGGCTAGACCAGAATGTACTAAGGAACCTTCTGTCCCAATCTAAGATTATAGACTGTGGTATCCCAAAGTTTACCCACACTCGTTCAAAGAAGAGTTTAGTAGTGGATTCTGCTGTGATATTCTTCTTGCAGGCCGCCATTATTGCCATCTTTGAGAATCTGTCGATGACCACGAACACATAGTTGTTGTCGTGCTTAGTAGAAGGAAGGCCTAACATGTAATCCATGGAGATGGATTCCCAGGGTCGACTAGGGGTAGGCAACGAAGTATAGAGGCCTTGCTTCTTGATGGACAGTTTGGCAATGCCATAGGCAGTGCAGGATCGGATGTACTTCCCGATGTCCTATTGAAGGTTCAGCCAATAAAAATACTTCTATAGTACTGCGACTATTTTCTCGACCCTGAAATGCCCAGCGACCCAACTGTAGTGCGCTTCCCAAATCATCTTGGCACGCTCGATTGAAGGAACACAAAGGTGTCCCACGTGACATAGTAGTGCATCTTGGAAGTGAAAATTTGGAACTTGGTTTCCCTCCAAGAGTGTCCTGTATGTGTGGCTGAATTTTAGATCGCTCTTGTAGAGAGTCAGCTAATCAGAGGTCTCATGCCCACAAGAGTTGAGCACGATGGTTATCACCATGATCGGTGGTCGGTTGAGGCAATCTGCAACATTATTGGTGCTTCCCTTCTTGTACTTGATATTCAAATGAAACTGTTGTAGATATGTGGACCACTTCTGATGGCGATTGTTTTGTAACTTCCCTTGTGTCTCTATGAACTACAGGGGTTGATGGTATGTGTGGATGATTGTTTCCTTCCCCAAAATGTAATTCTTCCATTGTCGACAAGCTTGTACAATGGAATACATCTCTTTTTCATAAGTGGGATATTTGCGGATTGTGTCGGACAGTGTCTCACTGTGATATGCCACTAAATGGCCTTGTTGAGTAAGGATTGATTTAATAGCATAGCCAGAGGCGTCTGTCTCGATCTCAAATGGTTGTTGCAAGTATGGTAATGTGATCATCGGGGCACAACAGAGGCGATGTTTCAATTCTGCAAACGCCTTTTGTTGAGTTTCTGACCAGAAGAATTTTGCTTTCGCTCCTCCCTTGGTGACTTGACTCAAGGGCCAAGTGATATGAGAGAATCCCAACACGAACCTGGAGTAGAAATTAGCAAGACCCGGAAAGCTGTGAAGCTCTGTTAAAGTAGTTGGGGATGGTCAGTCAAGAATGACTTGGATCTTGGTTGGATCCACATGTACCCCATACTCATCAATAATGTATCCCATATACTGAACCTGGGTCATGCCAAAAGTGCACTTGTCCAAATTGGCACACAACTTGTGTTGCTGCATTGTTTGGAGGACCTGTTGGATGTGGTGGAGGTGCTCTTCCCAAGTCTGGCTGAATATCAAGATGTCATCCAAGTACACAACTACAAATGCATTGGTGAATGGCTGAAATATTTCGTCCATCAGTCTCATGAAGGTTGCAGGAGCATTCGTTAGCCCGAAAGACATGACCAACCATTCGAAAAGTCCCTCCTTGGCTTTGAAGGTAGTCTTCCACACATCGGTCAGTTCGATCGGTACCTGGTGATACCTGGAATTTAAGTTGATCTTGCTAAAATATTTCTCCCCTTTAAGATAGTTTAGGAGGTCATCAATCTGTGGGATCGGGTACCTAGTCTGGACAGTGATCTTGTTCAACGCCCGATAGTCAATACAGAGTCTCCAAGTCCCATCCTTATTCTATACCAACAGCTTGAGGAACTTGGCCAGATGTGACCCTTCTACAACAGCTCCTGAATTTTCCTCTTGATTTCATCACTCTCCAGAACAGAGCGTCGATAGATTGGTCCATTGGGCAACAGAGCGTCGATAGATTGGTCCATTGGGAAATGGCACACCTGGGGTCAAATCGATGGGATGCTTGACCTAACAGTGTAGAGGAACCCCTATGGGTGAGGTGAATATGTCTCGGTACTCCTCCATGACCTTGTCCATTTGTTTTTGTCATGCGGATGGGCCTTGTCTAGAGGTTGTGGCCACGATCTTCTTGCCATGAGGGTGGATCATCAAGAAAACAAATTTCCCAATTTTGGAAATGATCTTACTGCATTGTTTTGTAGTAACCAAAGAGTTAGCGGCAGGAGGTGGTACCTCTGGTATCCTATACAAATTATTTCCCAACGTAATAATAATAGTGCAAGGCCAAGACTCATACACAACATGTTACTTCCACAAGTATGGTTGACCCAATAATACATCACAAACATCAAGAGGAACAATATCACATAATACCTCATCAGTGAAGGCTTGATGCTGTAGGGAAGGTGGCACTGCTGGCTGACACGGAGATCATGTCCTTGGTGAAGCCACCCAATGGTGTATGGTTGCAGTTGTGCTATCGTTGGAAAGCCCTACCACTTCATGAACTATGCTGAAATGAGGTTCTTTTGGCTCCCACTATCGATAATGAACTGTAGTGGGGAACCCTTTACCCAAATCCGGAAGTGGAAAGACACTCCTACCCCCATGAATCTTCTGGTTCTTCCTTTTGGATCTTTGTGGTGGCAACGGTGGTGTTGGGCTCTGCATCGATAATATTCTTCCCTCTATCATTCCCCTTCTCAGGTTTTGATTTAGTGTCAGAGTATGCATCTGATTCGAAAGCCTTTATCTTGGCCACTAGTGACTGCTTGGCCCGACACTCACTGGTGTTGTGAGTGGGGCTCTTATGGAAATCGCACCACTTTCCCACTTCCTTCTTTGGCTTCATAGTGTTGTTCTTTGCTTGCGGTTTTGGGAAGTTGTCTTGAGTCTCCATGCCTTGGCCGTGTCCTTGGTTCTACGGTTTGGGGCCACCTTTCGCTTGCTTCTGATTCGCAGATCCAAAGTCTCGCTTTTTCTATTTGAATTTTTGCTCAATTTTGGCAGCATACTGGTATGCCGTACCAAGCGAGGAGATGTCGAGGAACTCCATTTCCTCCTGAATGTATATGTGTAGACAACTACGGTACTTCAGCACCAAATGTTTCTCTGAATATTTGATACCCAACTTGGTGCACAAGGTATGGAACATATTCGTCATCTCATGCACATCTTGATCTCTTTGCTGCCGCAGCATAGTCCATTGTATGTACCCCTCCGCATAGCTGCCCATGGGATAATATTGTCCCTTTATGGCATCTCGGAGTGAATTCCAAGTGGGAACAGTCGAGAACGGACAGGGCTCCTCCTTGTCCTTTCTCTCACAGTAGGTTTCCCACCAGTCCTTGACATGGGGGGCAACTTCGAGTAGTGAAAAAGTAATATTTTCCCGGTCGAAAAAGTCCTGAACCAAGAAATATCTTTCTAATAGATTCAACCATCTATCTATGGCGTCTGCATCTATTTGACCATCAAATATGGGAATGTCGAATTTTACTTGTACCTTAAAATGGGTTGCACCTCTAGAGTGGCTTCTAGATGCAGATGTGGCACCAGTGGGAAGTCATTGAAGGATCTGGGTCAAGTTATCCATCATTGCGTTCCTTTGTTTTTCAAGGGCCTCCTTGAGCAATATCTTGATAGGATCTTCTGCGCCCTCATCTTTCTTTTCACCCCCCATGGGAGGCCATTGGGATTTTTGAGGCTAATTTTGCAAAGGTTCAACCAGATCGAGCCCTAACTCTTTATACCCCGCCCTCGTTGGGGGCATGCAAAGAAGGATCGAGAAAGAGCAGATTTCTCTGATACCACTGATCTGGATTTATGGAGAAACGCAATAGAATACACAAATAACCATAGAAACAAATATGCAACGAAAATAACACTTCATTTCATTAATCAAAGAACTGAAACTTGTTTACATACAGAATGGAAATAAACTAGCTAGAGTGCTGGTAGCTTATCTCTGAGAAGAGATGTGGTGGCGACATGCCTCTGAACTCTGTGTTACAATGAGGCTCGAAGTCCTATATATTATTTGAGAAACAATGGAAACCATACACTTCCAAAAACCTAACCCTAGGAGGTGAAACACTAGGATGTGGGCCTCGTTGGGTAACTTGGTGCATCAATTTCCCGGGGTCGTAACTTTGGCATACTACCTCCGTTTGACACGCATGATACATCGATAGAAATATCTCTTCAAGGAATACAACCATACACAACAAATATTAATGGTGGAATGGACTCTTATTTTCTTGACCATTCGATGCCGAAAAAACGCCGTTTAGGGCCTCAAAACGGCTCTAGAAGTTTAGGACCCGAAAACTGCCAAAAATAGTAAATTGTGCTAGAATTAAGGAAACTGGAAAACTGAAAGAAAAAATGGTGAGGGTCCAAGTGGAATAGGTGGGTGGCCACCAATATCCTCCTAGATCATTCCTCCCCCCTTAGGAAGCAATGCTCCCCATTGCGTTGAGTTCCCCCTTGAGATGAGGAAACATCTACTGAACTTCGTCTCTGGTGAGCCACTTTCCCTGGTGAACGAGTTGGCCTGCTTTGACAACTTGATGTTGATGTATATGTAACTTCGGAATGTATTCTTCTATGTATTTCATTCATTGTAACCCGATGTTTATTCCGGGATTTTTCTATTATGCATTTGAGTCATGTTGTCTTACCCCGATGTTCCGATCGGGAGGATTAATAATGTAAACAAGTCATATCAAGTCATTAGGTAAGTCCCCACAGTTTCGGGGCACTTGAGTTATTATACACTAATTAAGGTGTAGGCTCAAGTAGTAATTATTAGGTTGAGCCTACGTGTGAAATGGAAACTCAAGTGAACGGATGAATATAAATAAAGAGTGAGAGTCTCTCTATTTATCACTTGTGACATACATCACTTGCTCTCTCAAGTGTGGCGCACCTTTGGAGAAGGAAATACTTTGGCTTGATAGAAGACAGAA
>LPNX010304273.1:109740-145828 GCA_001517045.1 Pseudotsuga menziesii
CAGTTTTTCAGCAAAAGTATGCTAGGATGACTCTCCATTGAAGGGTGCATCTTTCTGTCGATGCGGAATTCAATTTCAAGCATTTTCAGTTTCGATGTGGAAATTAGGGCTTTCTACAGAAGAGGAATTTTTGACTGAGACCAGCATAGGATTGTTCTCCTCATCAAAACCGAATTTTAGAGACTTGGATCAAGAAATTTGGTTGGGTGAAACTCCAGGAAAGTCAAATCCTAGTTTGACCCTGAGCTAGGAGAAACCCTAAATACTAAAACTGCTAAGTTTTGGTACAGTCACTATATTCCGAGATTGGCGAAGTCTCAGAAGCTGAAAATTGCAAATGCCGAAAATAAAATCTTGATGAATCCTGTGTCCAAAAATCAGACTCAGCTTCGCTGTACTCCAGTAGATATGATCTCTCCAAGTTAGGGTTCCATCCTCTTCTAGAATTCATCCCTGAACAGGACATCTGGGGAGATCTGAAATATCTTGAGCTAAAGAGGTCCAAATGGAATTCCTGAAGATGTTCCAGAAAGGGTATGGAATTTACTTTTGGTGGTCCGAATATCAGACTCAGAAGATGAACCAGTGACATGTGGCATGCCGTACAACATCGCTGTTATGAACAGTCCTGTAACATGTCACCTTGGGAAAAGGGCCATAAATCCAAAATGGTAAAACCAAGTCTGATGAAACTTGTGGTTTTGGATCATAGACATGCGAGGTTATCTCAATGAGAAATTTCAGACACATAGGATCGGTAATTTCATAGATAGCACAAAAACAGTAACAGTAATTTCTGTAGAAGAAATCAGAAAATTAGGGCTTCCTGTTCCGGGAGCTTCCCTCCACTGTTTTCAGAAAAGGAGTACATTGGATAGCTCCATTTGAAGAGATCTATCTGTTTGTCCAATCAGATCTAAAAGATTCCAAGTTTTGAAAATTAGGGTTTCTACGACAAACCCTAGATCAGCGAACTCCGGGACAAGGACGGATACCTCAAATCGGTAAGATCTAATCCTTTGCTATTTCCATTTGAGGTTCTCATTTCAATATGATATATCACATCAGCTTGGTGACAAGCTTGTGGAAGTTGACAACTTCCAAGCCTGGAAGTATATGATCTCTCTGAAGAAAATGGATTGGACACCTATATGAATATAGAGGTTCCAGTTTCAGAGGGAGACGAGGTTAGAAGCCTTTCACAAGAAGGACTTGGTCAAGGCCAAAGAAGACATCATGCTCATGCTACAGAGGATGATGAACCATCCAGAAAGAGATCCAGATATGAAAGTGAAGATTCTTCAAGCGAGGATGAATATGTTCTGATATTAGCTCTCACAGGTAACATTACTCATGGAAGTGATGATTGGCTTATAGACAGTGGGGCTTCCAAACATATGATGGGATTCAAGGAGTCCTTTGTAAGACTGTCAGAACATGAATCACCTCACAAGGTGAAACTAGGAGATGACTACCAATATCCAATAAAAGGTAGTGGGGAATATTCATACAAGCTAGACTCTGGTAAGTCTCTAACAATGAAAGAAGTATTGTTTGTGCTAGGATTGAAGAAGAACCTTCTCTCCATTTCAGCATTGACGTAAAAGGAATGTGGATTGCATTCATAGATGGTCAAGTCATCATATGGCTAAAAGGAAAGACTATCGATGATGCGGTAGTGATTAGAGAACAAGAAGGAGGCTTGTACAAATTGAAGGGCTATCCAGAACAAGCCTTGATCCATGATACGGTAGAGCCAAATGAGCTTTGGCATAGAAGGCTTGCACATGTGCACTACAGAGCACTACCTATTGCAAGCAAAGCTATTCCAGAATTTCAAGCTATTTTAAGGGAAGAACAAAAATCAGAATATGACCTAAAAAAGAAGTGAAGAATGCAGAAGTGGTGATGGCCACCTTGAATGGCCTCCCAGGATCGTGGAATTCATTCATTCAAGGAATGTGTTCTAGAAGGAAGTGATTACTTTCAGCAAACTTTGGGAAGAAGAAGAAGCTCTACCCATAAGAAGAGAAGATAAGACAGGATCATTTTGAAGATCCGGCTCTCACCATCCAAAGAAGATCCCTCAAGCAATGAGGAATATGAAGAAATCAAATCTTGAAGAACCTCTTATCCAACTCAGCATTTGGATAAGAAACGATGCGATTATGAATGAAGAAGACGATGAAGCTGAAGGCTCAAGAAGGAGTCTACCCTCGAAACAAATAAAGATAAGTATTCAATTGTCGTTTCATGATATTCTTTTGTTATGCATTTGTTTATATTCAGTTATTGTATTATGCATGATAGGATGTTTGCATTAATGACAGTATACTACTAATATGCATGTGATGGGTAAGTAGCTCATGGGGCTATACAAATTCTCCATTGCTACTTATCTAGAATGAAACCTCTTTGCTGACATATTGGATTAGTGCACAATCTCAATGTTGTCCTCGTAGAGATGGAAGGCATCTAGAAAGTTTCAATGAGATATGGATGAATGTTGTATTGGCTAAAGTAGTTGCATGATCATATATTTATGCATAAGTGTTTGCCAGTATAAATATTCCTTATGAAATGTTTCTAACCATACAATTGCATTTGACTTGTAGGAAATATCGCATACATAATCACCTACAAGCAAAGAAGAATGAAGACTTGTTTCGAAGAACAAGTGACGACATTTCAAGACAAAGAATAATATGATGAATGCAGTGACATCATTGATGCAGAACCTTCCAGACAAGAAGAAGTAACTAAGAAAGAATGGAAGGATGCTATGATCGAAGAATATCAATCGATCATGAAGAATGATGTTTGGGATGTTGTCCCAAGACCAAAAGAGAAGTCAGTTGTCACTTCCAAATGGATCTACAAGATCAAGCATGCTGCAGACAGTAGCATTGAAAAGTATAAGGAAAGATTCGTAGCTCGAGGATTCTCTCAGAAAGAGGGAGTAGACTATGAAGAGACCTTTGCACCTGTAGCCAGATACACTTCCATCAGATCAGTACTTGCTCTGGCTGCAGTGACGAAGTGGAAGATACACCAGATGGATGTCAAGACTGCCTTCTTGAATGGTGTAGTAGAAGAGGAAGTGTATGTAGAACAACCTCTTGGTTTTGAGACACATGACATAGAGTCTCATGTATGCAGATTGAAGAAAGCCCTGTATGGTTTGAAACAGGCACCCAGGACCTGGTACGGCAGGATTGACAGCTTTCTATCTAGTTTGGGCTTTACCAAGAGTAAAGTATATTCCAACCTTTACTATAAGGTTGAAGATGGCAACCTTGTGATGCTCCTACTGTATGTAGATGATCTATTTGTGACATGTATAGATGGGTTGATTGTGGATACGAAGAGAAAGCTTGCTGCTGAGTTCGAAATGAAAGACTTGGGGATGATGCATTAATTTCTAGGTATGGAGGTGTGGCAGAGTACAGATGGAATCTTCCTTGGACAAGGGAAGTATGCAGTAGAGATCCTGAAGAGATTTGGGATGATGGAATGCAAGGCTATGGCCACACCTATGGCATCGAACCTGAAGCCTTTGAGTGATGCTTCGTCAGAGACGGTTGATGCTACGATGTATCGTCAGATGATTGGGTCCTTGATGTACCTGAGACCAGATATTTGCTTTGTTGTGAACACATTGAGACATGTTCACCTGATGGTTGCAAAGCATGCAGGGGTACAATCGATTATGGGCTCAAGTATGATGCAAATAAGAAGATTAACCTAGAGGGTTATGTTGATTCAGATTGGGTAGGCAGTGCCATCGACAGGAAGAGTAATTCGGGATGTTGCTTCAGTATGGGATCATGTGTGATCTCTTGGTTTAGCAGGAAGAAATCCTGTGTGGCACTGAGTACAGCTGAAGCAGAGTATGTTGTAGCCTGTTCAACTAGTTGTGAGGCAGTATGGCTGCGGAAGCTAATGTCTGATATATTTGATCTCCAGTTGGATGCTACTTGTATACATTGTGACAACCAGAGTTGCGTGAAGTTGTCAGAGAATCCAGTGTTCCATGACAAGTCGAAGCATATCAAGATCAAGCATCACTATATCAGGGATATGGTGCAGAGAGGAGTAGTGAAGCTCCAGTATGTTGCGACGAAGGAACAAATAGCTGATGTATTGACAAAGCCATTGGCTAGGCTGAAGTTCGAGTACTTCAGAGAGAGACTTGGTGTTCTCCAGATCGAGGTTCCTTCCAAGAGACAGTGATGAGACCCATAGCCATTCTGACATGGTGAGAGGATTGGTTCCTTCCATGGTCAGTTGTAAGGGCTGAGCCATTCTGTCATGGTGAGAGGATTTGGTTCCTTCCATGTCAGATATGAGTGCTGGAGATCCAAAGCCATTCTGACGAGCAGGTCAGATGTAAGGGCTGAGCCATTCTGTCATGGTGAGAGGATTTAGTTCCTTCCATGTTAGATATGAGTACTAACTACCATTCGAGGAATGGAGGCACCTGGTCAGTTACCAGGAACACTCAGTTAGGGACTGAGAGAGCCATTCTGACGAGCAGGTCAGATGTAAGGGCTGAGCCATTTTGGTCATGGCTAAAGGATTAAGTTCCTCCCATGACAGATGTGAGTGCTGGCCATTCTGTCGAGTAGGATAGATGTAAGGGAAACTGCCACTCTCAGGGAGAGTGGAGGCACCTGGTCAGTTACCAGGTAGCTCAGTCAGGGACTGGGGGCCATTCTGACGAGGGTGTAGGATTCAGTTCCTACCAGGTCAGATGTGAGTGCACAAATCTCTCATCATTGTGAGCGGATGCGATCCAGCCTGGATGAGAGTCTTTCATCATTGTGAGCGGATATGGTTCCAGCCTGGCTGAAAGTGAGAAAATATTCCATCATTGTGAGTGGATGTGATCTAGCCTGGATGGAAGTGTAGAACTCTCCCATCATTGTGAGCGGATGTGATCCAGCCTGGATGGATGTGAGTACTGTGCCATTCTGACGAGTAGGTCAGATATAAGTGCAGAGCCATTTCACAGATGGTAGTTGATTATGCCTATCATGCTGGTGAATGTGAGTGCTGGGCATGCCTTTCTGACGAGCAGATCATATGTAAGTGCTGGGCGAAGACCTACATGAGAGTAGGCCTACAACCAGCATGAAAAAGGGCTGGCTCTGTAGAACTTCCTATGACGAGATAGTACACACATGATGATGACCAATGGAGATCCAGATCGAGCTATGATCCAGATCCAGTTATGATGACTCCGAGAGATCCATATCGAGTGATGATCTAGATCCAGCAGTAGTGATCCAGATCGAGTGATGATCCAGATCTAGTCCATTGATGATGATCCAGATCCAGTGATGACATACTATGATGATCCAAATCGAGAGATGATCCAGATCCAGATGACTTGAAGATGAAGATGACTTGAAGACGAGATGATCCAGTTGATACAGAGAAGAAGACCAGTGCTAAAAATTGTGTCGAAGAAATACCTTCCTAGTTAAGAGGGAGTGTTGATGTATATGTAACTTCGGAATGTATTCTTCTATGTATTTCATGTATTGTAACCCGATGTTTATTTCGGGATGTTTCTATTATGCATTTGAATCATGTTGTCTTACCCCGATGTTCCGATCGGGAGGATTAATAATGTAAACAATTCATATCAAGTCATTAGGTAAGTCCCCACAGTTTCGGGGCACTTGAGTTATTATACACTAATTAAGGTGTAGGCTCAAGTAGTAATTTTTAGGTTGAGCCTACATGTGAAATGGCAACTCAAGTGAACGGATGAATATAAATAGAGAGTGAGAGTGTCTCTATTTACCACTTATGACATAAATCACTTGCTCTCTCAAGTGTGGCGCACCTTTGGAGAAGGAAATACTTTGGCTTGACAGAAGACAGAAGGCTATTACTGTGTTGGGATGTCATCTTACTGTTTTGGGTTTCACATCTTGTGGTGATACTATCTTAGAGGAAGTTGCGGGGTTTTCTCCATTTATGGTTTCCCCGATCAAAACTCTTTGTGTCTCTTGTATCATGTGATGTGCTTATGTTATTGCTGTGCTTGTTATTCTCTCAGTGAAAAGATCCTAACATAATGCTAGCTTAAATGTTGAAAAACTAACACTTGATATAGCTGGATCTTCTACTGGCGGATGTTCTTGATCCGTGTGTCTATAATCCGATCGATTTTGTCTTGTTCCATGCAGTCGAGGTTTAACTCTGTTGGTGTGAGTTGTTCTTCCACGTCTGATGTGTCTAATAGAAGTGGAAAGTAGGGCCAAAGGCGGTCCACATTGAACACTGGGTGCAGACCAAGGAATGGTGGAATACTGAGCTCGAAGGCATTGTGCCCGACATCCTTGGTGATGGTGTATGGCCCATATTGGAGCGAGCAAGGCTTGCGGTGGGGTCCAGCGAGGTGCTCCTTCTGCAAATGTAGCCACACTTTATCGCCCACCTGGAAGTTGTGTTGCACTCGATGCTGATCATGCTGCTGCTTGTACTTAGCATTGGATCTGTCCAACATGTCATGAACCTATTGGAGAATAAGTTGAATGCGCTCAATGAAGTTGTTCGCCTTGGAAACTTCAAACTAGACATGAGCTGCATCGGCTTGAGTAGCTGCAAATGGCATGGCTACGTCAATGGGACATAGTGGCTGGAATCCTAGGCCCACCTGAAAGGGGCTGTGGTCGGTGGAGCTATGGAGGGCCTGATTATAGCTATGTTTTATAGAGGGGAGGTTCTCATCCCATGTGCGCGGATTCTTTGAGTTGTACATGTGCAAAATGTGTACGATCATCCGGTTGACGACCTCTGTCTGGCCATCACTCCGGGGATGGAAAGCTGTGGACTTTGTGATATTGGTGTTTAGCATTGACCATAGGCTAGACCAGAATGTACTAAGCAACTTGCTATCCCGATCTGAGATTATAGACTATGGGATCCAAAAGTGTACCCACACTTGTTCAAAGAAGAGTTTAGCAGTGGATTTTGCTGTGATATTCTTCTCACAGGCCGCGATTATGGCCATCTTTGAGAATCTGTCGACAACCACGAACACATAGTCATTGTCATGCTTAATAGAAGGAAGGCCTGATATGTAATCCATGGAGATGGATTCCCAAGGTCGACTAGGGGTAGGTAACGGAGTATAGAGGCCTTGTGTCTTGATGGACGGTTTGGCAATGGCATAGGCAGTGCAGGATTGGATGTACTTCCTGATGTCTTGTCGAAGTTTCAGCCAATAGAAATACTTCTGCCATACTACCACTATTTTCTCGACCCTGAAATGCCCAGCGACCCAACTGTAGTGCGCTTCCCAAATCATCTTGGCACACTCGCTTGAAGGAACACAAAGGTGTCCCATGTGACATAGTAGTGCATCCTGAAGGTGAAATTTTGGAACTTGGTTTCTCTCCAAGAGCATCCTGTATGTGTGGCTGAATTCTGGATTGCTCTTGTAGAGAATCAGCCAATCATAGGTCTTATGCCCACAAGAGTTGAGCACAATGGTTATCGCCATGATCGGTGGTCGGCTGAGGCAGTCTGCAACATTATTGGTGCTTCCCTTCTTATACTTGATATTCAAATGAATCTGTTGCAGATATGTGGACCACTTCTGATGGCGATCGTTCTGTAACTTCCCTTGTGCCTGTATGACCTGCAGGGGTTGATGGTCTATGTGGATGATTGTTTCCTTCCCCAAATGTAATGCTTCCATTGTTGGCAAGCCTGTACAATGGAATACATCTCTTTGTCATAAGTGGGATATTTGTGGACCGTGTCAGATAGTGTCTCACTATGATATGCCACTGGATGCCCTTGTTGAGTAAGGATTGCCTCAATAACATAGTCAGAGGCATCTGTCTCGATCTCAAATGGTTGTTGCATGTCTGGTAATGTGAGCACTGGGGCATAGCAGAGGTGATGTTTCAATTCTGCAAATGCCTTTTGTTGAGTTTCTGACGAGAAGAATTTTTCTTTTGCTCCTCCCTTGGTGACTTGACTCAAGGGCCAAGTGATATGAGAGAATCCCAACACGAACCTGTGGTATAATTTAGCAAGACCCAGAAAGATGTAAAGCTCTGTTAGAGTAGTTGGGGCTGGCCAATCCCGAATGACTTGGATCTTGGTTGGATCCACATGTACCCCATACTCATCAATAATGTATCCCAGATACTGAACCTGGGTCATGCCAAAATTGCACTTGTCCAAATTGGCACACAACTTGTGTTGCCGTAGCGTTTGGAGGATCTGTTGGATGTGGTGGAGGTGCTCTTCCCAAGTCTGGCTGAATATCATGATGTCATCCAAGTACACTACTCCAAATGAGTTGGTGAATGGCCACAAGATGTCATCCATAAGTCTCATGAAGGCTGCAGGAGAATTTGCCAGCCCAAAAGGCATGACCAACCATTCAAAAAGGCCCTCCTTGGCTTTGAAAGCAGTCTTCGACACATCAGTTGGTTCAATTGGTACCTGGTGATACCCGAAATATAAGTCGATATTGCTCAAATATTTTTCCCCTTTAAGCTTGTCCAGGAGGTCATCAATCCATGGGGTCAGGTAGCTGTTCCAGACAGTGATCTTGTTCGATGCCCGATAGTCAATACAGAGTCTCCAAGTTCCATCCTTCTTCTGTACCAACATGATCAGGCTCCCACAGGGCGAGGAACTTGGCCGAATGTGACCCTTCTGCAGCAGCTCCTGAATTTTCCTGTTGATTTCATCATTCTCCATAACAGAGTGTCGATAGATCAGTCCATTGGGTAGCGGCACACCTGGGGTCAGATCGGTGGGGTGCTTGACCTGACAATGCAGAGGAACCCCTCTGGGTGAGGTGAATATGTCCCGATACTCCTCCACGACCTTGTCCATTTATTGATGTCATATGGATGGGCCCTGTTTGGAGGTTGTGGCCACTATATTCTTCTTTCCCTGAGGGCAGATCATCAAGAAAACAAATTTTCCAGTTTTTGAAATGAGCTTACTGCATTGTTTTGCAGTAACCAAAGAGATAGCGGCAAGAGGTGGTACCTCTGGTATCGTGTACAACTTATTTCCCAACGTAATAATAACAACATGAGGCCGAGCCTCATACACAACATGTTGTGTCCGTAAGTATGGTTGACCCAATAATACATCACAAACATCAAGAGGAACAATATCACATAATACCTCATCCATGAAGGGCTTGATGCTGTAGGGAAGGCGGCACTGCTGGCTGACGCAGAGATCCTGTCCTTAGTGAATCCACCCGATGGTGTATGGCTGCAGGTGTGCTGTGGTCAACAAGCCTAATCGCTTCACGACCTCTATTGAAATCAGGTTCTTTTGGCTCCCACTGTCAACAATGAACTGTAGCGGGGAACCCTTTACCCAAATCTAGGAGGGGAAATGACGCTCCTCCTCCTCTGAATCTTCTGGTTCTTCCTTTTAGATATTTGTGGTGGCAACGGTGGTGTTGGGATCTGCATCGATAATATTATTCCCTCTATCATTCCCCTTCTCTGGTTCTAATTCAGTGTCAGAGTATGCATCTGATTCAGAAGCCTTTATCTCGGCCACCAGTGACTGCTTGGCCTGACACTCATTGGTGTTGTGAGTGGGGCTCTTATGGAACTCGCACCACTTTCCTGCTTCCTTCTTCGGCTTCGCAGTGTTGTTAGTTGCTTACAGCTTTGGCAAGTTGTCTTGAGTCTCCATGCCTTGGTTGTGTCCTTGGTTCTACGGTTTGGGGGCACCTTTTGCTTGCTTTTGATTCGCAGATTCAAAGTATCACTTTTTCTGTTTGAATTTTTGCTCAATTTTGGCAGCATACCAGTATGCTGTACCAAGCGAGGAGATGTCGAGGAACTCCATATCCTCCTGAATGTATTTGTGCATACAACTGCGGTACTTCGACACCAAATGTTTCTCTGAATCTTTGATACCCAACTTGGTGTGCAGGGTATGGAATAGATTCGTCATCTCATGCACATCTTGATGTCTTTGCTGCCGCATCATAGTCCATTGTATGTACTTGTCCTCATAGCTCCCCACAGGATAAATATTGTCCCTTTATGGCATCTCGGAATGAATTCCAAGTGGGTACGACTGAGAATAGAGAGGGTTCCTCCTCATCCTTTCTCTCATAGTATTTTTCCCACCAGTCCTTGACATGGGGGGTGACTTTGAGTAGTGAAAAAGTAATCTTTTCCCAGTCGAAAAAGTCCTGAACCGAGGAATATCCTTCTAATAGATTCAACCATCATCTATGGCATCTGCATTTATTCGACCATCAAATATGCGAATGTCGAAGTTACTTGTACCTTAAAATAGGTTGCACCTCCAGAGTGTCTTCTAGATGCAGATGCGCCTCCAGTGGGAAGTCGTTGAAGGATCTGGCCAAAGTTATCCATCATCACATTCCTTTGTTTTTCAAGGGCCTCCTCGAGCACCATTTTGATAGGATCTTCTGCGCCCTAGTCCTTCTTTTCGTCCCCCATGGGAGGCCATCAGGATTTTCGAGGCTGATCTTGCAAATGATCAACCATATCGAGCCCTAACTCTTTATACCCCGCCCTCATCAGGGACATGCAAAGAAGGACCGAGAAAGAGAAGATTCCTCTGATACCACTGATCCAGATTTATGGAGGAACACAACAGAATACACAAATAACCATAGAAACAAATATGTAGCAGAAATAACACTTCATTTCATTAATCAAAGAACCGAAACTTGTTTACATACAGAATGGAAATAAACTAGCTAGAGTGCTGGTAGCTTATCTCTGAGAAGAGATGTGGCGGCTACATGCCTCTGAACTCTGTGTTACAATGAGGCTCAAAGGGCTATATATTATTGAGAAATAATGGAAACCCTACACATCCAAAAACCTAACCCTAAAAGGTGAAATGCTAGAATATGGGCCTCGTTGGGTAACTTGGTACATCAATTTCTCGGGGTCGTAACTTTGGCATACTACCTCTGTTTGACGCGCATGATAAATCGTTAGAAAGATCTCTTCAAAGACTACATCCATAAACAACAAATACCAAGTCCAAAACAGACTCATGTTTTCTCGACCATTCGATGCTGAAAAAAAACGTCATTTAGGGCCTCAAAACGACTCCGGAAGTTTAGGACCTGAAAACTGCCAAAAATAGTAAATTGTACTACAATTAAGGAAACTGGAAAACTGAAAGAAAAAATGGTGGGGGTCCAAGTGGAATAGGTGGGTGGCGACCAATATCCTCCTGGATCATTCTTGCTCCTGCTCTGGATACCTTTTCTCTTCCTTTTATGTGGCCTGTTGCTCATAGACCAGAGAAATGATGACTGTATTCTCCTTATTTTTCTCTTTTTCGGTTAGTTGGATTCTTTTCAACTGTCTGAATATCTATTTCCATTATCTCTTCTACAGTTTGTTGTTTAAAGATGATATTCACTTCTTCATCATTTTTCCTAATCTCACCTTCTAGACTTTCTTCTTAACTTTCCAAGGATTGAATATTTGAAAAATGTTATTGCTGTACCTCATCATCATTTTTTGGTCCTTGCTTCTTCTGAACTTGCTGTCATTTCGTTGATCTTCTTTCATAAGTGGTGAAGATCTTATATTTTTCTTGGAATTCCTTTTCTTATTTTACCATGCTCCTTGTTCTTATTCTTCTCTTGTGATTTTTTGATCTTATTTCCTCAAAGTTATGTATTTCATCTTCAGTGTCTGTTATCATTAATACTCCATTTTCCTTCAATCCTTTCTCAAGCAGCTCTTCTGGTTCTTCAAATTCATTAAGAATTACAAATTGCTGCCATGCCAAGTTTTGTTTTTGTAATTCATGTGTGATAATCATCTTGATGAGTCCACAGTGAAAAAGACTTGTTGTAATGTCTTCGACACGTTTTTTAACAGCTTTATCCATCTTCGAAAGGCTCTGTAACATAAAATAGGGCATATTAATCTCATAGTAACCCCTCAAATGCTGCATCAGCTTAATGTGATAGAGGTATATGACACTAAATATTCCTTCACAAGTAATGAATTTCTGGATGGCATATGCTACTTCATCCCAAGGATGAATCAACCAACTCCTTGGTATTCCTTTCTTCCGTTTTACGGAGCCTGCCCTTGATATGCATAAGAAAGGTATCCATTCTTTCTCCTGAAACTGTTTTGTCTTAAAGAACCTCTCTCCCTATTGAGGTAATCCAATAATTTGTGCCATAATATCCTCAGATAATTTGAAAGTGAATTTACCTACTATAGCCCTCTCTCCATCAAATGAATAGGCAAATTATAGGCTAACTTTTTCACTATATCCATCAAAATTTTCAAAGAAAGGAATCCATTCTTTCTTCTCAAAAATTTCCAAGCATCTTTCATGAATGATAGAGGGATTAAATTTTCCTGGTTCTATCCTAGAAACCCATTTTTTTTAATTTCAACAAAAAGATCCTTATGCAAAGGAATCCTTCAAGCAAACTTAACCCAGAAGTTATACCCTAGCTTGCAATATCGATTTGATTTCAACTAGGAAAAATGTACGTTTTTGAAATGTCCCTTACCTTTCTTCAGGCGACTTCTGCTTCACAATTATGCCTGTGTGCATGCAATCTTCAATAGCTACGCCTGTATATTCCTCTGCTATACTTGCATACTCCTATGCTATGACTTCATACTCCTCATTTGTGCATGTTCTGTTTACAAAAAGAAGTGTCGGCTTTGAACAACTCCTACATTTTTAGCAATTACCTCTATAGGCGTGAGAGTGAAATATTGGAATGAGGAAAACATCCGAGAAAAGGAAAATGATTGCTCATATGCAACCATTACATTGAATTTCAAAATTAGAGTAGATTTTGTGGGGTTAAGGAAATGTGTTAATGATTCCCCATTTTTTTGTAATGATGTTTTGATCTTGCATTCCTCGCTTCTTTTGTAATGATGTTTTGAACTTGCCAGCTGATCCTTAGGTTTTATATGAAAACCTTAGAAATTATATAGGTCAAATAACTCTTCCTTATTATTCCTTTTGAAAATGAAATTGAAGCTTTACTGTAGGATGTAGTTTAGGCATGAGATACAAGGATCTATAAATACCTCTGAAATGTTTTTTGACTACTATTTTTTATGCCTAGGGTAATGGAATGAATGGGTAGATGATCAAGGTTGTGAGGGTAATAGGTCTTTTGTCACTACTCAAAAATGAAGAACAATGCAAACTTTTAAAACATTAAAATCAAATTATTATAGACTTGCTTGTTGAACCCTTGTGCTCTTCATACTAATTTGATGTGGTTGGTTTGGATTGCTGAGACTTGCTTGCTTCTCTGAAGGTCTTCACATGTACGTTTAATGAAATTATTTTCCGATTCCTGTAGCTTGGTGTATCCTTCAGTTGCAAAGTATGATGAATTGACATGCTTTTGTCTCAGATCCCACTGTAAAGCTAAAAGTCGGGTCCCTCTGCAAGGATGAAATGCTTTATTATTGCTGCAATTTCTTCTCATGTCCCTCTGCTAGATGTACTATTCAGGTCCCCTTGCTTTTGATCTGCTATTCTTTTCAGGTCCCTCAGTAAATCTAGAAACTTATTCTCTTTATTGGAATGAAACTATGCTAAAATGTAGAATTAAATTGTGACATCTACAGGGGGATTGGAGGGTTTCCAAAACTTGACAGAAAATAAAACTTGATATGCTTTTCCCTCTCAGCCCTATTTATTGACTTTCCCTCAAGTCATTCATACCAAAAACTGAAATGTAATGCAACCTAAGAATTGAAAAATGTTTTAAGAATTTTCAATGGCCGAGTAAACTTGGTTTTCCAATGAAAATTCAAGTTTATGTTGTGCCAGTCGCCCGGTTTTCACAACTAAACTTTGTTGTTTTTTTTTTCTTTTTATTTTTTATTTTTTATATATCATAATTTTTAAGAAGAAAGTGAAGGAGAAACACCAGTTTGTTTGTCCAACACCTCCATCTCTCTTTGTTGAGAAATTTGATGTAGGAAATATTCCTTGTTGACATGCTTATTGTAGAGTTTTAGCCTATGTCCATTGACTATGAATGTACTTGCTTCATCATCTATTGTTTTTAATTTGACTGAGCCATATTCATATACCTCTGCAATCTTATATGTACCAAGCCAATGATTTGTGAACTTGGCTTTAATTTTTTTTTATTTTGGAATCAAATAATAAGGCCTAGTCTCCTACCTAAAACTGTCCCTTCTTGATGAACTTATCATGCCATTGTGCTCTTTGTTGTTGTACCAAAATAGTTTGTTCTACTGCAACTTGTATCATCTCATCTAATTGATTTCACTGCATTATCCTTTCTCTTTGTGCTTTAGAAAGATATACTCCTAAATCAACTGCTAATTTAAAAGTATGAATTTGAAATTCAATTGGTAACGATACTTGCTTACCATAGAATAGTTGATAGGGAGTAAAACCAGTACTGTTTTTCCAAGTAATTCAGTATGCCCATAGAGCTTCATGAAGCTTATCTAACCAATCTTTTTTGTGCATTTGAATTGTCTTGATCATGATAGTTTCCAAAGTTTTATTAGTAGACTCCACCTGGCCATTGGCATGCAGATCGTAAGGGGTAGATTTCCGGTGCTTGATATTGTACTTGTCTGCTATCTCTTGGACCAGTGTAGAAGTAAACTGTGCTCTTTGATCAATAACAATTTTTCTATGAACTCCAAATCTAACAAATATTTCTTCAAAGAGAAAATTGACCCCTATTTTTTATTTGGCTCTTGGTAATGCTTTTTCTTCCACCCATTTTGTAACATAGTCAGCACATACCAAAATGTATCTCTTTCCTTTTGATGGTAGATTGATTGGACCGATGAAATCAAGAGCCCATTTTTCAAATGGCTCTATGAGAACATGTGGCTAAAGTGGAATCTTGTCAGACGGTATTAGTCATCCCATCCTTTGACAAATATCATAAATTCTAACATATTTCTTGGAATCTTTGAAGATAGATGGCCAGTAATACCCTAACTTGAGTATTTTGTATGTTGTTCATTTATATGTAAAATGGTCACCACATGGTTCATAATGACAAGCTTTTAAAATTTCTAAAATTTCATCTTGCCTTACACATGTTCTAATGATAAGATCATATCCTATATAGAAAAGATATCCATTCACCCATGTGTGTCTAGAACTTTTCTTAACAATTATTTTCTTTTCTTTTGATGACATAGAGGGAGGTAGCTTTCCTGATGATAAGTAGTTAGCTATATCATCATATCATGGAGTTATAACATAAATAGAAAATAAGTGTTCACTAAGAAAATTGTTTGAAACAAGAACAACCTCACCGGAATTATTTAATCGAGATAGAAAATACACCACTTGATTTTCCCTTCCAGGTCTATCTAGGACAGTAATGTTGAATTCATGCATCAATAATAGCCACCTTGTTTAATCTTGGCATTAGTAATAGGATTTTTCATTAAATATCTTAAGGCCAAGTGATCTGTATGGACAAAGATTTCATAACCAGTAATGTAATGACGAAATTTGTTCACAACATGTACTACTACCAACATCTCCTTCTCAGTAACTGTGTAATTCAATTATGCAAGGGTTAGATTTTTGCCAATGAAGTAAATAACATAAGTCATAAGATTTTGTTTTTGACCCAAATATGCCCCAATTGCAGTTTCTGATGCATCTATAGAGATGTGAAATGGAAATGCTCAATCAGGTCCTCTTAAGATAGGTGTTGATGATAACTTTTCTTTAAGTTTCTGAAGGAAACTTGAAAATTGGTATCCCAATGAAAATGCACATCTTTGGAAAGAAATTTGAATAATGGCAAAGCTATTTTACTAAAATGTTCAATAAACCTTCGGTAATACCCTGCATATCCAAGAAAACTTCTCACATCTTTTCGATTTTGTTGTTTCTGATAAATTCACAATGAGTTGTATTTTTTTAGGATCCACATTTATTCCATATGATGAAATATGATGACCTAACACTATCCCTTCAGTTAACATCTTGAAACATTTTTCATTGCTACTAAGGGAAAGATTTTATTCTATGCATCTTTTTAGGATTTTCTCTAAATTTTCCAAGGCATATTCAAACGTGTTTCCATACACAAAAAAATCATCCATATATCACATTCATGAATTAAATCAGTAAAAATAGCTAGGAATGGTCTCTAAAAAGTAGTTGGAGCATTACATAGACCAAAAGGTAAAACTTTATAGGAATATGTACCCTAGGGGCATGTAAAAGTAGTTTTGTCTTGGTCTTCTAATGCAGTTTCAATTTGATTATATCCATTGAATCCATCTAAGAAGGAAAAATCTATTTTTCTAGCTATTGCATCCAATACTTGATCAATGAATGGTAATGGAAAATAATCTTTAAGTGTTGCTTTGTTTAACTCCCTATAATCTACAAAAATTCTCCACTTCCCATTTTTCTTAGTAACAACCACTAATGGAGAAACCCATTCATTTTCAGAGATAGGGTAGATAAATCCTACCTTTAATAACTTTTGCAATTCTTCTTTAACTATTTATTTCAGTATGGGGATCATTCTTCGTTGAGGCTGCCTTAGAGGTCTTATATTATCATATGTGTAAATATGATGAGTACATGTTTCTTGATGAATTCCTGGCATGTCAGTATATTCCGAAGCAAATGCCTTGTGATATTTATTCAATAATGCAATCAACTGTTCTTCTTGTGATAAAGTAAGATGTACACCAATATTTAAGTATTTCCCAAAGACTGATTTCAATGGTTTTACTTTGAGCATTTGTTATTGAATGAACAAAAAAAAATCATCAAATGATGATTCCAAAGAATCAATTGTGCAATTTTCTTGAAATTTTTGGCCTAAGACCTGATCTGCAACAATATAATGCATGTTCCTTAATTGTTTAGAGATATCTGGTTCATAAATAAAATAATCTAGCAAATCTTCATTATTTTCCTCTCGAAAATAAAAAAACTTGATTAATACTCAACATGGCATGAACTATTTCTTCCTGTTGCTCTATTGTTTCCTTAATCCAGGATAACTGATCTGTCATAGAAGGTCTTTGAGCAGAAGGATAAAGTGTAATCTATTTCCTTTCTGTTCCATGTGAAATGATCATATTTCATGCTCTAAAACCAATAAAAGCATCAGTTGTAGCCAACCAGGTCCTTCCAAGAATCAGTAGATGTCCCCCTAAATTAGATTTTGGTTGAAGGACTAAGAAATCCACTGGATACTCCCTGCAATCCAGACAAAACTATGATATCTTCAAGTATCCCTTCTAGTGCTATTTTAGATCTATCAACTAGATCTATGATATTTTTCAACAAAAACAGTATTTGACATTAACATATTTTTCAACAAAAACAATATTTGACATTAACATATTTTTCAAAAAACACAGAATTTGACATTAAGCCTGCTAAATTTCCAATTACATGGATTGTTGGTGGATCTTTCTTTCTTCTGCCAGTCTTGTTTAGACATAACTCCTTAATTTCCTTTGTATAGATTGAGATATTTTTAATAGCTTGCAATAAGGGAATTTTTACATAGACGTTTGTTAATTTATCTAAGACATCAAATTTCAGAAGAGTAATTGATAATTTTTCCTTAACTAACCTTTCTGGAAAAGGCGGTGTTTAAGGTATTAATATTTTTCTCTTCTGATTTTGTTTGTCCAACTGCAAATTTTTTGTATTATATATTTTTGGAATTTTCTCTTTTTCTCTTTTTTCTTCTATAATAACAGGGGATTCTTTTCAAACAATTTTTCAGATCGCAAGTGGATATTTTGAATAGGAAGGATTGATTATGAAAATGTTATTCCTTCATAAATATTATATATGGGTTTCTCCACTCTATTATTAGGATTTTCTACTGACTAGGTTGGTAACTGAGTTGGTCGAGATGGAGGTTGGTTAGATGGTAGTTGAAGTTGTTGAGGTTGGGTTAGTTGGGAAGAAGGATTTGTCTGTGGAGGAAATGAAGGTTGATTCTACTGGTATTGTGGGTAAGAAAAAGACTGTCGGTAAGGCTGTGGATAGGATTGCTGGTATGTTTGGTTTCCATCAACATATTCTTGCCAATTTTGAGTAGGTTGGTTTTGGTTTTGCTGAAGAGACCAGGTTTTCCAAGGCGTAGGTGCATTCCATGATTTTTGAACGGGATATTGATAACCTAGAAAACATTGTTGCATAGGGTCTTGAGACATACCAGGAAAATGTGCCTACCATGGTATTTTTTGTGCCAGAAGATAAAGATACTCCATGATATCAATTTCCTCCACTCGAGATGCTTGTAATTCTTTCAACCTAGAAGAATCATCAGTGTTATGATTTTCTGTACATAATCCACAAATATGAACATTATTTAGAGAACATTCTTTCAATGGATGTTTCTTCCTACATTTAGGACAAAAAATGATATAGCTTGATCTTGTTGATCTTGTTGTTCTTGTATTTTTTTAGGTTTTGATACTTCAACTTGTGTCCCTAAAGTACTCAAAAGATCAATTTTGAAATCCTCTAATAAGTTTCCAAGCTCAACTCTTGATATACTCATTGTTGTTGATTTGGTTAATTTTGAAGTTACATCCCTTTTTCCATTTATGTCTCGTCCTCGTGAATACTTTTGACATAACTCTGTAATTTCATCAAATGGTAAGTATGAAACATCTCCCTTCCCCATTACATTAAGAATATCAAGACACTCATCTCCTATACCTTCCAAAAAGATTGTTCAGATAATATCAGAAGTCAAAGAATTATATTTGTATTTTTGTAGGTTATATAGAAATCTCTCAAGATATTCTTCTAAACTTTCATCTTCTTGTCGAGACATCCTAAAAATATCATCTTTAAAATCTTTAGATCTACAGTATGATTGATATTTCTTAAGAAAATTAATTTTCATGTCATCCCAACTGTTTATAGTATGTTCTCCTAATCCCATGAACCATTTCAATGCAGCAGCTTTAAGAGTAGTAGGAAAGAGTAGAAGTTTATGTGTATCATCAGTATATCCATAGGTACGAAATAAAATATCAAACTCAAATAAAAATGAATCCGGATCTTCATAAGTCATACCATAAAATTTAGGTAGAATAGATGGTGAAATGTTTTTCATTTTTACTTCTTCTTCGAGGACAATACTAGTATCTAAGATTGGGAATCTAAAAGTAGTCTCTTGTTCTTCTTCATTTCCTCTATCGTCTACTCTTTCATTTCTTCTATCTTCTCGTCTTTTGTTTTCAATTTCTAGCCTTCTTTCATACTCTCTTCATTGTTCTGGGGTTGGTCCTCTTAATACTTCTTCCTTAGCCATTTATCTTCGTTTGTTTTCAATATCCATCCTTCTTTCATACTCTCTACATTGTTTTGGGGTTAGCCCTCCTCTCATCATTTTAGAGGTTTCTTCCTCAGCCATTTTGAAAGTATCAACAGTTGTTTTAATAAATCCTTTCTTCTCAGATGAAGAAGTTCCTGTTATGATTTTTGGGTTTTTTTAACAAATCTTCCTTTTTTGTCCCTCTGTCTTATATAAAATAAAACTAAATTCTTCTATGTGTTTTTGTCTATTTTTTTTTTAAGAAAAAAAAAAAAAAACTTCCTAAGTCTATTTCTAAATATGCTTCCCAAAAAAGACGCCAAATGTTGGCCCTCTTTATTGTTGTAAACTAGAGCTTATATTTTAATTGTCAATAAGGAATCATGAGACTTAGAAGCATATCAAAAATCTATGGACTTCGATCTACACTAGTTAAAAACACACTATTCTTTGGAATTGGACCTAGAATTATTTGAATGTTGTACGCTAAGAAATACTAAACTCCCTTCCAGAAAGTGTATTCATTATAATTCTTAAACTCATCAACACCTAAAATATTATAAAACTAAAACATCAAAACCATATTGAATAAACTACATTATTGCTACTTCATTGTTGAAAGCAGGAAGACATTGAATTATTTTACAAGAAATCAGTTCACAATGTCTTTGGATACTTCAACAAATAAGTATATTCTCTAATGAAATATGGAGCTAGAAACAACCTACAGTAATTAAACCAAAAAAACACATACTACTGTAAATCAATGAAAACCTATTTGCATCTCATAGAACGAAATTCAATTGTGAAATGTAGTTTGAAATGGAACACTACAGAAAATATAAAAACATACCAATACATAATAATGAAATAAATGAGTGTGCAAGCTTGGCAGAGGGGGCCCTCCATTGCTTCTCTCACACACACAGGTAGGTTCACAGAACTGTTAACACTTAACTCAATCCCACCACATATAAAAATGAACACATACAACTATTCAAAGTCTGAAGTCTTTATTTAAAATGCAGATATTCACCATTCGTCAGATGACAATTACATAAAAGGTTCAAGTATTTATATTGAATGTTTAAAACTAGAAATTTTATAATCCTCGTAAACTATTAATGACATCTTGCCATTATCCCTGATCTCATTCTCTAGATCCAAGAAAATAGGAAAAATCCATGCAAAATTGGGATGGCCCTATTTCTGTGCTTAATGGCAGCGTAGGTGATTTACTTTGACCAGCGTTGACTCGGCACCTATGAAACCTGTTTCGTGAAGCCGTTAGAAATTAATCCATCCTCAGACATTAAGGATTCTTCCGAGTGTTTCATATTGTTCCCAACTATCCTATAAATATCCAAATCTAGGAGCATTTAGGGTTAGTTATCCAATTTTGTAATTTTATTGAAATTTAAATTTAAATGCTTTAAAATTTACAAAATTCAATTCATTAATAGAAACAACAATTACACCTTAGTTTATTGAATTTCAAGGCCTTATGGATGAAACATGAAGGTTTATGGATGAAACATGAAGGTTTATGGATGAAATATAAAGGATTAAGGAGATGACTTGAAGGATTATGGAGTAAAATAGTTATAAAAAATAGTGTCCAACAAGATGTTTTAACCTTATATGAGGTTGTTGGTGTGAAACCCTAGGATGCTTGAGATGAGAAGTTGCATTTGTGAGAGGATTTGATGGCTCTTTTGTGATGGATATACTACATTGGTGGTTATTATGGATGTATTTTTAGAAAGTGTCATGCCAAGGATGACCAATGATAGGTGGTTTATTCATTCCATGGGTTTCTAGTGATAAAAGATGATCTATGTTATCTGTAGTTGGTATGATTTTCAAGAAATTATATTCTTAGGAGGACCTATTCTAGGTGGTTGATTTATTTTAATAGATGCTATTATTTTTCTCCATTGATAGGTGGAAGATATTCTTCATATTCCAAATTTACCAAGATGGATATGGCATTGTTATCTTTCTTGTCCTCTAACATTATTTATAGAGTTGGGTGGTTTGTGGATAGTGGAGATTCGAGACATATGACATATGATAGGTCAATATTCAACTCATTTTAGGAGAAAGAGAAATACATGAGCATGGAGATTCAAGATTATGTAACTTATCATGTGAGAGGAGTTGGTCCCATTTCGTTTCAAAATCCTTTATGAGATGTTCTTAAGTTAAATAATGTTTTGTTTGTTCCTAGGTTTGATAAAAAAATATTCTTTAAGTGTCTTGTATGCTATGTGTATAATGGTGATTTTATTTTGAGGGATGAAAATGCATCATTAGTGATTACGGTCTAGCAATTTTGAGGACTTAGGTTAGAAGGGTGAGAAAGGGTGGACTTTATAGGTTTTAATTAATTATCCTGTGGAACTTTTACATTCCAATGAAAGATGGAAAATCCTTCTATATTTGAGGAAGAACATGCATGGAGAAATTTCATGGAGATAACTTCAAAACCTATCATATATGTTGCAATATGACCAGAGACAACTTTTTAAAGTTTATTTTGAGAAAATGGGGTCCAAAGAGTCTCCATAGGGACATGGAAGGCCATAAAAACATGATCTACCAAGTGTGCTAAAATCATCTATAATAGATGCCCCCTAGTGTGTGAGGTCATAGGGGTAACACAATGGCCGAAATACATTCTACCAATACCAGAAGTGGAATAATGAATACCGAGGTGGAAAACCCAGACACTCATTAGTACAATACAATAATGCATCTCAGCATGTGACTGCAAATATGAAGTATAGCAGCCCTGAATACATAATAGTACAATGGCCATGAATAGGCATGATAAACATATGTCAAATGTGGTCGTCTCCACATACAATATACAATGAAATAAGGTCTGCATACTGAATTAAGACATCTGATAATACAATGGAGTCTAGTCATGAGAGCTGACATCTCATGAATACTAATCATGGAGGTAGCACATATGGAATTCCACCAATATCAGAGGTCTTCTACACAAACTAATACTGGTACATGTCCCATCATGTGAATAAAAGTGTCAAGGTAGAACATGATGGAGCATCATTTGATTACCATTCATTGATGTATACCGTTAATAGACATGAGATATCCCACCAATAATGATAATGGGAATCAAGGTACATAGTGCAATCAAACAAGTGTGAATAGATGTGTTGAGGTCAAACACTTGAGAGAATCCATCTATTAGGGGACATTGATGTATTTTCAAAACTGTCGATGGCAAGAAAACCTACCACTAATGACTGCAAGTCTCAAGGCACTCAATGGACTCTAGAATCCTATTCCAGTATAAATGATCTAAAGTCAATGGAATGGAACCCATTGGAAGGAGGGCATTAAGGCATCCCCCATCAATCAGCACGAGGTACTCAGCAAAATTGGATAATTTGGAAGAGCTTAGACGAACAGGATGTGCATGAACCAGTAACTGTATCAGTAATGATCGACATGCAAAGACAAGATAACTGAGGAATGGCAGACTCAAGCTAAAAATTCCTTCGAACAAGAGCATAAGGAAGATGGGAACTGATATGCAACATTTCACAAGGAGTTCAGTGGTGTTTTTATTTCTGATTTTGATAGATATAAAAATGAAGTGCTCCCAGAACACTCAATTGTAAGTTTTTGAAGACTTAATAGATCGACCTTCTCATTGGAAGTGGCCCAGAGATGTAGCCCAGGAAGGATGAACTCCATTTAAGCTGTGTTTTCTATTTTTGGTTTGCATTTTTGTGTTTATTTGCTTTGTGAATGTTTTAAAACACTTAAATTTTCTGTAGATAAGGTTGTTTAATGAGTATTTAACATTCAAATGCAATTTAATAGGTAAAAGATCCTAAAATTTTAGATCACGGGATCAAAAATCCATGACTCTAGGGATTCAAACTCTTCTCCAGGATTCTCCTCATCTAGCTTTGCCCATAATTATTTTCCACTATTTCCAAATCCTCCTGAATGGCCTGCATGACAGAGTTCTGATAAACCCAAGCCGCATGGGTTTCTTGGAGTTTCTCGCGGTTTTCCTTCTTCTTCCTAGCACCCCCCATTAGGCTTCCCCCTTCTCCACCATCATAAGATACACCCTCACTTGAGAACTCTTGTCATTTACCCAAACTACCACCTTTCCTGAATCCAGGTTTAGACTTTGCAACCAAACCACGACAACGATGTTTGATTTATACTCCATCAACCTCTAGCTAACGGATGCTAAGCCTCCTTCGACGAATGCCTTAACTCCCATCCCCTAAATGTAATAATCATCCCATATCCCCAACCAGTCTCCCACCGTGTGAAACCAAGTATCCAGACCATCACATAGTCCTTTCATTCTCTCTGTATTTTTTGTTGTTTGTTGGGCGATTTTAAGCTTATAAATAAAATTGGGTGATAGGAAAACCCCTAACACCCACACTCTATAAGATCTAGCAATGTTTTTGGAGTGTTTTGAAAATTTCGTGAAATTCATGACAAAAAACTAATAAAAACCAGCAAAAATCAGAAGTAAAAAAGTCTCATGTTTAGACAACTCATATGAAAGATCCCAGCACACAAACCATAAATTTGAAATTAAAGTGATTCAAATAAAGGAAATAAAAAGGAGATAACCATGCGACATGGGAGACCGCACCCGAGAATAACCCCTAAGTTCTGACCCTAATGCATGGAGCCAAAGGATAATGCCTAACCCTAATGCCAATAAATGCATTGATAGAGGGAGCCTAACTACCCTAGGAATATTCAGCTTGTTGCAGGATAGTTAATGCAATCCTAGTAGGTATGATTTTAAAATGCTTGAAATTCAACATACATCGTATTTATTGTAGCCTTGTTGTGATTACATTAATTTCCCTGCAGCAGGTTGAGTATTACTAACCAGCAACATACAGATGAAGAATCTATTGTCCAAGTGACCGTTGGTGGACGCAATGCAACCTTTATGTGAAGACATTGTAGCAAGAGCAGTAATCATCAGCTAATTTCTAGGAAGAATATTTGAAATCGTAGAAAACTCTTCTTCAAAAAACAAACGACATAGAAAAATCTTGAGTTTCGCGGCAGCTGAAACGCTTAGCTTACCCATTATCCGCAACCTTTAAAATCCAAATCCAAACCCAAACAAACAAAGGATATCAGCTCACACAAAGGAGGTAAGAAGCAGATCAAGCATGTTCTGCACTAATTCTTTTACTTCCATGCTCATCAGTCATCTAATATCCTAAGGTTAGCCAAAACCAAGTAGACTAAACTTGAGTTTACCACTCAGTTAATATTAAAAATTTAATTTTCACGTTTTATGCCGACCTCTTTTTCTTTTTCCCACTAGTCGGGTGAAACTTGTCTAAGTCCCGACTAGACAAGTTTATAAATTTTAGTTGGTCTTTCAACTCGACTAAATTTACTTCGACTTACTTGTCGGTTCTACCGACTGATTTTACCTCGACCACTTGTCACTTCGAAGTCAGCTGACTTCGAACTCTCAAGTCGGCTCACTCAACCGACCTTGTCGATTCACTTTGGTCGAAATCTACAGAGTATTTTTCTTAGTCTAAGAGACTTAATGCTTTTCACCTGTGAGTGAGATGAAGTAAAATGGACACATTAACAAGTCCAAATAACTTATAAAAACATATGCCCAACTATGTAGGAAGACATGAGTCGACTAATGTGCCATAAAACCTGGAACTTTCACGGAGTGAGAAATTTATGGGTTCTTGATCTTTCACTTAACTGGTAAATGTAAACAACATCTACATAAGTAAATCTAGAAATAATGTGCGGTGAAATAAATATGCATTCAACCATAAACTATTTCATATATATAACTATGCGGAAATAACAAAGATATTACAAACATGACTGTCCAGACTTGTCGGCTCACCGACTGATCCTTTTATAGAGCTTCAACTCTTCGACTGAATCACATACACAGAAGCTTGAGCTTCGACTTCTCTTTTCTCACCCTGAGTTCCTGTGTCTCTCTATTGTGTCTAACCTAATTTACAATCTTATTCTCCTATTTATAGGCAACCTGAAAATTGCTTCTACATGGATTGACTGACTCACCATTAAAGACTGTAATAACTATCTATCTAACAACTTAGCTTCAGAAATAAATTCAAGTGGTTTACATTATCGAATCATGGACTCTTCCCTCTTGTCAGACTGACCGACGAGATCTTGACTGATACAGACTCCGACAGATTCAGATGAGAGTTAGGTACGGATCTGCGAGTGATTAATATTTCCAACACTCCCCCTTAATTATGAGCATATCGAGAATTTTTAAAAACAAAATTTACAAAATGTTTCAGAGTTTAAACATGCTCTGTTTATGATAGAGTTCACTATGGAGAACTTGTCATTCCAAGATAACTATGCAGATACTGGAAAGTATCCTTTGCCAATGGTTTTGTAAAGATGTCTGCAAGTTGATATTCAGACTTGCAAAATTCCAAACAAATTTCCTTGTTGTTCACCAACTCTCTTATGAAATGAAACCTTGTGTCGATGTGCTTGGTTCTCTTGTAGAACACATGATTCTTTGATAATGCTATGGATGAATTCTTGTCATAGAAGATGGTTGTCAATTTTTGATGGTTATGTGACAAGTCTTTTAAGACTCTTCTCATCCAAACAGCTTGACATGCAGCACTTGTTGCTGCAACATACTCTGCTTTAGCTGAAGACAGAGTTACTATGGGTTGTTTCTTTGAAGCCCATGAAACAACACCTGTACCAAAATGAAATGTGTACCCAGATGTGCTTTTCCTGTCAGCTATGATGCCTCCATTGTCACTGTCAGTGTAACGAATGAGTTTAAAATTTTATGAGGTTGAATACATAATACCAAGGTCTTTTGTGCCACTTACATACCTCAGAATTCTTTTACCTGCTTGCCAATGTGAGTCTTTTGGTGACTCCATGAACCTTGAGATCAGACTTACTCTATACATAATGTCTGGTCTTGTCGTTTTCAGATACATAAGGCTACCAACAAGTCTTTTGAACAATGTAGGATTTACATTTGATCCTTCATCATCCTTGCTCAATTTTAAACCTGTTATTACTCGTGTTGGGGCTGTCTTGCAATTAGACATGTTAAATATTTTTAAAACTTCACTTGCATACTTTGTCTGTGATATAAAAATACCACTTTCAAACTACTGAACTTCAATGCCCAGAAAAAACTTCATAAGCCCCAGATCAGTCATTTCAAATTCACTTTCCATGACTGCTTTAAAATCTACTATGCCAAAATCACCAGTAAATATTAAATCATCTACATACAAGCAGACAATTAACATCTTACCTTGCTGATTCACTTTGGTGTACAATGTCAGTTCACTTTCGCTTCTGTGAAATCCATTTTCAGTGAGATAGGGATCAATCTGACTGTACCAAGCTCTAGGAGCTTGCTTCAAACCATATAGTGCCTTTTTCAGCCTATATACTTTATGCTCTTGACCTGGAACTTCATACCCTTGTGGTTGTTCCACATATACTTCCTCTTCTAGATAGCCATTTAAGAATGTCGACTTGAAATCCATTTGATGACCATGCCATTTTTTTTGTGTAGCAATGGCCAAAACTGTTCTGACTGTATCCATGCATGCAACAAGTGCAAACATTTCATTGCAGTCAATGCCAGGTTGCTGAGTGAACCCTCTTGCTACCATTCTTGCCTTGTGTCTCTGCACATTCCCATCATCATCTTGCTTTGTCTTGTAAATTCATTTGACACTAATTACATCTTTGTCTTTTGGTATATCAATCAGTCCCCATGTCTGGTTTTTCTCAATGCATTCTATTTCTTCATCCATGGCTTGTGCCCATACTTCTTCTTCAACAGCTTCTTCAAATGTTAGTGGATCATATATAGGAGAAAATAGTGCAAAGAGAGAGAATGAATTAGGTGTACTAGCTTCATATATCTCTTGCAGACTTCTTGTATTCACAGGTTCTGTCGATGTCGACCTTGACGAAATACTTGATGGAGTCTGCTGTCCTCTTGGTGTACTTGTCGGTGTAGCTTGACCTGCTACTTGTGTCGATGGTCCTTGTGCTGAACCATGTCATGGTGTCATGGGAATCGATGGTGCTATGACCGATTGACTTACATGTGGTGTTTGAACCACTTCCTCTTCCATATCATCATTGTTGGCATTCGACACAATCTTGACATTTATGTCAACGGTTCCATCCCATGATATATTCTTGACAAATTGAACATCTCGACTGATTATCACTTTCCTTGTGACAGGATCATACAACTTGTATGCTTTTGTGTCTTCTGAATAGCCGACAAAAATACATTTTTGTCCGTTCTTGTCTAGCTTCATTCTCAACTCATCTGGAACATGAGCATATGCAACACAACCAAAAACTTTTAAATGTGAAACACTATGATTCATACCTGTCCATGCTTCTTGGGGAACTTTGTTCTTCATACTCTTTGTCGAACATTGGTTCATAATGTATACATTAGTTGCGACTGCTTCACCCCAATACTCATTTTGAAAATGTTTGGCTGCCAACATGTTGCATGCCATCTCCATGATTGTTCTGTTCTTTCTTTCAACAATACCATTCTGCTGAGGTGTATACCGTGCAGTGAATTGTTTCTATATGCCATGGGTCTTGCAAAAATTTAGAAATTCATTTGAAACATATTCACCTCCTCTATCGATCCTTAAGATCTTGATGCGATGTCCACTCTGGTTCTCCATGAGTGCCTTGAACTGCTGAAAATAACTAAATGTATCAGATTTATATTTCAGGAAATATACCCATGTATTTCTTGAGTGGTCATCAATAAAAGTTAGAAAATACTTGCAGTCACCAATGGATGATGTTTGCATTGGACCACAAATATCAGAGTTCACAATTTCAAGTGGTGTGCATGCTCTATAGGACTTTCTTTCTGGAAAAGTATCTCTGTGCTGCTTGCCAAAAATGTAGACTTCACAAACCCTTTCTGGTTTGTCGATTAATGGTAATCCCTTCACCATATTCTTTATGTGTAGTAGCTTTAGCCCACCAAAATTCAGATGTCCAAATATGAAATGCCACAACCAAGATTCATCCTGAACTTCTGTCTGAAATGCAGCTTGCAAATTAGCGTTGTCATTTTCGTTCTTGTTGAGGAGCTCGACTGTTTCTTCACTTTCTGCCTTGAATGCAGCTCCTGTGTTTATCTTCCCTTTCATGTCGGGAACTATCCTCAATGGAAACAAGCAGTTGCTTGTCATTGACATTTTTGATATCAGTTGGTTGCTTGAATGCTTGTCTTTAATCACATAGTGATTATCTTCCATGTAGACTCTGTAGCCTTTCTGTATCAGTTGTCCAATGCTTAACAAATTATGTTTCAGACCTTCGACATGATAGACATCAGGGATATACTTACTCTCCCCCTATTTGGTTAGAATATCAACAGTTCCTTTTCCTAAAACAGTAACTTGGACATTGTTTCCAAGTGTAACAACAATTTTAACTGAATTGTCTAGACTGGAAAACAAATTTAAATTACCAGTCATGTGGTTACTGCATCTTGAATCTAAGTACCATATGTCATGTGGACTTTCTTGAACAACATTGCATTCAAGTGGATATGTCGATGCCATTAACATTGCACTTGTCGAAGTGCTGGTGTTGGTCGATTGATTTGGGCTTTTCCTTCCTTGGTCATATTGTTTCTTCCTGCATTCATATGCATAATGAACAAATTTCTTATAGTAATGACATTGGATTTTTTATTTATCAAACCTCTGGCCACTTGGCTGACTTGGGTTATGATTATCTCCTCTACCATCGACATTTGCAGGACTTCTGGCTCGTCCTCCTCTTGAAGAACTTCTTCCTCTGCCTCTGAAGTTGTTTCTTCCCCTGCCTCTACCACAACTTATGGATGACTGTGATGCGAATGCACCTTCCAATGATGTTTGTGTTCTGCTGAGTCTGTGTTCATGATTGATGAGTGAAGCTTGCAGCTCATCAATGGTAAATGTCGACATGTTCGTGTGTTCTTCCAAGGTCACAACCAATTTTTCAAATCTTGGGGGAAGACTTCTGAGAATTTTTTCAACAACCCTTCAATCTTCTATGGCTTCGCCATGAGATTTCAGTTGGTTTATCAAACCAACAACTCTGGTGTAGAACGTGTCTACATTCTCTGAATCTTTCATGGACATAGATTCAAAATCTCTTCTCAGAATCTGCAGCTTGGATGTCCTTACCTTATCCAAACCTTGATAGGCAGTCTCCAATGTATCCCATGCCTACTTAGCATTATTTTTTGCTGCTACTCTTGGGAGTATGCTTTCATGAATAGCTTGATGTATGTAGAACATAGCTTTTCCATCTTTCTTCCTCTATTATCTCAAGACATCTTTCTCAGCCTGTGCGAGATTGTTATATGCTGTCATGTCTGTTGTTTCTGCATAACCATGCTGGACTATCTCTGAGACATCTTGACCTCTGAATAAAGCCTTCATAGTTAAAGACCAATATTCATAATTCTGTCCTGTAAAGATTGGAGTTTGTAATGAACCAGAAGTGGAAGGCATTTTTAATTTTTTAATTAACTTTCCTTAGAAAATTAAATTTCCACCTTTTAAGACAAGATTTCTTTCTTAAATCTTGGGCTAATATAAACCTTGCTCTGATATCAGTTAGCCAAAACCAAGCCTACTAAACTTGAGTTATTTTCACTTTTCACACCTACCTCCTTTTCTTTTTCCCACTAATTGGGTGAAACTTGTCTAAGTCCCGACTAGACAAGTTTATAAATTTTAGTCCAACTTTCGACTCGACTAAATTTACTTCAATTTAGTTGTCGGTTCTACCGAAAATTTTAGTCCGACTTTCGACTCGACTAAATTTACTTCAATTTAGTTGTCGGTTATATCGACTGATTTTACCTCGACCACTTGTCACTTCGATGTCCGCTGACTTCAACCTCTCAAGTCGGTTCACTCAACTGACCTTGTCGGTTCACTTTGGTTGGAATCTACAAAGTATTTTTCTTAGTCTAAGAGACTTAATAAATTACAAATGCTTTTCACCTGTGAGTAAAATGAAGTAAATGGACACATTAACAAATCCAAATAACTTATAAAAACATATGCCCAAATATGTAGGAAGACTTGAGTCGACAAATGTGCTGTGAAACCTGGAACTCTCATGGAGTGAGAAATTTATGGGTTCTTGATCTTTCACTTAACTGATAAATGTTGATCTTTCACTTAACTGGTAAATGTAAACAACATTTAAACAAGTAAATCCGAAATAATGTGCGGCCAAATAAACATGCATTCAACCATAAATTGTTTCATAGATATTACTATGCTGAAATAACAAAGATATTACAAACATGTATGTCCAAACTTGTCGGCTCACCGACTGATCCTTTTAGAGAGCTTGAGCTCTTCGACTGATCCTTTTAGAGAGCTTGAGCTCTTCAACTGAATCACATACACATAAGCTTGAGCTTCGACTTCTCTTTTCTCACCCTGAGTTCCTCTGTCTCTCTATTGTGTCTAACCTAATTTACAATCTTCTTCTCCTATTTATAGGCAACTTGAAAATTGCTTCCACATGGATCGACTGACTCACCATTAAAGACTGTAATAACTATCTACCTAACAACTTAGCTTCAGAAATAAATTCGACTGGTTTACATTACCGAATCGTGGACTCTTCCCTCTTGTGAGATTGACCGACATACAAACACTGACAGAGTTGACTAAAAACCAGGTACGGATCTGCCAATGATTAATATTTCCAACAACAGTGCCGTGCTGCTGTAGTAGTAAGACTTCTATTTCATACCTACACGCTTCGTTTACTTTTATGTTTACCAACGCTTCATGGTAACTTAACTGTGCGTCTTTTAATACATATTTCTTCTTTTCTTTTTTTTGAGTTCATTAAAAGATATGGATTATGAAAAGCTTTGGATTACAGATCTATCTTCCACATATATATATCAGATTAGGTTTACTTAAAGTATTGTGATGATAGAGATTATAGAAAAATACTAGGAGCCTTTTGAATGATTCATTGAACGTTAAATGAAAATATATGTACTGAATCTGGAATCCCATATATCATTTGCATATTTAAGGTGCGTATGATAAATAGTCTGGGAAAGACTTAATGTGAAGAATGAAGAATTAAAACGACTGGGTGCACTTTGCCTTTAATTACCAGTTGTGTAGTGGCATGCACTCTAATTTATCTTCTACAGATATATTTTGTTGTCGTTGAAGTCAAATTGAAGATTTATGTATTGGGAATATAATCCAAACTTGTTGAAGAGCGTTTTTTTTAATAGCAGATGCCTGCCCATACACGGACATTATTTCTATGAATGAACCATTAACCAGGGCTCTTTTGTCAGGTTGGTGGTAATATTTAATTTAAATTAGTATAGATTCTTTTATAGATTTATAAAGTATTTTAAGGTTTTTAATTTTTTAATTTTTTAAGCGTTATAATTTTTATATTTTATTTCAAAATTTTAAATTATTTTTTATTATTTTTTTTAATTTTCTAAAAAATAATTTATTTTTATTTTTTATATAAGATTACTTTATACATCTCCTCCATACTCTCCTATACTGCCTTGTAAGCAACTCAAGTAATTCTCTTCCATGTTTATAATAATAATAAAATAACTTGCTACTTTATTTTTAAGTAACTTGCTATTATTTTATAATAATAAAATAATAATTTATTTTTAAGATCATCCTCAAAGAAATACCGATGTATATTCTCTTAATTTTAATAAACAGGCAATATTAAAATAAAAATATCATTTCATTAAATATGTCAAATGCCATTTCATTACATAGGTCAAATCCTTTTAAGTAGAAAACAAATTATGAATATGTAAAAAATGGACTCTTCGAGTATAATAAAGAAGAGCGTAGGAGTTAAAAGATGAGATTATTGATAATTTTTAAAAAAATATTTGAAAATAAATTAGGTTTATTTAACAAATTATTAATTCAAAATTGAATGTATTATTTTGATATTTTATCGATGGAAAAAGTTTTAGCTATTGATAATTTTGAGTAGCTATTTTAAGGGTAGGTTTTATTTAAATATATAATTTATGAAGAGTTGTTTTATTGTATGTGGGAATATTTAAAATTGAAGAGAGATTTGTCATTTTAGATATGGTATAATTTGTCATATATTTTAGTACTTTTTTGGTGGAAAATTGGAGCTATTGGTTTCTAAGGCCAATGGTTCATTGGGAACATAGTTCTAGCTTCTTGCATTATTTTATACATTAAGTATTTTTAATGGCACAACTATTAAATCAAAGTTTGTATGAGGAAGGGTGAATCCATGAAGATGTGTACCACCACTTCAATGAAGTGTGGGGATGAAAAATGTCTACTTTACATTAATTTAGATTTGAGCCCCCAAAACTCATATAAGCCTTGTTCCATGGAAACATTCATAAATTCATACTTATTAACGATGTTACATGTCAAATCCCTGTAGCATGATTGGTTTCGACGGGACTTGTTTTGGATGGCGTCCTGAGTTCGAACCTCGCAAGGTCGCTGGGAGGAGACACTTAAAATATATCCATGCTACGAGTTGGTGTGGCTGAGGCCGGGTGCAAACCTTGGTTGATTTTGATAGCTTAGATGCTCTCAAGTCATAGTTTCTTAGACCAAAGGCTAGTACTACAAGTCATAGAAAATCTAACAAAAAAAAGATGTTGCATATGTCAAATGCCCTATGATATTTGTAACAAACTTAAATAATAACAACAAACAATAATAATAATAATAATAATAATAATAATAATAAACACACACACACACACACACACACACACACACACACACATATATATATATATATAAAATAAATAATAATAATTAATAATGTCTTTACAAAAAGACATGACTATTAATGAAAGGGTATTTCACCAAAATATAAATAACAGACCCTCATATGTAATTCATCATCTTATCTATTATCCATTTTATTATTACTTACCAACATGTGGGATTCAGATTACCTATGGGAATTTTAGAGAATTTACGAACGTTAAAGAAGCTTTTACTGCTTCAAGTGGTATCAGAGCCTCGTTGGCTATGTTAGAATATAATCCGTTAGGGATTATTGTAAATAAATAAAGAAAACTAAATAGTCAGGAAGCCGAAAAGGCTGGGCGGAAGGTGAAACACAATCGTCCCATGAAATTGTATAAATATATGCATTTGGCTATGTAATACATTGAATCGGGAGTTATACCTAACAAGTGGTATCAGAGCGGGTTCCTGCCATAACTCCTGCTGTTAAATTTCAGTCCTGGCAGCCTGTATGCTTGCCAGTCCATTGCCAAACTTCCTGCTCCGTCAGTTTGCCTCTGCGTTATTTTCTTGGTATACCTAACCCTAATTCTTGGTATTCTGCATACCTCTGTGAAATTGTTGCTGGTTGTCTCTCGGCCACAGTCCCGAGTGTTAAGTCTCAGCAAGAATGTCTGGCCTGTGTTGTCTCTGCCTGCGTGCCGTTTACCTTTTCTAACAATTTTCTGAGGCACCAATTTTGTGCCTGTCACAGTCCCCAACCTTCCATTCTTTATACGTTTTCAAGTCTCCAATTCAAGTCATATTGTAGTGCTGCAGCCTCATCTCTTATCCGCCATGGATGACTCGACTCCAACCTTCAGAGACTCCCATTTGACTTTTAACTTCGGATATGGTATGACCGTGATTAGATCACATGATCAAATGATCTATATGCCACTTACTGTTTATTAGGGTTTCCTTTCTCGCCCCCTTGTCTTAGAACCAGAGTTTGGAGCTTCGACGATCTCTGGGCTCTGGATATTGCAGCAGCAGCATAGAAGCAGTATTATTATTATATAGTATTACTGCGTTGAAGGTGTTGGAGACTGCTGAAGGTGTTGAAGACTGCTGCGTTTTGCGTTGTGAAGATGCAGTGAGTATGGAGTGACTGCGATCTCCCTTGATGTGTGCTGCATTTTGCGTTGTGAAGGTGCAGTGAGTATGGAGTGATTATGATCTCCCTTGGTGTGACTGATATATGTTGTGAATGATATATATTGAAGATGGCGCCGTTGCTATATTGTGACTGATATATATTAAAGACTCTTGCTGCTTTCTCCATCATTCTGAGTTAAAATCCTTTGGTGGCTTTCCTGAACCGAGCTCACTGCAGGGCTTTATAGATCCTGCCTCATCTTCTCAAAGACTGCAATATAGGTGGCTGCTGGTATCGCTGCACATTTTTTGAATGAGCGGTTGAAATTTTGTTCAATCGTTTAATAATGAGCGTGTTGTATGAATATTTCTGGGTGAGTTTGAATTTATATTGATAGCATTACCATCGTGGAAGATTGTTGAAGCATTGGAGCTGAAGACCTCTCCTCCATTAATTACAACATGGAGCTGGACCGGAAGCATGCAGCGCAAACCCTAGACTCTCCATCTGTGTTTTCATTGTGATTGCGGCATAAAGATAATGATTGTTGCATAGAGATCGTGTCTCGTGAAGCTGTGTGAAGACTGCATTGGAGACTGACTGTGAAGGCTGCGTTGGAGGTAAAATCTTGATGATGTATGCACTTATGTTGGAAGTGCATAAAACCTAATTTCTTCCCACATCTGCGTGGAGTCTGCAATTTTCATTCACATTGTTAGTGTTTGTTATAAATTGTTATAAACTGTGCGCTGGAGAGATAATATAGGGCTGCGACTTCATACAAGGATTTGCAGACTGCATAAACCCTATTTTGCCCTATTTTTCTGCGTGAGTTTGCTGTGGCGCTGAAGTATACTGGGCATGAGCTGAATGGGGCGTCTTTGGCCCAATTTTTAATGTATGAGTTCATATTTTGAAGAGAAAATAATTTAATGTATGAGTTCATGTTTGTTTCCAAGACGAGTACATGAATTATGAATTGAGTATAAGTTTGGGCCTGTGATTGTTGTATGGGCCTGTGATTGTGGAGAGTTTTATATATATTTGCGTTGAGATTGAAGAGCTGCCTGCGTTGGTGGAGACAGCTGCCTGAGTGGAGCTGCGTGGAGCTGAATGTGTTGATTGAAGCTGCGTGGAGAGAGATATTCACGCCATTACCAATTGCTTGAAGCTAGTTCATGCCCTCATTCAGCTTGTGACTGATATATAGTGCTTGCTGCGTTGAAGACTGTGTTTTATGCTGAAGAATATCATCTATTTCTAGTGACTGATATATATTTTGATATATTTTGTATTAACTGATATATATGCTATAAACTTGCATTGTACACCTTGGCAGAGACTGTAGACCTGCAAGGTTATTGTTTTTCTCTTTGTCATATTAAGATCAATATTGTAAATTACACTAATAGTTTTAAAAATGCAATCTATAGCACCTATTGTTGGTGATGTCCTCAATGGAAAGGAAACATATCCAAAATGGTCTAGAAAGATCAAGAAATCAAGCGAGCCTGTCGAAGAATCCCTTGACTTTGTTCAGAAAACAAAGAATCGATTCAAATACCCTTCCAAGGGAGATTGCAGCAAGAGAGGCAGAGGGGGCAGAAACAACTCCAGAAAAAGATCAGCTTTGCAGTGCAAGCATTGTGGAAAGACTGGGCACACATCAGATCAATGTTGGGCTTCGTGGGACTCCATCAAAGACAAACATAACCAGAATAAAGATGACCAAGATGCTAGTAA
>LPNX010304273.1:148545-207571 GCA_001517045.1 Pseudotsuga menziesii
CTTTGGATTAAGAGGGGGATTGTTAGAATATAATCCGTTAGAGATTATTGTAAATAAATAAAGAAAACTAAATAGTCAGGAAGCCGAAAAGGCTGGGCGGAAGGTGAAACACAACCGTCCCATGAAATTGTATAAATATATGCATTTGGCTATGTAATACATTGAATTAGGAGCTATACCTAATAGGCTAGATCCCGGCCTTTGGCCATATTTTTGGCCTTTAGCCATCACCCAGGTTTCCTGGAATTTTTGGGTTTCCCAAAAAATAGGACTTTGTCCTTAAAAAATAAAAAAAAGGGTAAAAGTAACTCCCCCCCAAAAAAGAGGGTTTAAAAAAAAAGTGCAGAAAAAAGTAAAAGCAAAAAAAAAAAACTAAAAGAACGAGAGAAAAAAAAAGGGAAAGAAAGAAAAAGGTTAAAAAAGAAAAGATAAAAGTAAAAAGTGCATAATAATAACTACAAAGAAGCAAGTGGGATTTGAACCTAGGTGGGGAAAGTAACACTTACTCCCCCCAACCACCCAATCTACTTGCATTTTACAAAAGTATTGGAAAAAAATAAAAGTCAAGGACTAGAATTTGGAAGGTTATATATTATTTATATAACTTAAGTTTAAAAAATAATCATTATTATTATTTTATTAAAAAAATAACTATTTTTGGAAAAAAGAAAGGTTATTTGACCTAACAAGAAATAGTCGAAGAAAGTTTTTTCCAAAAGAGACATATTGAGAATTATTAAAGATTTTGTATCTATCCTTCTAGAAGAAACGAAGACAAAAGTGAAGTAGAAACATAGTCACAAACAATGGCTACTACATATTCGGAAATGAAGGCACAGCTACAAACAACAGTGGACGAGTTAGAACAATACAAGGCGATCAATAAAAGTCTACAAGCTGAGGTTGAGACAAAAAAGTTGTTGAAAGATTGGAAAGACGATGAGAATCACCGCTTATGGAATCAGAATCGACAGCTAGAACGAACCATAAGAGATAACAAGAAAATGTTATCTGATCAGGATAAAGAAATATCATGTTCAAAAATTCATAATCAAAACCTAGAAGATCAGATCAAAAAGTCAAAAAATGACAACAAGTCACCATATGGATTCGATAATGAATTAGAAGAAGAAATAAAGCATCTAAACAAACTCATCATGGAAAAAGATGTTGAATTGGCACAAGTCCGGATGAGGCTAGAAAATCTAGGAGCAGAGTTACATCATCATAAACAGCAAAAAGAAAAACTCCAGCAGCAGTATGACAACAGTAAGAAAACACATAAGTTAGAACTGAAAAAATTCAACAAGCTTTTATCAAGCCATTCCGAAGAAATTTTCAGATTAGGTAATCATAACAAGACACTAGTCACAAAAATTAAGAAGTTGAAAAGTAGTCGGAAGACAGAACAATCTATGGAAGACATTGAAGGAAAACTTCTAGACAAACAGGAAGAAAATCGTTGTATCAGAAGGCATAATGAAGATCTTAAGGAACAACTTAAGAAGTCTGAAGAAGACAGAAAATCACATCTAGAAGTGATTAAGAAGTTTCAAAATGATAACATGCAGTTAGAAAACAAGTCGGAAAAGATACAGAAGGAAGCTTTAAAACCTCAAGAGATGAAAACACAACTTTCTATTCAGATCAATGTTAAAAAAATGGCACTCGTAAAAGACAATGACATTGTGAAAATTCCATATCGACACCCCAACCATAAAAACAGATATTCTAAAAAGTGGCAAATGTGTAAAGATAGCGATATCAATGTGATCAAATCTCCTAACGATAGATCAGTACGGAATGCCAACAGTCCACAACAAATCAATTTGGGATGGATTGATTCATCCACATATCAAAAGTTGTGCTCAACTCTTAGTAGTTCATATCGACACGTTTCATCAGCTGTGACAGCACACAAGATGATGCAGAAACATTATAAGGCTTTGAGGACAAAGCCTTTCTAAGGGAGTGGCAATGTAACAAACTTAAATAATAACAACAAACAATAATAATAATAATAATAATAATAATAATAAACATATATATATATATATATATATATATATATAATAAATAATAATAATTAATAATGTCTTTACGAAAAGACATGACTATTGATGAAAGGGTATTTCACCAAAATATAAATAACAGACCCTCATATGTAATTCATCATCTTATCTATTATCCATTTTATTATTACTTACCAACATGTGGGATTCAGATTACCTATGGAAATTTTAGAGAATTTACAAACGTTAAAGAAGCTTTTACTGCTTCAATATTCCAAAAAATAGACTTTTTAAGTTACTATGATAAGCCATCCCAATTCCCTAGCAAAAAAGAAAAACTATTGATATTTTTCATACAAATATTAATACAAGGACTGATAATAGTCATTCTATAGAGTGGGTCTAGCAAAAAACTAAAAATCAAAAGATGATAGAAAACATGAGTACGTAAATAATCCCTAGTAGTTCCATTGTTACATTCTTGGATAGACCAAGTGCCCCTTGAAAGCAGTATCATTTTCCTGTAGAGAGAATATGTAATCTAGTTATTCTCTTTGTAGGGACGGTTGATGGAGGCACCCTGAATTAAATGAAACAAGGATAATGTTTCATCTAGTAAAGCTTGCATTGACAAAAGAGTCATTTGATATTTCCCCAAAATCTAGTTTAGGACACACTTTTTTCTATAGCAGGTGATATAGCAAGTTTTAAATCCCATATATCAACAAAGGTTTTTGTGGCTTGGCCAAGACCCACCTTAAACATGTAAAAAACAATAGAAATATATAGAATATCGCATGCCCCTATAGATAGGGAATTTCTTTGGGATGCCTCATCGAAAAATTCCCAAGGCTTTGTTTTACCAATGTCCAAATTGTTGGGAAATTGGAGTATCCCAACAAATAAACAATCACAACATCGATTCACAAGAACACCAAATACTGTGCAAGCCTCGCATTGTATTGATCTAGCTTTCTTTCATATTACAATAGAGTATAATGAGGCCACTTATATAAAAATAGGTGACCATAAAAACCATGAAATAATAGGAATGTTTTCTAAACCATCTCCATGACTATCTCCAACAATATCTCCTTAAAACTCTCAAATGATCTTCATGAGATCCTAATCCCTAACTTATCTCTTTGCTTCCATTCTTGATTTTGTCATATAGAATTGCGCATGGTATCCATTATCACATATTATAATGTGACAAAGCCCCAAGGGTTAGCTCAATTGGTAAGACGTGCGCACACTCTCTTGGTTCAGGGGGAGGTCACGGGTTCGAGCCTTGAGTCCTCTGGGGTTAGACCTTCTGCTAAGATGGCCGGCGATTTACCACCTCTACCATCCATGAATGTGGGGAAGTATTGTTGGGTTTCCCATGGATCTTTCCATCTGAAAAAAAAAAACATATTATAATGTGACGATCAAATATCACGAGTATGAATTATTCCTTGATAATCTCCCTCAATGAATACTTGAGATTCAATTTGAATGTTTGAGTTGTCTTGATATTTAGTCTTCTTCATATTTATCTTAATCTTCAACTATCATCTTTTTCTTGTATCATGCATGATCTTCATATAAAGGTTTTTTTTTCCAACCGTCAACAATTCCATGGGTTTTCTTTGACTTACTCGAACAATCACTACATCATATTTGGGGTGTTCCTTTGCCTACCCATGACCATTACAACATATACATGGCTTATTTGTCATACCATTAACCATTGCAAGTTTCAAGTTTTGGTTTACCATGAACCAAAATGACTCAAGTGGAATAGATCAACAACGCTTTCCCATGTATGATAATGTGAATTTTTGGAATTCTCCTTAATCACAACTTGGATTTTGAAGGCCAACTATTTCATGGACCTTTTTATGTGAGATATGTACATTAGAAGATTTCAACTTGTAGAATCTTTTCAACATAGAAATTAGTATAGATTCATTTTATAGATTTATAAAGTATCTTAAGGTATTTAATTTTTTAATTTTTTGAAGTGTTATATTTTTTATATTTTTATTTCAAAATTTTAAATTATTTATTATTATTATTTTTATTTTTTTTTAAAAATAATTTATTTTTATTTTTGATACATAAGATTACTTTATACATCTCCTCAATACTCTCCTATACTGCTTTGTAAGTAACTCAAGCAACTCTCCTCCATGCTTCTCTATACTAAATTGTAAGCAACTTGCTACTTTATTTTTATAATAATAATAAAATAATAATTTATTTTTAAGATCATCCCCAAAGAAATACTAATGTATATTCTCTTATTTTTAATAAACAGACAATATTAAAATAAAAATATCATTTCATTAAATATGTTAAATACAATTTCATTAAATAGGTCAAATCCTTTTAATTAGAAAACAAATTATGAATATGTAAAAAATGGACTCTTCGAGTATAATAAAGAAGAGCGTAGGAGTTAAAAGATGAGATTATTGATATTTTTTTTTTAAATATTTGAAAATAAATTAGTTTTATTGAACAAATTATTAATTCAAAATTGAGTGTATTATTGATTGTATTATTTTGATATTTTATCGATGGAAAAAGTTTTATCCATTGATAATTTTTAGTAGCTATTTTAAGGGTAGGTTTTATTTAAATATATAATTTATGGAGAGTTGTCTTATTGTATGTGGGAATATTTAAAATTGAAGAGAGATTTGTATTTGTCATATATTTTAGTACTTTTTGAATGGAAAATTGGAGCTATTGGTTTCTAAGGCCAATGGTTTATTGGGAACATAGTTCTAGCTTCTTGCATTATTTTATACATTAAGTAGTTTTAATGGCACAACTATTAAATCAAAGTTTGTATGAGGAAGGGTGAATCCATGAAGATGTGTACCACCACTTCAATGAAGTGTGGGGATGAAAAATGTCTACTTTACATTAATTTAGATTTGAGCCCCCAAAACTCATATAAGCCTTGTTCCATGGAAACATTCATAAATTCATACTTATTAACGATGTTACATGTCAAATCCCTGTAGCATGATTGGTTTCGACGAGACTTGTTTTGGATGGCGTCCTGAGTTCGAACCTTGCAAGGTCGCTGGGAGGAGACACTTAAAATATATCCATGCTACGAGTTGGTGTGGCTGAGGCCGGGTGCAAACCTTGGTTGATTTTGATAGCTTAGATGCTCTCGAGTCATAGTTTCTTAGACCAAAGGCTAGTACTGCAAGTCATAGAAAATCTAACAAAAAAAAAGATGTTGCATATGTCAAATGCCCTATGATATTCCAAAAAATACACTTTTTAAGTTACTATGATAAGGCATCCCAATTCCCTAGCCAAAAAGAAAAACTATTGATATTTTTCATACAAATATTGATACAAGGACCGATAATAGTCATTCTGTAGAGTGGGTCTAGCAAAAAATTAAAAATCAAAACATGATAGAAAACAGGAGTACGTAAATAATCCCTAGTAGTTCCATTGTTACATTCTTGGATAGACCAAGTGCCCCTCGAAAGCAATAGCATTTCCTTGTAGAGAGAATATGTAATCTAGTTATTTCCTTTGTAGGGATGGTTGATGGAGGCACCCTGAATTAAATGGAACAAGGATAATGTTTCATCTAGTAAAGCTTGCATTGACAAAATACTCATTTGATATTTCCCCAAAATCTAGTTCAGGACACACTTTTTTCTATAGCAGGTGATATAGCAAGTTTTAAAGCCCATATATCAACAAAGGTCTTTGTGGCTTGGCCAAGACCCACCTTAAACATGTAAAAAACAATAGAAATATATAGAATATCACATGGCCCTACAGATAGGGAATTTCTTTGGGATGCCTCATCGAAAAATTCCCAAGGCTTTGTTTTACCAATGTCCAAATTGTTGGGAAATTGGAGTATCCCAACAAATAAACAATCATAACATCGATTCACAAGAACACCAAATACTGTGCAAGCCTTGCATTGTATTGATCTAGCTTTCTTTCATATTACAATAGAGTATAATGAGGCCACTTATATAAAAATAGGTGACCATAAAAACCATGAAATGATAAGAATGTTTGTTAAACCATCTCCATGACTATCTCCAACAATATCTCCTTAAAACTCTCAAATGATCTTCATGAGATCCTAATCCCTAACTTATCTCTTTGCTTCCATTCTTGATTTTGTCATATAGAATTGTGCATAGTATCCATTATCACATATTATAATGTGACGATCAAATATCATGAGTATGAATTATTCCTTGATAATCTCCCTTAATGAATACTTGAGATTCAATTTGAATGTTTGAGTTGTCTTGATATTTAGTCTTCTTCATATTTATCTACATCTTCAACTATCATCTTTTTCTTGTATCGTGCATGATCTTCATATAAAGGTTTTTTTTTCCAACTGTCAACAATTCCATGGGTTTTCTTTGACTTACTCGAACAATCACTACATCATATTTGGGGTGTTCCTTTGCCTACCCATGACCATTACAACATATACACGGTTTATTTGGCATACCCTTAACCATTGCATAACCTTAACCATTGCAAGTTTCAAGTAAGTTTTGGTTTACCATGAACCAAAATGACTCAAGTGGAATAGATCAACAACGCTTTCCTATGTATGATAATGTGAATTTTTGGAATTCTCCTTAATCACAACTTGGATTTTGAAGGCCAACTATTTCATGGACCTTTTTATGTGAGATATGTACATTAGAAGATTTCAACTTGTAGAATCTTTTCAACATAGAAATAACTTTCTACCATTTATGTATACATATCCAACTACACTATGCCTATATATGAGGCTTTGATATTTCTTTGTTCTAACATCGGTGATAACCATGATTGGTAAAACCAAAAATATTCCAAGGATTCAAGTTCCAACATTTACATACATACTATTGCACCGAGAGGTGCTTTATAGCCCAGTATGGGGGAGATGTTGTAACGTTATGTAATGTTATTATTTTGTTACTAAAAAAATAATAAAAAATAAAATTTTTAATTATCTGCAAAAATAAATGCCGGCCAAAAAAAAACCTAATATGGGGGAGATGTTGTAATGTTCCTACCTAACAAAACAATAAAAATAAAAAAATTAATTATCAGAAAAAAGAAAATGTGGGTCAGAAAAAAAACACAATATGGGGGAGATGTTGTAATGGTCACCTAACAAAATAATAAAAAATAAAAAAATTGAATTATCCGCAAAAAAATGTTGCCTTGCACATGGTTTTATTGTACATGGTTAAGGAGGGCCTTGCACATGGTTTTAAAACCATGTGCAAGGCCTCCTAAACAACCCATGGCTTTATTGTACATGATTTAGGAGGGCCTTGCAAATGGTTTTAAGACCATGTGGAAGGCCTCCTAAACAACCCATGGTTTTAGGAGAGCCTTGCACATGGTTTTAAAACCATGGATGAGAGAGATGTTGTAATGTTAGTTCCTAACAAAATAAAAAATAATAAAAAATATTATATGTCGGCCATAAATAATATTAAATATTAATAATAAAAATATTATATGTTGACCTTAAATAAAAAAGATGTGTCTTTTGGTTTGTGTTGGGATATTTAGACACTTAGGAGTTAGTTAAGATCAACTTGTGTAATATATCTATTGAGTTAGTTAAGATCAACTTGTGTAATATATCCGTTAGGTAAAGTGTGTTTCTTTAGTATGCATTAGTATGCATTTGTAAATATTCTAATCTGACGGTCACGATATGCTCTAGACATAAAGTGATCCGACGGTTCAACTTCTCTTAGATCATACCTACCATTGATCTGTGGCTTAACACCCGATTGGTCCATGATATCTATTTAAAGAGCATGGAGGGTCCTTGGCTAGTTGATCGATTATGAGAAGCTCATATGTAAATTTCTTTCTTTTGCATAATAAATTGCTCCAAGTAGCTATTTGGCTGGGGCCATGGACTATTTCCCTCTCGAGGGTTTTAAGCACGTGACAAGCATCGATGTGTTGATATATGATATATTTGTGTGAAGTGATTGCTGAAGGTGTTTGGTCTTTTGGGAGTACCTTGTGTACCCAAACATGGTGTTAGAGCGTTTATGAAGAGTCGCTTTCGGTTTTGATCAAGATCTGGAACCGGTGTTGTCGAAACTTTGAAAGGGTTTCTGGTTCTGGATTTTCTATGCATTTGTGGCCTGTGGGAGTTGTTCCATTGCATCAGGAGCACCATTTTCATTAGGAAATAGTTTTCATTTCATCAAAAATTGTTTTCGTTTGTTCCAGAAACACTCATTTCGACAAATCTGAAGGTATAATGTTACAATGATGGATTTGTTTTATTTTTTTTAAATCTCCCATATTTTATCAGTTTTATTATTATATCTTTACTGTTTTAATCTCAGACTGTTGCCTTCCTTAGTTGTGTATGCTCTTTGTCGTGCACCTTGCGCGATCGCGGTGAATCAGAAACAGAAAGGGAAAGTTTTTTTTTCTTGTCTTTTCGGCTACGTATGCTCTTTGTCGTGCACCTTGTGCGATCATGGTGAATCAGAAACAACGAGAAAACTTGAAAACTTAGACTTTCTGGATAAGCTAGCCAAGATCTAACCCCACTCCATTGTGTGGAAAAAGTTTTTCTGTTTTTGTTTTTCGTTTTTTTTGTGATTTGCAAGAAAAAAAGGCAAGCACAGAGAAAGAGAGAGAAGAGTAAAAAAAAAAATCCCCCTTCCTCTTTCCATTCTTTTATGTACCTTTTAAACTTAGCTCACTTGGTCCAAAGTTGCTTTATTCCTTAAGAGGTCTTGAGTTCACTTAAATAAAATAAAATAAAAAGTGAGTCACTTAAGTCTTTCAATTTATTGCTGCACTATTTAAAGTAACATTATTGTAAAAGTGAACATCACTTATTCTACAAAAGTGATTCACTTAAAACCAGCTTTATTGTAACATGATTGTCAAAGGTTGCTCTTAGGAAGAGGGGGGTTCTTTTTTTTAGTTGGTCAAGTTAATATCTGACACGTCACTATTGGGGACATCTTCAACATTTTCTTTGATCAAGCATAATTCATAATCCAAAATCAGTTTTCAGTGCCATTTTTTTTAAAACCACATATTTTTTCGAGCTCTTTGTATCCAGATAGTTAGTTTCTATTTTTTCATCCATTATTTTACAGTATGGCCGCCCCTTGTGATATTATACTTATAAGTTCTAACTATTTCTCATGGAAATATCGTATGGAGGATGTTCTGCGAAGTAGGGGACTTTTCAGGATAACCTCAAGGAAAGAAACAGAATCCACTGATGATGAGAAGAAAATTAAATGGGAAAATAGATGTGATGAAGCTCGTGGATTGATTGGGATGTCAATCTCTACTGATTTGCGATTCCACATATCTGGAATTGATGAACCTGATATAGCTTGGGAAAAGTTGGAATCTGTGTTTGGTAAAAACAATGAAATTCGGGGTCATCAACTTGAGAATGAGTTGATTTCCTTGAATCCAAATGATTTTTCATGCATTCAAGACTATTTATCTAAGTATAAAACTCTTAGACTCTTATGTGCAGAATGCAAGATTAAGAAATAAGACAAACAATGTATTTATCATATTCTTTCCAAAATTGGACCTGCGTATTCTGTTTTTGTATCTACATTATACTCCATGAAAGAATCCTTGACTGTAGCTAGCTATCAAGAGCCTAGTCTTGAATCCTTTTGTGATTTCTTAATTAGAGCAAGATAAGCTCATTCATCTTGGAATAATTAACAATGCAAATACATCTGGGAAAGCCTTATTGTCCCAACAGAAAGAAAAGTCTAAGCCTCCCAAGAAACATAATTTTTGCATTAATAAGCCAAACAACAAGGGTCCCAAACCCTCTCAGTCAGCTCCTTCTTTAAAAAATGACAAAGGTTCCAAGCCAAAAGGAAAGAAGACTGAGTGTTATTGCAATTTTTGTGGGAAAGATAATCATGATGAATCTGAGTGTTTCAATAAGATGGTAGCCTTGGAAGCAACAATGAAGAAGCACCACATCAACATAGATTCATCTTCAGAATCTACCTCTCATGGACATGCACTTTGTGCTTCTCGTTACTCTTATATTGCATCTTCTTCTTCTACTTCAATTGAATGGCTCATTGATTCTGGAGCATCTTATCATATGGCTAAGGATTAAGCCATCTTTTCTACTATGCATGAATGTAACACCAAGCAAATATTTGTTGGCGATGATAGATCTCTAAGTGTTGTAGGATCTGGAACAGTTCCAGTAGAAAATGGTCATTTCAATGATGTACTATGTGTTCCAAAAATTTCCTACAATTCTATGTGTTCCAAAAATTTCCTACAATTTGTTATTAGTCTATCAAATTACTCATTCGGGTGAAGGTAAAACTGTGACATTTACACCTCACCAAGTTGTAATCAAGGATTTTAAAAATCCTCAAAATGTCCTTACTACTGAAACTGTTGATGATATTACCAGGTTGTACAAATTTAACAACTTTGGGTCATTACATTTTCCTTCAGTTTTTGTTGCTCATAGTGATAACTTGAGCAAACTTTGGCATGAGCGATTTAGTCACTTAAATTATCGCTCATTGCAAGAACTATGTAAATACAATATGGTGACTAGTCTTCCAATGGTATCTTGCAAGGATGGTGTTTGTTCTGGTTGTGTACTCAGAAAACATCATTGGGACAATTTTGACAAACGTGCCTCTTTGCATGCCTCGGTTCCCTTGGAGCTTGTGCATAGTGACTTGTGTGGCCCTCTTCCATCTGCATCATTTTCTGGTTTCAAATAATTCTTAACTTTCATTGATTACTACTCCAGACGCACTTGGGTTTACTTCCTAAAACTTAAGAGCGAAGTATTTAACATGTTCTTGGCCTACAAGGCCCTTGTTGAAAAACAATTTGGTCATCAAATTATTAAGTTAAGATTTGACAATGGAGGAGAATATGTTAACAACAAGTTCACTACTTTCTGCACTGAACAAGGAATCCAACAACAACACACTGTTCCATATACACCACAACAAAATGGTGTAGCTGAATGGAAGAATCACACTTTAAAAGAAATGGATAATTGTATGATCCAATCTAAGGGACTAAGTATTCAATATTGGGTTGTGGCCATAAATTGTGTAAATTACATAGTTAATCGCACACCCACTAAATTTTTACAAGTTATAACACCGGAAGAAGCATGGAGTAAAATTAAACCAGATGTAAGTCACTTTCGTGTGTTTGGTTATGAAGCATGGGCTCACATTCTGGATGAAAAATGGAAAGCATTGGAGCCTAAAAGTGAAATGTGCATATTTGTTGGATATTCTAAAGATATAAAACGTTATAGACATATTCAGCCCCATTCACATGATATAATCATTAGAAGAGATGTTAAATTTGATGAAAATCTCTTGGCCTGCGAGCTTGATTCGACGATTATGCCTTCTTCTTCTTCTTCTTCTTCCAACTTCCTTGACAAGTTTCCAACTCCAGTTTTTTATGATGACAGTGAGGATGAAAATCTGCCTGCTCATGTTCCTCCAATTGCACCATCACCAATGCTTCCTCGATGGGTCCGTTCAACATGTGAAGCAGTTGGTGATCTTGTCGGTGATCCTAGAGATCAACATCGAACACGTTCTCAGTTTCAGTGAGCCTCTTCTCTTTTGGCTCAAGTTTCTGAGAATAATGATATAGAAACTTTTGCAAAAGCTTCAGGAAATCCATATTGGGATGCAACTATCGATGAAGAATATCGTTCCTTAATGGTGAACAATACTTGGGATCTTGTTACTCTTCCAAAAGGAAGAAAACTTGTCAAATGTAAATGGGTCTATAGAACTAAGTATGCATCAGATGGAAGTGTCAAAAAACTTAAGGCAAGGTTAGTTTGGCAAAGGCTTTTCCCAAGTTGAAGGGATTGACTACAATGAAACCTTTGCTCCTATCGCAAAAATGAATTCCATTGGCCTTGTTCTTTCCCTTGCAGCCTTTACATAACTGGGAAGTCCATCAAATGGATGTCAAGTCTACCTTTTTACATGGTGATTTAAAGGAGGAAAGTTACATGGAACAACCTCATGGATATGTTCAAGATAACTCTAGCCTTGTCTGTCTCCTTAATAAATCCTTATATGGCCTTAAGCAAGCTCCTAGAGCTTGGTATGCCAAAATGGATAGCTTTCTCCTTGACACTAGTTTTTCTAGATGCCATTCTGATCCCAATGTCTATACCAAGAAAGTAGGAAACCATCTCATCATACTTGTTCTTTATGTTGATGATCTTATTATTACTGGTAGTGACCCTAAACTTATAACCCATGTGAAATCCAGTCTTAAGCAAAATTTTGAAATGTCAGACTTATGACATTTGCATTATTTTCTTGGTCTCCAAGTATTGCAAACCAAAGAAGGAATCTTTATTTCCCAGTCTAGGTATGCTTGTGACCTACTTCGTTGCTTCCACATGGAAGATTGTAAACCAGCCCCTTCTCCCTTCCAATCTGGAGTCAAACTTTCTGCTACTTGTACTTCCCCTGAAGTAGATGCCACCTTGTATCGTTAACTTATTGGTAGTCTTTTATACTTGACTCATTCCCATCCCGACCTTTCCTTTGATGTTGGTCGTGTTTCCCATTATATGCAAACTCCTCATGAAAGTCACTGAAAAGCAGTAAAAAGAATACTTCAATATATTCGAGGTACAATTCAGTTTAGGATTCATTACAGTACATGGGGGACACCTTTGTTGGTTGGTTTCACTAATTCAAGTTGGGTCGGCGATCCTGATGATTGAAAGTCTACTGCAGGTTATGTTTTTCACTCTGGGATCCGGACCTGTCACTTGGGCTTGTAAGAAATAATATGCTCTTGGTCTTTCTTCAGTAGAAGCAGAATATCGGGCCGTAGTTAATGCCAGTCAGGAATATTTATGGCTTCAATAGATCCTTTTAGAGTTTGGATTCGAGCAGCAGCAGCCTACTCCACTTTGGTGCGACAATCAAAGTGCCATAAAGCTTGCCAAAGATCCAGTTCTACATCAACGTAGCAAAAACATTGAGCTACACATGCACTTCATCAAAAATCTTTTTCATGATCGTGTTCTTGAAATGCTCTATTGACCTACAGATGATCAAGTTGCAGACATCTTCACCAAGTCTCTTACAGAAGCGAAGTTTTCTAAACTTTGATCTATGTTAGGAGTTCAGGAATGTGTCCTTAAGGGGGGATAGGCTCTAATTCCTCCTTCCTTCTCCTAATAGTGTAAATTTTGTAAATCCTTCAATCCTATCCCAAGTTGTTCTTAAGGGGGGATGTTAGGATATCTAGACACTTAGGAGTTAGTTAAGATCAACTTGTGTAATATATCCCTTAGGTAAAGTGTATTTCTTTAGTATGCATTTGTAAATATTCTAATCCAACAGTCATGATATGCTCTAGACATAAAGTGATACGACGGTTCAACTTCTCTTAGATCATACCCACCATTAATCCGTGGCTTAACACCCGATTGGTCCATGATCTCTATTTGAAGAGCATGGAGGGTCCTTGGCTAGTTAATCGATTATGAGAAGCTCATATGTAACTTTCTTTCTTTTGCATAATAAATTGCTCCAAGTAGCTATTTGGCTAGGGCCATGGACTGTTTCCCTCTCAAGGGTTTTAACCACGTGACAAACATCAATGTGTTGATCTATGATCTATTTGTGTGAAGCGGTTGCTGAAGGTGTTCGGTCTTTTGGGAGTACCCTGTGTACCCGAACAGTTTGAATCAAGTCAATGGCTATATATACGACACACCAAAGCTAAGAGCTCCTTGAGTGCAATAACTAAGAAGAGGTTTTCACCTCGAGATATTTGATCCCTCTCAATGCTTCATAGAGCCTAGGATTTGGATCTAGGATGGTTTTTCTACAATGACTACAACATTTCTCATGCTTTTACACTTGGTTTTTTGTTGATGTGCCTTCTTTCATAAATTTGGTGTCACCATTTCTTGTGTGACCCTCATAACCAAGGATTTCATTTATTGGCTTATACATATCTCTATGGTATTTTGTATTCCTTGCTAATTTTTTCCTAAACTTTTTCCATCAAATCCCATTTTATTCATGAGTTTGGACCTAATTCCCTTTGCATGTTTTTCAAAATAACCAATTTCACCATATTCAATATCAGATTCACCTTCAAAAATATCACTAGAATCATTATCTTTAATATGATTTTCACCTTCAGAGAGACATATGTATGTCATCATTATTAATATGAACAAAATTACTGTGATCACATGAAATCAAATCAAGTGTGCCAAAAATTGCACATTGCACATTGCTTTTTCTTTGTCCAAATTATTTTCTTCATTTTTTAGTGCCAACAACACATTTTCCTTTGTTGATAACTCTTGTTGCAATTATTCTATCATTTCATATTTCATATCTTGAAGTTTTAAAAGTTCATTTATCAATTGATCTAATGATGCCAAAAATAAAATATTCACTTATGCATTTTCTAGTACAATCAACAATTGCTTTAAAGATTTGCTTGTTATTGAATTGTCTTCTTTATTTGTCGTTTAGTTTGTTAATGTAATATCCCAATTTTATGGAGAGAATTATCAAGTTCCTATTGAAGAAGTTCAATTTATTGATTAGAATGTTGTAGTTGTTTGCCTCCTTTACCCATTATAAAGTGTCAAATTAATCAAACATGCTTGTAAAATAATCAACACTATAAATTGGTTGTTGGGTACAACTGATCATGCACCTATATTTCAAACACAACAAGGATAGGGGCGTCAAGTACCACTAATCATGAACCTCCTTTCAATGATTTTACTTGGCTTTGATTTAACTTGACTAGACTTAAATCTCATTTTTTTGTAACTAGGGGAATCATTAAATAGGGTTGGGATTGTACTTATGTGACACATAGTTGATTCCACTCCACTAGCACTATACCTTTAGGTGTATAAGTGTTTCCCCATATACATGGAACATATGGTTACTCAAGGTTTGATCCCATGATGTCATAAAGGATTCCTTAAGAGTGCACCCTATCTCCATATCTCCTTGGTTTCAACTCTGTTTTCCCTGAAAATTCACTGACACCTCTAGAATTCCATTCTGCATATTTCATTCTTGAAGACCCTATCCCAAATTCCACTTCCCAAGACCTGAAATCCCACATTTGTCTATTTTTAGGGTTTGCGATAACTCCTTTGATTTTCACCCAAACGCCTTCAAATTTTGCCACCGTATTCCTTTCCTCATTCTGCTTCTTTTCCCCTCTCTACCAAATTTTCTCATTCTTTCACCCCGCTCCTAAAATCCCCATTTTTTGCTTCCCTGTCCTTTCGACAGTGTCCAAAACTTACTCAAACCCAAATTACCCTTCCGATTTTTTCCCAAATCCAGATTTTCCTCTACTGAAACAGTTTCTGTTTTTGTTTTTCTACCCACTTCCCCCCCCCCCCCCCCCCAAAAAAAAAAAAAAAACTCTGGGTTATGGTTGTCACCCGCACAGGAGCAAAAACCATGGAGGAAGCACTTGCAGCCATCCAAGCCAAACTCCAGGAACTGGATGAAAAATTTCTCAGTCTCCATCTTGAGCATTCAGCTATGAACACCAGACGACAGTCTGAGTCTTCCTCAAACAATGGGTTCTCTTCTTCCAGCAATTTTCGCGGTCCAAAGCTAGATTTTCCTCGCTTCAATGGTACTGATCCGACTGGATGGATCTATCGTGCAGAACAGTATTTCAGTCTTCATAATACTTTTGATGTCAACCAAGTTCCACTTGCCTCCTTTCATTTGGAACAGGAAGCTCTTCAATGGTATCGTTGGTACATCAAGGCTCATGAAGAGCCAAAATGGCCTGAATTTTGCCAGCTCCTTTTGCAACGATTTGGTCCTAGTTCTTTTGATGACTTCACAGGAGCTCTCAGTAAACTTCGCCAAATTGGCACTGTGAAAGAGTATCAAACAGAATTTGAGAAACTAGCTAATCACACTAAAGGATTACCTGATGACTTCTACCGGAGTTGTTTTATCAGTGGTCTAAAGGATGCAATTCGCTCTGAGGTCAAAATGTTCAGTCCCAACACTATGATGGAAGCCCTGGGGTTGGCTAAGTTGGTAGAAGACAAGCTGGTAGCCCAACAACGCTCCAAATCCTCTTTTGTTCCCTTCCGAACTATGGGTTCTCAACGACCTCCCATTCCGCCAGCTCCTCGCTCACCTCCAATCAAGCATTTGTCTGAAACAGAGATGCAGGCACGCAGAGAAAAAGGGCTGTGTTATAATTGTGATGAGAAATTCAGTCGGGGACATCGATGTGTTCAACAAAATCTCTATCTCTTGGATGTGGATTCTCCACCTGCCTCTGAAATTTGTGAAGTAGCTCCCGATACAATGGATGCTCTGGTTGACATTCAGGAGCCGCCTACTAACACTCCATCTCAGGACGACCAGCCCGAGATATCCCTCCATTCTTTAGCTGGAGTCACTGCCCCCCAAACAATGCGGGTACGCGGTTACTTCAAGAAGCTTCCTCTTACAATACTCATTGATTCTGGCAGCACTCATAATTTCATTGACCCTCGGATCGCCAAACAAGCTGATTGTTTTATCCATCCTTGCTCCAACTTTGAAGTCATGGTCGCCAATGGGGGCATCTTACCTTGCAAAGGGAAGTGTCGTAATGTGCGTATCTCTATGGGAGATTATAACCTCTGCTTTGACATGTTTTCCTTGACCTTAGGTGGATGTGATGTGGTTTTGGGCGCTCAATGGCTGCGCACACTTGGCCCCATATTATGGGATTTTGCTGAACTTTGGATGCAGTTCTCCCCCGATGGACACAAACACACATTGAAAGGATTACAACCAGGGTCTCTCAGCATCATCAGTTCACACCGCATGGAAAAACTCCTTAAGAAGAGTTCCCATGGTGTCATCGCTCAGCTCCATTCCATTGAAATGCAACCATCAGCGGCCCCCACTACTCCTTTGGATCTCCAACAAATTCTGGATCGATATACAGGTGTTTTTGCTGACCCAGTGGGACTTCCACCTTCACGACTAGAGGACCATTGTATTCAGCTCCTTCCTGGAAGCATTCCTCCCAACATCAGGCCCTATCGCTACCCATTTCACCAAAAAACAGAGATTGAACTCCTCGTTCGGGACTTATTGAAGCAAGGTATTATTCGCCCAAGCACAAGTTCCTTTTCTTCACCAGTTCTTCTTGTCCACAAAAAAGATGGTTCATGGCACCTCTGCATTGACTTCTGAGCACTTAATCACCTCACCATCAAGGATAAGTTTCCAATTCCTGTTGTTGATGAGCTTCTTGATGAGCTTCATGGTGCTCAATTTTTCTCCAAGTTGGATCTTCGCTCTGGGTATCATCAAATTCGGGTTCATGAGGATTATATCCGTAAAACAACTTTCCGCACACATGATGGCCACTATGAGTTTTTGGTCATGCCCTTTGGTCTCACTAATGCTCCTTCCACATTCCAGGCCTTGATGAATAAAATATTCCGACCCTATTTGCGAAAATTCATTCTGGTATTTTTTGATGATATCCTCATCTACAGTAAAACATGGGCTGAACATTTCCAGCATCTGGCTCTTGTAATGCAACTTTTCTCTGATCATCATCTCCATGCCAAAAAGTCTAAATGTGTTTTTGGCCAAAAGGAATTTGAGTATCTCGGGCACATTATCTCAGCACAAGGGGTTCGTGTGGATCCTGCCAAAATCGCTGCCATGAACAATTGGCCGCCTCCTAAGACACTCAAGAGCCTTCGTGGTTTTTTGGGGTTGACTGGCTACTACTGCATGTTTGTCAAGGATTATGGGAATATTGCAGCTCCATTAACTGCTCTATTGAAAAAGGATTCTTTTACATGGACACATGTTACTGAGTGTGCATTTGAAAAGCTGAAACAAGCTATGTGTACTACACTTGTTCTAGCTATGCCCGATTTTTCCAAGCCCTTTACTATTGAGAGTGATGCTTGCGGCAATGGACTTGGTGTTTTTCTCCTTCAAGATGAACACCCCATTGCGTTCACCAGCAAAGCCCTTTCCGGTAAGAATTTAGCTGCCTCTACATATGAGAAGGAAATGATGGCTATTTTGCATGCAGTACAAAAGTGGCGACCCTACCTCTTAGGGACTCATTTCTGCATCAAGACTGATCACCAGAGTCTGAAATATTTCCTAGAACAACGTGTATCCTCCCCAGCACAATAGAAATGGGTTAGCAAACTCATGGGTTATGACTATGAGATCACTTATAAGAAGGGTAAGGACAATATTGTGGCGGATGCCCTTTGTCACACATTTGATGACCAAGGTTCTCTTTCCGCTATTTCTATGCCTATTCCAAATTGGTTGCAATCGTTTCAACAGAGTTATGTCAATGACTCTTCATTATCTCAAATCATCCAACACTTGGAAAACAACCCTTCTGTTGTCCCCCGTTACTCTTGGGATGGTGCTTCACTGAGATACAAGGGTCGTCTGGTGCTTCCCCAGAACACAGCTCTTCACCAAGCTATCTTCTATGAACTCCATGCTTCTCCGTCAGCTGGGCACTCTGGTTTTCTCAAAACGTATGAACGAGAATAGCGCAACTTCTTTTGGCAGGGCATAAAAAGGACAATTCAACAGATGGTGGCTGAATGTGATACCTGCCAGCGCAATAAGGGTGAAACAACACCCCTTCCGGGATTGCTCGAACCCTTGCCCATACCTACCCGGATATGGACAGATATTTCTGTGGTTTTCATTGAAGGGCTCCCTAAATCTGGAGGGAAGACTGTGATTTTGGTTGTGGTTGATCGCCTCTCCAAATATAGTCATTTTTGTGCTCTCAGCCATCCCTATATAGCCTCCTCCGTTGCTCAAAATTTCCTGGACCAGATCTTTCGTCTTCATGGAATGCCTTCTTCCATTGTGTCGGATCGTGATGCGACTTTCACCAGTCATTTTTGAACAGAACTCTTTCACCACACTGGCACCAAACTGAAGATGAGTTCAGGTTATCACCCACAAACAGATGGTCAGACTGAAATTATCAATAAATGCTTGGAAACTTATCTTCGTTGCTTCTCCTCTGAGCAACAACATCAGTGGGCAAAGTGGCTCCCTCTCGCTGAATGGTGGTACAATACCTCTTACCACACTGCCTCTAAAATGACTCCATATGAAGCAGTTTATGGTCAGGCTCCGCCAGTTCTTCTTCCTTACACCCCCAGCAGTTCTCCAGTTCAGGCAGTTGACGCGGTCCTTCGAAACGCGATGAGGTTCTTTGCATTTTGCGCGAAAATCTTCACATGGCAAGAAATCGCATGAAGCACCAAGCTGATCAGCACCATTCTGAGCGCACTTTTGAAGCCGGTGATATGGTATTTCTTCGTCTCCAGCCTTACAAGCAATCCTCACTAAAACTCAAAGGGCGTCATAAGCTCGCTCCAAAGTTCTATGGGCCATATAGGATTCTTCAGAAGATTGGGTTTGTTGCTTATAAATTGGAACTTCCGCCTTCTTCCCGCATTCATCCAGTATTTCATGTCTCTTGTTTGAAGAAAGTTCTTGGCACCAACATCAAAGGACAAACTATTTTACCAGAACTGGATAATGAAGGATCCATCTTTTTGGAGCCGGAGGCTGTCCTCAATAAGCGCACTCGTCAGCTTCGCTCTCGCTCTATCACAGAGGTCTTAATTCAATGGCATGGAATGCAGCCCAAGGATGCTACATGGGAACCACTCCTTCAGATTCAGCGACAATTTCCACATCTAAAGCTTTGAGGACAAAGCTTTTTCTAAGGGGGAGGGGATGTTAGGAACCCATGTCAATCCTTCTCTTTACCGTGTTAGTATATTGTTGTTGGACTCATATGCTTTGTAAGTCGTCCCATAGTAATTGTTGATCCATAGTTTGTGTTATTGTTGTTGGGCGCATATGCTTTGTAAGCCGCCTATAGTATTTGTTGATCCATAGTTTATATTGGCCCATGGTTTTGACCCATAGTATTGTTGCCTATTTTTAGTATATAAGTGTGTGTTGAGGCCAAGGAAGGCACCGTGAAGTTATTTTGTATTGAGCTTGCTCAAAGGAGGTTGCCCCCTCGAAGTGGCCTGTGATTAATATAAAAGTGATTTTGAGTTCTGCTGCTATATCGTGTATTTTGATTAATTATTTGCTGCAGGGTCCTCACACATTAGTAGTTCATTATAAATGTATAATCCTGAATATCCTATGCATGCAAAGCATATCCTCATACATTTCATGTATAAAACTTATGAAATGTACTTATAATCAGCAAGATAGGGTTTAAGGAAACTTCCCTTTTCAAGCCCCACATCCTTGCATAGAACTCCTCTTCCGCACAACAGCTGGTTTGACTTCATGGTATTGTTACCTCTAGGCATGCAATTTCCCAGATTTGTCCATTTGATAGCAGCACTTTTCTCTTTTAGGCCATCATTAGCACTTTGTTTCTCCATACTCAGATTCTGGTGACTTTCCCTTGTTCCCTACTGGATAAGCTTTCCAACGCCTATCCACGTGCTTCATTCTGACCTCAGATGTGAAAACCACACCACTTCTAAAATGATGACATTCATCAAATTTAGGCAAAATACTCAACTGTGTTTCGGTCTGAATTGTTAATTTCAGCCACCTGGAATTTTCTTTCCTTTCAGCCCTGAACTGCTGACAAATTCCATGAAAATTCATTGAAACACTTAGCTGGAATCCACTGAAAATTTTACTGGAAAACCCAATTTTCTTTCTCCCTATCGGGTCACTTCCCAACTAAGTTTTCGACGTTTCGGATCCTCGGTGGACTAGTCTTCCAATCTGCATCGACGATGTCTAGGACTGTCTATCGAGTCCTTTCTTTACTGACCTTCCAGCATTTCGGAGACAAACCAACTAATCTTCCACACTGCTCATCGACAGTTTGCTTATCTATCCTTCTCCGGCCTTCGGCGACCAAAAGGGTTAAACTTCTGATTTGTATCGGCGAGAAGACTGATTGTTCATTGAGTGCATAGTCATTTGAGCAGTCGCAATAGCAGAAAATGATCTCTCTACAGTTTCCATGGGCGAACAGGCTGAACTTCCGATCGGCGATGTCAACTACTGCTCGTCGGGTCTTCTCCTTACTAATCTCCTGGCGTGTCGACAACTGAAATCTCTAATTTCTTCTGCTATAATTATCTAACCTTTCGAGCTAAATCGGTGGTCGGATCCACTAAGTTTCTCCACCGCATCAGTGATTCAAGCAACTTGCCTCCGATGTGTTGACAGTCTTTAACTTAACACTCCGCGGCGTTGGCGACCTGAACACAATCGGCAGCTGAAAGTTCTAACTATAGGAGTGATAGTCCTGTTGATAGCTGCAACGATGATTCCCCATCTGCTAACTTTTCCCGGTCAGTGGTCTAATCAACTAAACATTTTCGATCGGCGATTGGAACAACTATCCATCGGAGGGGTAGTCTACTAAACTATTTTGATCGGCGATAATCTCATGCCTTAGAAAAAATTTGGAAATTTTTTTCTACTGCATCGATTGTCGGAGCGACTAGCAACTACTGCATTGGATGGTTCGTCTCATAGATATCCGCAACGGAGGTAGTCCAATCAACTAAATCCTTCTGATGTTCATCGAAGTTTCGATTTCCTATCATTTTTTTGACGTTTCGGCACTTAGGCAAATTTTCATAATTTTTCCTTCTTCTTCTTCTCCACGTAGGCTGCTTCATTGCCTAATCCTCATCTGTTTGTCATCGTCGTAGTGAATTCGGAGCTACTGCTCACTAAACACCCCGACAGCGACGACTGGAAGGACTAGCATCGACGGAATAGTTCATTCCGCAGTCACAACAACGGCTCATCATCTTCGATCCTTTTCTAATCAGAGGCTAAAACACATCAGCATTTGGAACCTGTATGCATTGGAGGATTAGTGCACTGTTCATCGACGACTCGATCTCCGATCATTTTTCGATGCCTGATGATCTTGTTCCTTAGAAAATTTTTGAATTTTCTTCATCCATCGGCAATCGGAACCCTTAGAAGCTGCGGCATCAGCGCTCAGATGCATTCCTCGTCGGATGGTTAGTCCTCATGATCTCTGCAATGACGGATGTTCGACCAACAAATTTTGCCCGACGTAGCTCATCGACGAACAAATTATCTGAGCATCGACGATGTGATCAACTAACCATCGCCGATGACCGATGATTTTAGGACTTAGAATTTTTTTTGAAATTCGTCTTCTCTCTCTTCCTTTCCTAACTTCATCGATTCAACTACCTTCTATTCGCCGGCGAAATAGTTCAATTAGCAGCCGCAATGACGGCTTGTCATTTTCAATATTTTTTTGATCAGCAGCCCAATCCGTTAATATGTTCTGATCAGTGACTGAAGCATAACTTGATTGGCATCGGCAGTCGAAACGTATTCTCGTCGGAAGGATATTGCTCTAGGCTTCCGCAACGGTGGGCACACGAACCACTAACTTCTTTCGATGGCCGACGATTTTGGGCCTTAGAAAAATTTTCAAAATTTTGCGCCATCAGCGGTCAGAGGTTCTATGCATCGGAAGCATAGTGGTCTAGCCATCCGCAACGGCAGGCGCTTGATCAACTAATTTCCGTCGATGATTTCAACACTTAAACAAAATTTTGAAACTTTCTTCTTCTGTCGGTGGTCAGAACCACTAGCATTACAGCATCGGTGTTTAAGTCCCCACGATAGCCGCAACGACGGCAACCCATTTAATTAATTCTTACCGATGTTCATCGGTAGTTTCCCTATCTAACCATCAGCGATGAGAACAACTATTTTTCGTCGATCGCTGATGGTTGGACTTAGAAAAAATTTCAAAGTTTTTCCAGTTACCATCCATTGGGTGGCCTTCCCACTAAGTGCCCGCTACATCGGAAGATATTATCACAGAGTCTTCCGATGGGCCGATAGTTTTGGCACTTAGAAATTTTCTAAGTTTTCCTGCCACAATTTTCTGATTGTTGTTGGGCAGAAGGAAACCTGCCTCTACTATCTGATCTGTCATGGCCCATTCAGGCCCATGCTGCAACCAAAGCTCTGATACTATTATGTCACGTCCCCGATCCTCTGACCAGCGAAGAGGACACTACTAACACCAAACATACAGGTAAACAGCTCCATGAACACGAACATGCATATAATGCTGAAATAAAAAGATTAAACATAATACATACTAAGATGCATAATCCTTCATATACATAGCGGAAGCAAACATACATTCATTCAAGCATGCCACATGTTCATCATATTCATTAATCAGTAAATATAATTGCAGAAGTAAAATGGACAAGAATACTCATCTAATAGGAACTTATCCCGCAACCAGCTATGTCGCTGCAACATTCCACCCAACCATAGGCCAGCATGCTCATCAATCTCTCAGCAACACTACCACCCCCGAGCTGGGCATGATTCCTCAAGTAATAAGGGTCAAAGCAGGCTTACACATAGCCAAAGTACACAAATCATCCAAGCCCCCACACTGGGGTTTATCAGGCCGTCAAGGAGCTAGGAAAGGCTAAATGCTAAGCTGGTGGCCTCAAACACCAATTTTCTCAAGCATACCCAGCCTCTAATCCTACTCTCAACAGTCCAAAGACCAACCACTGTAGGCCGTAGTAAAACAAATAGCTCACAGCTCTGTAAAGAAGGCAAGGACAACAGGGTGACAACCCTAAACAAAAGCTTAAACACAGTCCAGGTTAAACCATGCTCTAGAGTTGTTCTTGGCCCTAATGTGGCCAAAACAACTTAGTAACAATCCCCAAAAGACGTCTGGAGCCTCAGCAACCAAGAAGCAACCCAAAACCAGGGTAGATCGACAACCCAAACTCACAATGAAAACTATGGCAACATTACACAGTCCCAAAACAGGGGAGAAGTTCGATTCTCAATCTTGGAAAAAAGAAGGACATAAATATAGACCACAATCTGATAAGGAAATGACGAGAACCTTACACAGTCCACAGTTGGGGAATAAGCAAAACTCTCAGCATAGGCAGGGGAAAACTCAGCCAACAAATGTGGAAATCAACAGCCCACAAACAACAAAAGAAAACCACAACGATCCTTCATAGTCCGGCAATGGTGGAGGCAAAAACACCAACTCTATGCATGATTAGGAGGAAAGAACACAACCACCGATTGGTAAAATAGTGTGAGAGAGATAAAGGCGAACCCCCACAAGAAATTGCACCCCCCTTTTTACTCAGCTCTACGTGAGGAAGATGATTCGGCCCCCTGTGCATCCCTGTGTGAGAGTGAACCCCAACTGCCAAGAGAGTGGCGTAGTGATGGTTCCTTACCCACGTGAAGGTGGAGAGATGGCTGGTGGAGTGAGCATGTGGCAAGGAATGACAATCCTACCACCCTCCACTTCCAACAATAACTACCTCAACAACTCAGCAGAACATTAAAGTGGTGGTTGGATGAGACAAGGGAAGATGAGAAAAACAAACAGGGTGGTGACACATGGCAAACTCCCAATGACCCCCATGGGTTGGAAAACCCCCCCTTAACCTTAGGAATAATTCCCTTTGCATTCAACGTTGCACCGTCGTAGCTGGCTGTAGGCTTATTTTAATTGATGTGCGTATTTACATGATGCCAAACTATAATGTGTTGGATAGCACGATATACCATCGGCAACTATCCCTATTGCCAAAACATACACAACCAAATCAATGGTGGGGCTTTTGCCTTTAGCTCCTCACCACGATTAATTACAATATATACATCATGTACCTTTTAATGTACTCGGGGTCAAAACCGGGGACATCACAGAACCTATTTTCCCCCAAGAATTCCAATGTGTCACTAGAGGTGACAAGCTTAATACTAGATGGATCCTTTTGGATTATCTGCAACCTGTGATAGGGTGTAAATTCATTTTCTCTCAAATGAAAAATCGTGCATCTAGGGAGATGATAAACCTCAAAATATCTCACCCATGGATCTAGTCTAGCTTGAATCATAATGTCTTTTACAGTCTTCCAATAGATCCTATCCTAAACTAAAGAAGGGGAATCTAACAAAGCCTTAAAACTAGTAATCCATTTTAATTTGAGGAAATTTCCCAATGTAATGAATCCGTAACAAAATCAAGTTGAATAGATTTACTGGAAGCCACTTTGGCCCATATTCCATATGATTTCACCAACCTCCACACACTTTCAGTTGCTAATGGCTTGGTAAAAAATATATATGTTCATTAGGCTCAAACCTCCTTGAGATTTGAAAGATCTAGTTTATTCCATTTCACCAATAGAAGACCACATTTTTTTTTGCTTGCACGAATCTACCTAACTTGCAGGAGTGGTATGTGGTCCTAGAAACCGCGACCCAAGGGCATCTAAGTAGTCAAAATCACTTAAGGATAACACACTGTTTGGGCCACACCAACCCTTAGCATGGATGGATTTTTTTTGTGTCTCCTCCCACCACCATCGATTTTCAAACCTTGGGCCACCTAACAAACAAAACCCCTCCAATACCAACCGTGCTAGTGGGTCTTGATAATGGAATACCATATTTATCATTATTAAATGACTAAATAAATTTGAAGTAAAGTTTGATCATTTTGTACCAATGATGCAATCAATTTTGTACCTTTTTAATTATCCAACTCCACTCACACCCTATCTAATAATTTTCTTTTGGAAGAATCCAAAATATTTCACCTCAACTGTTAGACTATTGAGAAACATGCATTAACATAGAACAATAAAGTCCTAACATGTAGATTAGAATCAACTTGTCTAATTTCCTATCAAATTAACAGTAATCAAATAAACAATAACAAGTGCAAGAGAGGAAAGGGAAGAGAAAATAATACACCATATTTTACATGGTAAAAATCCAAACGGGAAACAACCATGGGAAAGTTTGATCTTCTTTATAATCTTGAGCACCCCCACATATTCGTTTATCACATCTTTACAATATTTCACAATAGCTTTCGTATAGCACAATATTCCCAAAGGGACTCCTTCACATCTATTATATAGCTAGAGGTATGGGATAATTACATCCCATGACACATGTGGGATAAATGTTTTTCCACCCCTCTTATATAAATAATGGTAATAGAAGAATTTTACACCATGATGCATGTGGGATAACTCCTTTTTCATAATATAAAGAGTTAGAAACAAAAGTATGTCTTCTTTTCTAGTTAGGACATCATAACATATTACAACATCTCACTAGACATTATTACATATCATTACACATTCCAACACCAAGATCAAGATTTGTAAGACAAAAAGGAAGGTAGTCTAGAATAATAATCTTGTCTTGGTTCTCAAACCTATGATGAAGGATCAAAGGTTTGTTCGAATTCACCTACATACCTATGGAAGCACAAAAGAGATATAGAATATCTTTAATAGTGTTTATGTATCCTCTATCCACAAGAGAAAATATGAGGATATCATCAACTATGAGCATGTTTGATGGTGTGACTGAGACCTTCAACCACTAGAAGAAATGCAAGGAGGGAAAGATGGCAACCTTTCTATATACTTCTTTGAGGATTAAATAAATAAGATGTTGATCCATTTATAAGGGGAGAGGGAGACCGATGAAATAAAACTCGTTATCCAAGAAATAAAGGGAACACTAAATCCCAAGTGAAAAATAAGGATATGAATGTATATCATGTCCCCAAAGTCAAAGGATTTTGAAAAATGATTTTTTAAATCCATTTCTTTGATATTCTTGAGTTTAATAGAGCATAATCCTTCTCAAGACACTCCAATGGAATCATGTATGGGTTTCCCTCCTAGGAATCAAAACTGCTCTTCATAGTTGTTTGGGGAGAGGATAACCTTTAATATGTTTGTAATGATTTTTGAAATAATTTTATATCTTCAATTATAGATATACATGAGGTATATCCGATCAAATAAAACTATGTTTTCCCCAATGAACTCAAAACAACCCAAAAATAGTTCTATTGGAAGACCATTCGACCCCGATATTTTATATTTTTAGAATGAGTGGATGAACTTTTAATTTGGAATAAATACTTCAACCATCAGACCCTCATTTTCTTAATTATTGACAAATCTCAGGAAATCATAGAGAAGTTTTAGGATTTCCACAATGGACATACTCACATTTTCTGATTAATTTGAAGTGGGCCATTCTGTTAGAGGAAATATTTTCAAATCGTAAGCCTTGCTCACCATTTTCCTTGAAAATTCCTATATGGAGTTTGAGGCCCCTCTCATCTTTGCAAAACGGTGAAAAAACCTAGCATTGGTGTCTCCATATTTTATCTAGAGGGCCTAGATCTTAAGCCTCCAAATATTTTCTTGGTATAGAAGGATATCCTTCCTTTAAGCTTCCAACTCATGCATATCTCTTTTAGGCTAGTTTGATAATTGCCAAAATCCATTACTATTGTATAGTTGGGACAACTTATTTTCAATTCCAAGGAGATAACTATCCTCCTTTTCCTTTTTCTCTTTATACCACACAATGGAATCCTTTTTACCGTGTTTTATATTGGAGAAATATTGTTCAAGAATAAAATTGGGGAGATTTTTTTTGTAAGGAATCCAACATTCCTTTATTAATTCAATATGGGTCTCATCCTTGGCCCATTCCAAGTTCATCTCAAAATGGTTGGGAGGTCTTGGCCCCTAGCAGACCAATTCTAAGAGAACATGTAATTTATCTAAGCCCCCCCCTTGAGAAACCCATTAGCAACATTGGATCCATTCATCAAGAGGAGATTAAAAAAATATAAAGAGACACTAATTTGCAATTCTAGCCTCCCTTATGTTATTTCTCTAGGTGAGATTGAGGATGGCATTAGATATATCCATTAGTATCACTTCCTCTCATTTGTGGTGAAGTAGTTAGATAATCCATCCACTTGGGAGGTTGAACCACATACTTTTGACCTGCCAATAACTAAATTAAGAACCCCTACAATGATCATAAAACCCTAGAAGATCCATTTTTTTTTCAACAAGAGAGTCCCAAGACATATTTATATCCATGTAAGGGCCATAAATATTTGGGAACAATGTATCCTTTCCTAGTTCACCAAAAGGGAGGATTTTTCCCAGACTAGAGGGAATTGACCATGAGAATGAGAGATCTGGGAGCCCATATTTCTAGCCAATTATAAGTCCTCCATATTTTTCATGGTTTCCACCATCTCTATTTGTCCAATATTATTTCTATTCCCATTGGACTATATTTCTGCATTGCCCATATTGATATTTTGTCCTATGGATCCGTCTTCAACATTGCGTGGAAGTTCCCCTTCTCCTATTTTGCTTCTTTAGTTTTATTTTGAACTCTAATATGTATTTAGAACTAATAAATACTTGTATCTTCAATATTTTCATACCATCAAATATGTTAGATAAACTTTATTTCCAAAATTCAATTAAAAATTCATTGTCAAGATCTTGAGCTACATGCCCCTTTTGTCCAATTTATGAAAGGACATAAAACACTTCTTTATGATATAATTGTTTTTATTTTTTATTTATTGATAATGTTTAAAATGACTACACTCATTCTCATTTTTGAGCTCATATATGAAATTTACAACTCTGTAAAGTTTGCAAATATACTCAATTTTGGATTGTTCCTGTAACTACACTTAATCTCAGCGACCAACTTCCGAGACACACACAAGTAAATATGAAAAGAATTGGAAAAACCTTAATATTCAAGATGTTGATCGAATATATGATTCTAAGTACTCTGAAACCTTTATATCCTTGATTCAATACTCCATTAAGTTTCTATTAAATTATGGAATTATAAATTTTTAACTTTTGCACTTTCTCCAAACTTTAGCAGAAACCGTTATCTCACAAACTAAGCATATTTAGAAAATATTCCTAAAAGAAAAGTTGATCGGCTTGTTGAGTAGGTAAAATGTCGTTTATAAATTTTTATGGTTTCGACATCTTAGATCACTTTTACCTCAATTTTTTAAGAAATTTCAAAAGCATGTGCCCAAATAAAGGATTTTGGTCTTCTTTTCCACCTTTGCTACATCCCCTTTGGAATTTGGCCAAACTCCACTTGGGTTATTTATGTTCTTGGACAGTTACTATTTATAATAATTTTAGCCCCAATAAGGCCCTCATAAAATCATTTGGTATGGGCCTTCAAAATTCATCATTTCACCATTTATAGAAAGTTGGAGAAGAATGGGATACACCCCTCTATGTCAATATTGTAGTTATTTTCACCATTGAAAAAACTCACAAAGTTTCATTGAATTTTGAGTTGTTTTTCACTTGTTATGGCCAAAATAAATTTTTGGCTCCAGGATTTTTCTTTTAACATTTTATTTTTTCTAACATGGAAAGACACATTGATTCCTATGTGGTAGCGAGGTCCTGCATGTCATCTGTAGGAGTTCCTAGGTTGGAAATAGGGATCAAGCTAAACTAGCTTACCTATCTATGCAAAACAATAATATATCAACAATAAGTATAAAAGAGAACACTAGATATACGTGGTTCACCCAATTGAGCTACTTCCATGGGAAGGTAGTCTTCTATTATCTCCAGAATCTCTCCTCAAGCTTACAAGAGAGAAATTCTAGAAAACCCCAATATAATATAGAAAGATTAAGTTGTTGTTATGATGTGACTCCCTTGACCCTATTATATACCAAGAGATGAGGATGAATTACTCTCACATATTACATGTGGGATAATATGATTCTCCTAAATAACATCTCTTTATATAATGATGGATATCAAGAGTATACTTTACCATAATGAATATGGGATATAATGTATTACTCTTTTCCATAAGATTGTGAATATATTTTGACATAATAAAAAGACATTATTACCTTCCAAGGAATATAAAATATTCCAACACTCCCCCTTAATAATGGTTGGGAGAAAATCCCACTAACAAAGGAAGGAAGGAGTCATTATTGCTACCCCTTGATGACAACTTCTCTCATCCCAAGTAAAGAACAAATATGCATATACTTCACTGTTGTTAAGGATTTCATGAAGATATTGGCTTCCTGCTGCTTGATAGGACAATACTTAAGAGAAAGAATAGCATCTGTGACGAAATATTGAATGTAATGAGAATCAAGATCAAGATGCTTTGTATTGGAGTTATATATTGTAGTGTAACAAAGTTTAATTGCACCCTGATTTTCACATTTCAACACAGTGGATGATTTCAAAACCAGACCAAGCTCAGTGAGAACATGTCGTAACCAAATTGCTTCTTTAGCTTCTTCTTTGGTTGCTCTATACTCTGCTTCACATGACGATAAAGAAAGATTCTTCACATTTTTGTTGGACCAAGAAATCGGACCTAAACCAAGTTGAAATATATAACCTGTAGTTGACCGTCGATCAGAACTTTCACCTGCCCATGCATAATCTATATAAACAGAAAGTAAAAATGTAGCACTGCTTGAATAAAAAACACCATAATACATTGTCCCATGTAAATATCTCAGAATTCTCTTGGCTTCCTAACAATGACTTTCATAAGGCTGTTACATGAACTATGAAAGTATACTGACAACAAAAAAGATATCTGGTCTGTTGTGGGTTAAATATATCAAACTGTCGACAAGCTGATGATAAAGAGTAGCATCAACAAGAGTAGTACACTCAACAATTAACTTTACACCGTATTGAAAAGGTGTAGGATTAGGTTTGGAATCACTCATGTGGAAACAAGCCAATAAATATGTATCATACTTCGGTTGAGAGAGAAAAATACCATCTTCCATATGCCAAATTTGAAGACCCAAGAAGTAGTGCAATATACTGAGATCAGTCATTTCAAACTTCTTTTGAAGTTCACTTTTCATATTTTGAATTAAAGAAGTTGGTTTCCAGTGATAATAATATCATCCACATATAAAACAATACAAATGATATTATCATCAACATGCTTAACATAAAAGTTAGGATCATATATACAACACTTAAAACCATGATTCAAGAAATAAGTATCAATTTTATGATACCAAGCCCTAGGTGCTTGTTTGAGACCATATAAAGACTTGTGTAATTTACATACTAAACTTGATGATTCAACATTAATAAAACTAGGAGGCGGTTGCATATAAATGTTTTCATTAAGATCGCCATTTAAAAAATCACTTTTAACATCCATATGGTGTATTTCCCAATTATAAGATGAAGCAATAGATAAAACGGTTCTTATTGTATTCATTTTAGCAACAGGAGAAAAAATTTCATTATAGTCAATACCTTCAAGTTGATTAAAACCTTTTGCAACTAATCTAGCTTTATATTTTTCAATATGTCTGTTTGCAGTAAATTTAGTTTTATAAACCCATTTACAATTATTAGATTATTTAAGCCATATGATCTTAGGATCTTATCCGAGAGAATAATAAGCACAACAATCAATCACAAGAGACAATGAACACAGATATTTTCCTCGGGGAAACCATAAAGGAGAAAACCCCGCAACTTCCTCAGAGATAGAATCAGCACCAAAAGTAAAACCCAAAGATACAAAGATGATCTCCTGACAGAAGTAGTCTCTCTCTCTCTTGTCCCAGCTTCTTCTCTCTCTCTCTCAGTTACGCACTACAACTAAGTGTGTGTGATTGTGTGGTAAATAGAGAGGCTCACTCTCTATTTATACTAATTCTGGACTTGAAATTAACTCACCAGGGCTGACTTCTCTAGGAGAGTCTAATAACCATAGTACCTCGTAACTACGGGGACTTTAACCCTTGAACAATAAGGAGGGTTACCCTCAATGAATTTACATGACTTGTTTACTTTATTGATTCTCCTGATAGGATCATTGGGGTATGACATGACACAATTACATCACTGATACTCCCAATAGGGACATTGGGGTATAATATACAAGTGAATACATTCCGAAGTTACAAATACATCAACAACAACCAACTAAATTTTTTCCGAAGGAAGAGGAACAATAGACCAAGTCTTATTCTTCATAAGAGAATCATAGTCATCACTCATAGTTTGTTCCCAATTAGGTTTACCCTTAGCTTGAGCATAAGCAGTAGGATCATCTGTGGCTAAAAATTTGGTGATGAGAGCAAAGTTAGATCTAGTTCTACGAATATCGGAATGGATTTCGATATCACTTCCTGCAGATTCAAGAGTTTTTGGAGCCCAAATAGGAAGGTTAGAAGGGACATAAGTCACTTTAGGATCTTCGAGACATTTAGGTGGAATACTTAAAGAGGAGGAAGAAGGTGAACTAAGACTAGTCATAGAACTGGAAGGAGTAACTGAAATAGGAGTAACATGTGATAAGGGAATATTCAGAGTAATATGAGGTTCTACAGACTTAGGTGGTGTAGAGAGTTCAATAAATTGAACATCTCTTCTAATTATGACACTTTTTTTAGAAGGATGAAACAACCTATAAGCCTTTGAATCCTTAGAATAACCAATGAATATACACTTGTGAGATTTGGGTTCTAACTCTTTCCATTTTTCATTAGGAATATGAGCCCAACATTCACAACCAAACACTTTAAACTTACTAATATCATGTTTTCTACCATTCCATTTTTCCTTAGGGGTAACATGCTTAACAAATTTTGTAGGAAATATATTTAAAATAAAGTTATCAAAACTTATGGCTTCAGCCCAAAATTTCTTATGTAATCCTTTAGAATAAAGCATACATCTAACCATTTCAACTAAAGCTCTATGTTTCCTTTCAGAAAGTCCATTTTGTTGAGGTGTGTAAGGAACAGTCTTTTGATGTCGAATGCCATGTTTAGATAAAAAAATCTCCAAATTCTTTCTTAATGAATTCCCCCCCATTATCAGTTCTTAAAGTCTTAAATATTTACCAGATTCATTTTCAACCAAGGATTTAAAAAATTGAAATTTAAAAAAGATTTTACTTTTATGTTTCAGAAAATAAACCCACGATTTTCTACTAAAGTCATCAATAAAGGTAATAACATAGACTACATGTGATATAGAAGAAACTTCAAGAGGACCACAAATGTCAATATGAATGAATTGTAAAGGTTCTTTAGCATGCTATGCTTTACCTTTATCAAACATTTCTCTATGGTGTTTACCAAGAACACAACCTTCACAAACACTGTTAGTAGATGAAATATGAGGTAAGACATGCACCATTTCAGTTAACATTTGCATTTTACCATAATTCAAATGACCTAATCTTCCATGCCATAATTTACTTAGTTCATCACATGAGAAACATAGGAATAAAACGGTTGTCTTTTAGTTGAATTAAAACCAGTAAATTTATATAAACCAGTAGTATGATCAACAAGGCCATAAGAAACTACTTTAAAATTATGGTTGATATCTTTAAGAACATATTTATCAGGCCAAGAATCAAATTTATATCCTTTCTGGTATGCACGATAAATAGAAAGCAAGTTGATGGGCATATTTTCAACAAGAAAAACATCTTCCAATTTACCATTAGCAGCATTCATATTACCGAAACCAATTTCGGCAAGTTGTTTACCATCCCCTATAGATACTTTCTAAGATATGTGTTTATTATTATCATAAGATGTAAATAAAGAAGCATTACCAATCATATTTTTAGAAGCACCAGAATCCATTATCCACTCCACATTAGAAGAACAATTACTAGAAGAAACAACAGATGCACATAAAGCTATGTGGGATTCATCAGAACCTTTCCTTCTAGCTTTAGACATTAAACGTTTCAATTTAAAGCAATTCTTTTCAGGATGATTAGTTTTACCACAATACTTACAAGGATCATACACTTTCTTCTTCTTACTATTTTCATGATGTGCATTAGAATTATTACCACAATTATTAATAGGTTTTGAAGTGTGTGAACAAGAACCTTTCGCATTATGAAAACATTTTTTAGGATTATGACCAATTAGAGCTTTATTAGGTGAGATTTGTCTTGAAACAATTAACCTTTCTTGCACATTAATCAACCCTTTACAAAAAGCATCAAAAATAGGTTTTGTAGTACTTTGAGACAATTCAAGATCTCTATTCATAGTTTGAATGAACATGTCAAAACAAGATGACAATTTCTGTTCTACAAGAATTATAAGAGCAATATCTATTTTTCTTGTAATCTTTACCACAATTTTTTAGTTTATCATTTAAGGTTTTCACTTTAGCAAGATAAAATTCTACTCTATCAAAGTTAGTAGGATCTAGCTCAAAAATATTATTTTCAAGGTAATAAACAGAAACATCATCAAATTAATCAAAGAGAGAAGAAAGAGGTTTCCAAACATCAACCGAGTTGTCTTCTGCCTCAATACTTACCTGAATATTGTGTACAACTGTTTGACCAATGAGCCCTCTTGCTTGATCACATTTTTCTTCCCATATAGCCACATCCTTAGCATCAACAGGTTTCTTGTGTTCATCAGTAACAATCCTCCATGGATTCTTACTCCTGAGAACATCAATCATTTTTCTCTTCCATGCAAGATAGTTAGGACCAACAAGTTTAGGAACAAAATCTACTTCTAAAGTCATAATGATAGAAAAATTGACAAGAGATACAAACAAGCTAGGAAAAGGATGAGTAAACTGAAAAAGATCTTACCAGTTTTTATTTTATTTTAATGTAGATCAAGGGTTTTGAGCCAAAAATTTGAAATGACCATAACATGATCAAAATGACTTGAAATTGTTATTATAACCTATCTCAGGAAATGGCATGAGCATTTTGCATCCAACAACGCAAGTTGAATACAAATGTGTATATTCTGTCAAAGGATACCAGCTCTGCAATATTTCCATTCATACGGAAAATTTCTGAAAAATAGTTGATTTTAAATTAACGGTATCTATTCTTTTCGAACATGAAATAAAATGATTTTTTTTTAATTGGGTATTTTTTCGAGAAGAACTTAGATCTGTAACCAAATTCTTTATATTTTGCACCAAAAGTTTCAGATCTGGATCTGAAAGTTGCGACCGCAATTTTTCGTGGAAAAACAAATTCTAGATTAGAACAAAACTAGATATAAATAATAGGAAGATATATCTCCTTGAGTACAATCCAAAAATCATATATATCTACAGAAACCAAAAAAAAAAAAAAACCCTTGAATTTTTTTTGCAAAAAATCTACAAAATAGGGTTAGGGTTAGACACAAAAAATTGCATAAATATGCTCAGATCTGAAGAGAAGCCTAACGGTTACCAGTTAGAAAGCAAATCTACAAAATAAACAATGCATATGATAAAGTTATTAGAAATCTATAGAAGGGGCTAAATCATAGCAACCGGCTCTGATACCATGTTGGAAAGAGAGATCAAGCTAAACTAGCTTACCTATCTATGCAAAACAAAAATATATCAATAATAAGTAAAAAAGAGAACAAGATAAAAGAGAACACTAGATATACGTGGTTCATTCAATTGGGCTACGTCCACAAGAAGGTATTCTTCTATTATCTCCAGAATATCTCCTCAATCTTACAAGAGAGAAATGCTAGAAAACCCCAATACAATACAGAAAGATCAAGTTGTCATTATGATGTGACTCCCTTGACCCTATTATATACCAAGTGATGAGGAGGAATTACTCTCACATATTACATGTGGGATAATATAACTCTCCTAAATAACATCTTTATATAATGGATATCAAGAGTATACTTTACCATAATGAATATGGGATATAATGTATTACTCTTTTACATAATATAGTGGATATCTTCTGACATAATACAAAGACATTATTACCTTCCAAGGAATATAAAATATTCCAACAACCCATGTCATCTATTTCTTCTTCCATGTCATATTCCATTAACATAATGCTCCAAGTCATTGTGATTCCCTACATTCCTACATCATAATTTTAGCCTCCATAGGAAGAATCCCATGAATAGCCAGGATCAACCAATATCAAATCCCAAAATGATATAGGCCATTCGCAGTACTTCCTCGCATATGAGATCCCCATAAAATTCACTTGTATGAAATTTATAAATATCACGATCTTGTGGACCCGACTTAAACTTAGTCATTTGTTCTAATACCCATCATTATAAGATCCAATAATATTAACTCATGTGAATTTTCAAGATCAGATGATGGAGCATGCACGATCAAATACCATTCATTCATGGTAGGAAATTTGGGATAGTCTATGATCACTTCCTATTATGAATGGTCAATATTATGCAATTGAAAATGCATGATAAAATATTATCCATTATCGGGAAGATGCCCTATGTTAAGGCTCACACATATCTATTTATGTGAATGGTCATGATCTACTCAATATCTTATATGTCCAATGCAATATTGGCTATTCATGAAGGACTCCCCTCTGATAACCTCTAACCACGTTCCATTGGGTGAACAACTCATATTTAAAGATATGATTTTCACGATGTAATCTAGGTCATTCATATCATCAATTGATTTATACATTTCCTATGTGGATGCCACCCATGAATATGACCTTCTTTTGAACTACCACCTATAATTCTCTTCTACTTATGAAATATAACATTTGCACTCATCAAAGTATCCCACTTTACCAAAATTTCAAGCATGCAAGTTGTAGAAGTATCACTCTATGGACATTAAAACACGATTCTATTATAACATCTATAATAGATTTTGAACCTATTTCCATGAAATATTTCCATGCATTTTTCTCCTCAAATACAAAAGGCTCTTCCATCCTCCAATGAAATTTTCAAGTTCCATTGGATCATTAATTAATGTATAAAGGACACCCTTTCTCACCCCTCTAACCAAATTCTAGTTAGACTAGCCAAACTAGAATCACTAATGGTGCATTGTGTTAGAAAATCAAGTAATACTAAGAGGGAGGTGAATCAGTATTACACAATCTATTTAAATTTTTATCACTTGAAACAAAGTCAACAATGAACATAGAACACACAATATTATCCTGGATCCTCAATTGGGAAAAACACCAACACTTCCTATTGCTGCAAAATTATATTTACAAATAGTTTTCAAGGACCAACTTGTTGGATGCACCAACACCCAATTTTTTCATCTACAACTGAAGGATGCACTAACACCCTGTTTACTAGAAACTGTTGCAAGGAGGATATGACCCCCTACAGGCTTGTAGCCTATCCTTACGCCTCCCAACCACCCTTATATGATAATTTAATCTTTGACTTATGTACACCTATGGATATTCCAATTGAATGTACATAGACACTTATTTTAAAGTTTAAATCATTCTTTATATACCCTCAAACGTGTCTCTTCATCTAACAGTAACGTATTTTCAACATGACTCTTCAATATTTTCTCATGCGACCTTTCTATAATTACCTTTCTATAATTTCCTTTTCGCAAATTGTCTTTTTGTAATTTGTGGGTGCTTCCACAATTACCTTTCTGCAACGACCTTTCCATATTTGTATTTTCGCAATCGCCCTTTCCACAATCTACAGGAACTTCTTCCTTTTGCAATTGTGGGTTGCGGGTTGCAGGTCTACTTTTCGACTTTTCTTGAAACTGCTTTCGCAATTCGTCTCTTGCAAAAATTCTTTTGCAATTGTGGATTGCAGGTTACGAGTCTGCTTTTCGAATTTCTTGAAACTGCTTCTGCAATTCGTCTCCTGCAAAACTTCTTCCACAATTGCAGATTGTGGATCTGCTTTTCATAATTTCTCAAAAATGACTTCCGCAATAGTCTTCCCGCAATTTTAACAAGCTTGCACCTTGGCATTGCGCAAACTACTCTAGACCATCAATCTTTTTCTCTCTTATGATCTGGGTCATCCAAATCTTCACGTCATAGAAACTTAGCATTATAATGATTCAATCTTCATTGTGTTATTTTGGCTCAATCTTTTTGGACTATTTCAGTTTGTAAGTTTCTGCGGTGAGGTAGGTTAATGTAGGGTTTTTTCGAAGAATCCGCAGTAGTCATTTTGTAAGTCGACGTTTCGATTCTGAATCAGGAACCATCATCAGGACAAGAAGTCAAGTAGATTAGCTGCATTTCCGGAGTAATAAATAAGGTTTTGTGAGTTAAGCTATTTAATTATAATTGGCCAACTATTTCTAGGTTAGGTAAAAAAAAATGATAATGTTTTGTTAAAAACTTTTTTTATAATATTTTAAATTTTTTTATAAGATATTATAATTTTTAATTAATAAATATTATAATTTTATAATTTTTAAATAATAAATATTATAGTTTTATAATTTTTATAAGATAATGTTGAGAATTAAAATTATTTTTTAATTATTAATTTATTAATATTTTTTAAGATTTAAAATAAATATTATTATATAAATTCCTAACCTTTTTTAAAAAGTTTATTAATTATTTAAAAGTTTTTCATTTTAAAAGGAATAATTTAATTAAGGTTTTTTTTTTATAAATTTATTAATAAGGTTTTCTGAAAATTATTAAAGTTTTTAGGTTTTTTGAAAATTATTAGAGTTTTTTGGGTTTTTTAAGGTACAAATTTTATTATCAAGGTTTTTTATTAAGTTTGGCTAAAACCTAGACAATCTAGGTTTGTTTTGAAACTTAATTAGGGGAACCCAATTCTTACTAACCTCAAAACCGCCATCCCTATTAAGGTTGTTAGGTTGTTTGATAATCTCCAGGGCTTCTCTGAATCTTCTTTTATAGTAGTGGTTTTCTTTTGCAATCATCGAGGTTTCTTCAAGGCAAATATGATGTTTAGACTTCTCCAAGTGTTCTACCTGGGTAGAGGTGCGGATGTGTTGGTTGCAGATGTTGGCCCCATGTTCCTTTAATCTAACCTTGAGCGACCGACCAGTTTCACCAATGTAGTTAAGGCCACATGAACATGTAACCCTATAGACACATTTATGTTGATGTTCATCAGCCTTGTCTTTAACAGTCCTCATTTTATGCCTTATGGTTTCTAGAGGTTTAAAGGCTATAAGGATTTCCTTCTTTCTTAGGACTTTGGAAATCTTATCTGTGACGCCTTGAATGTAAGGGAGATAGGCCCTCTTTTTGTCATTGCATTGTTGGGGGTTTTTTGGTTTCCTTAAGGGGTTCCTAAAGGTTCTATTAATGTCATTCTCCTCGTAACCAATTCTTTTGAAAACTTTAACAAGGTTACCCTGCCCTTCTTTAAGATGTTCAACATCACAAATCCTAGAGGCTCTTATTGCTAGGGTATTGATGATCCCTAGTTTTTGGGTTAGATGATGATGAGAGTCCACATCAAGGTAACTGTTCGTATGGGTTTTCTTTCTGAATACCTTGTGTACCAAGCAATCATTGAGTCTCTTGTAGATTAAGACGTCAAGGAATGGGATGCTCTCATTCTCTTCCACTTCCATGGTGAATTTAATGTCAATGGATTGGCTATTGAGATGCTCAAATAATTTATTAAGTTCTTGTTCTCCATGAGGACAAAGGACATTAGTGTCATTCACATATATTTTCCACAATTTTGGTTTCAAGGGATAGGCTTCAAGTACCTTCTTTTCAAATGTCTCCATGAAAATATTGGCGACAATAGGTGAGAGGGGAGACCCCATTGCTACTCCACTGGTTTGTTCATAGAATCCCCCTTGGAAACTGAAGAACGTGGAGTGGAGACAAATTTCTGCAAATTTAGGAGTCTCTGGGTCATTAACTTCATGAATGACTTCAATGGATTCATTTAACAGAATCTTGGTAAATACACTCATGACATCAAAGCTCACCATGATGTCATTGGGGTTAATCTTTTTGTACTAGTTTATCTATGTTTCCTTATGATCTTATGTTGACGACAATTCCAAATTAATCAACAATCTCCCCTTTTGGCATTGATGGCAACATTTTCTCCTTTAGGCAATTTTTCTCCCCCTTTGGCAACAATGACAAATTTTTGAGAAAAACTCCCCCTGTAAGGTTGCTCCATTTTTCTATATTCCTTCATAATATTATAGTTTGTAGTAATGTATGAGCAACATAGTAAATTATGCCTTCATTTATTTTTGAGCGTTGATCTAGTTCTCTTGTGATGATCTAAAGATGTAAATCTTACTTCCAGAGACTGTAATTTTTTAACACGGTAACTTCAATACACAACAACATAAATCATAATTATTATAGTTTCATATCAGCAACATCAATCTACCTTTGAGGAGATCAAAACCACTTAGAATTATTTACTTATGTATGATAGATTTGAAATCACTCCCTCTGTGGTTGTGTCTCCCCATGTCAACATTTCTCCTCTTCCTGTGACAGGGTTTTCATCCTTTTAGTTATTTTTTTTTATGATGAGGGATAACCCCCAATTTCTGCCTAAGATAGGCAAATGATTCTCCAGGTAACGACTTAGTGAAAATGTCTGCAATTTGTTCCATTGTATCAATATACTCCAATTTGACCACTTTTTGAGACACTTGCTCTCTTAAAAAATGATATTTGATTGAAATATGTTTTGTCTTAGAGTGCATAACAATATTTTTGGATATGTTTATAGCACGTGTATTTTCATAGCGTATAAAAATGGGGTCCTCATATTTTACAAGTAAATCTTTGAATGTTTGCTTCATCCAAATGACTTGTGTACAACATGATGCAACAAAAATATACTCGGCTTCTGCTATAGGCAGTGAAATGGAAGACTGATTTTTGCTTAGCCATGACACCAAGAAATCTTCTACATCAGTGAATTCCCTTAAAATGAAGTTATTGCTTTTTTAATACCATAATCCACAATCCATGGTACCTTTTAGATATCTAAGAATTATTTTTACTGCAGCCACATGTGTTTATTTTGGGGATGATTGGAATTTGGAAACCAAACCTACATATTGCATTGCATCTAGTCTTGTAGTCGTTACATATAATAAAATACCATTCATTGACCTATACATAGAATGATCTACTTCTAAATATTCATCATCCTTGCTCAATTTACAACCAGTGACCATAGGAGTACTAATAGGTTTGGATTCTTCCATTTTGAACTTTTTCAACATCTCTTTGATATACTTAGTTTGAGAGACGAAAATCCCTTTTTCTAATTGAGATACATGTAAACCTAGAAAGAATGCCAATTCTCCTAGCATTGACATTTCAAATTCCTTCTTCATTTCTGAAGCAAAGTTTACACTAAGAATTTGTAGATCACTTTGAAATATGATATCGTCTACGTAGACTATAATAATGATCATATTTTTGTTTTCAAACTTTATGTATAGATTATTGTTAGTGGCCCCTCTTTTATATCCTTTTTGTTTTAAATAATTTTCAAGTCTTGAGAACCATGCTCTTGGAGCTTGTTTAAGGCCATAGAGTTCCTTCTTAAGTTTGCAAACATAATTTATATTTTTTGATAAGAGAAAACCTTCAGGTTGCTTAACATAGACTTCTTCTTCAAGTTCTCCATTAAGAAATGTAGATTTTACATCCATTTGATACACTTTAAAGTTCTTGTTTCCTACAAAAGATAAAAAAAATCCTAATGGCTTCAAGTCTTGCCACATGTGCAAAAATTTCTTCAAAGTCAACATATTCTACTTGAGCATATCCCTTGCATACTAATTCGTCCTTGTTTCTTGTCACATGACCATGCTCATTGAACTTGTTTTTAAAAATCCATTTGGTTCCAATAACATTCATGCCCTTAGTTCTTGGAACAAGTTCCCAAGTTTGGTTCTTCTCTATTTTATCAAGTTCATCATTCATAGAATTTATCCAACACTCACTTTTGCAAGCTTCTTTAAATGTTTTGGGTTCTACTATAGAAAGTAGTGCTTGTTCTTCATCATAAAGTAATTTTCTTCTTGTCTCAACTACTGAATCTTTGTCACCAATTATTTGACTTTTAGGATGATTCTTTTGAACCCACCTAGATGGTGTCTTTGTGTTTGATCTTAGATATTTTTCATTCTCATTTTCATGTGATTCTTCTTTCTCTCATTTTTCTTCTTCTTGTTAAAAAACATCCTCTTCTTGTGAACTTTCTTCTTTTTCTTTATCATCTATTTCTTCATCGTCAATTTCTTCAACATCCCCACTTTCTTGGATTTTGTATTCTTCTTGGTTTAGTATCATCAACAATTATATTTACACATTCTATGATCTTGTGCAACCTTAGCTTATAACATATGTATGCCTTTTTAGTGGAAGAATATCCAAGAAATATTCCTTCATCTATTCTAGATTCAAACTTTTCTAGATTATGATCATCCATTTTTATGTAGCATTTACTTCCAAAAACTCTAAAATATTTAACCGAAGTTGGTATTCCAAACCATATCTCATAAGGATTCTTACCACTATTCACTTTGAGTTTTCCTCTGTTTTGTACATAGACAACTGTATATACTGCTTGTCTCCTATATCCATCAAGAATTTTTTCTTCATTAACAATAGTTCTAGCTGCTTCTTGCTCCATTTTGATGAGGAGTTTTTGTTGCTTAAAAACTACCTCTATATTCCATGAATTTCACAAAAATCATTGAATTCATTTGAGGTGAACTCACCACCATTATCTGGTCTTAGACATTTAATCTTGAGATTTTCTTCATTTTCAACAAGTTCTTTGAAGGATTTGAACTTCATAAAGGCTTATGATTTTTCTTTAATAAATTCCACCCAAGTCATCCTTGTATAATCATCGATTATTAACATAAATTAATGTTCACCTTCAAATATTTTAGTCTTTGTTGGCACAAAAAGATCGATGTGAATTATTTCAAATGTTTGAGAGGTTGTATGCTCTTTGACCTTGAAGCTTGCTCTTGTTTGCTTCCCATGAAAACAATGTCTAGAAACATAATTTGGCAGTTTTATGATCTTTAGAAAATTCCTTACAACTCCCTTCCTACTAAATTTTACAAGATTATCAAAGTTCAAGTGCCCCATCCTTCCATGCCATAGAAAACTTTCATCAATTTGACTCATATAACATTGTTCTTCATTTTATAGAATATACACATTGCTTGGAGTTCTCACAGCAGTCCCAACAAGTTTTTCTGAATCTTTTCTTCTGATTTCAGACTTCTTGGAATTGAATGTACATTTTATCCTCGATCACAAGTTTGGCTCACACTTAAAAGATTAGGTTTTAATTTCTTTACAAGAAAAAACATTTTCAGCTTTTATCTTGTCTCTAAGAGCCATTGTACCCATCCCAATTATTTTAGAGTATAGATTATCTCCAAAAGTGACTTTTTTTTTTCTATTTAGGTTTATAAACTTATTTGGGTCTCCTGTCATGTGTTTTGAGGATCCATTATCCACATGCTATTTTTTTTCTTTCCGGTGCACATAGAGCTATTGAACATTCCACATCATCCTTCTTCTTTCAAGCCTTCCTCTCATCATTGTCTTGATATTTTGTGGTGTCATTCTCCATAGGATTCATTAGTTTACAATTTCTAGCCATGTGTCCTTGATTACCACATTTGTAACATTTTATACTATAACTCTATAGAGGAGCAAAAGAATTATAGTTTCTTCCTTTTGGATTGATTTTAGTAACATTATTCTTATAGAAATGAGATTATGATGTAATTCCTTTCTCAATAGGAACCATTAGTTTACAATTTCTAGCTATATGTCCAAAATTGTTACAGGCATAAGAATTTCCCAGAAAGAGTTGTTGATAAATGATTGGCACATTATTTATATTTCTTTCATTTTGAGAAAGAGCAATTTTTTTGCTGTATTACTTTACAACTAGGCTCATAAGTGCATCATGATAACTTCTTTTATTTTCTTCTTTATTTATGAAGGAGGATCGTTCTGTCTTCTTTCCATTTCCATAACCTAGTCTAGTTTTAATACTCGATGATCTTTGACAACTTAGGATGTCATCCAGAGTTTTTGAACTACTCTTAAACTTTGATTGAAATTATTCTTCATTTGTCTTCTTTCTAAACAAGATCAATTCCACTTCAAACTTTTCTAATTATTTCTCTCTTTTCTTGAGTTTATGCTCTAGATTGTTTTCAACCTTTTTGGCTTCTTGAAGCTGATTTTTTAAGTCAAAAATAATTCTTTCTGCATCATTGTTTTTCTCCTCATATTCTGTCATATGAATTTTTTTATTTTTTGTACATCCTTTTATACTTCCCTAATTCTTCAAGAGCACTTACAAGTTTCGCTTCAAGATATACCACACCTTCTACTTCTTCTTCATGGAATTTTTTATTTATCCCCATGAATAAGACTTCAACATCTCCATCTTCACTAGACTTATTTGAGCAGTTATCATCCATGGAATAAAAGGTATTCTTTTTATTTTTATTCTTAAAATTCATTTTTTTCTTCCTTGAAATTTCAGGGCACTCATCACCATTTTCTTGTTTGGGATAAGGGAATTTGGAAGGAAAGTGACCAATTTCCCAACAGTTAAAACATTTTAAGGGTAATTTCCATTTGTACTTACCAGTACCTATCTTAATCTTTTCAACAAGAAGTGCTTCTTCATCAACAGTGTCTTCTGATTGAATCTTTGTCTTAGATTTCTTAGCTACCTTAGATGCTTTAAAATTTGTTTCCTTCTTTTGAGAATTATCTTGCCCAATCCTCATTCCATAGGCTATGAGGATCCCATATAGTTCTTCCATGGTGAGTTTTTCAAGATCTTATGTAGCTTCTAGGGTGGAAATCTTCAAATTGTAAATCATTGGAAGTGATCTTAGTACCTTTTCAACTATATCATTTTCTTCCAATTTTTCTCCTAGCCCTTGAATTGCATTAACGGTTTCATCAATTCTCTCAAAATATTAGGAAATGTTTTCTTCTTCCTTCATTTTTATACTTTCAAATTGATTTTTAAAATTATGGATTTTGGCCCTTTTTACCATGATGTCTCTTTCATAGATGGTCTACAATTTTTCCTAGATCTCCTTTGTTTATTTGCAATGCATCACTTTGGAAAAGACTGTTCTAGCTAATCCAGAAAAAATTGCATTAATAGATTTAGCATTTATACAAATTGTTTTATTCCTTAAAGATCTATGGGAGAAGATTTTGGATATATATACCATGTTTCTATAGGCATCCAAACATCTAGTACAATAGACATTATATGGATTCTCATCCTAATGCACTGGAAAGAATAATCATCTCCATTGAATATTGGAACCTTGGAGGACATTTTTACTTGTTGATCCATAGTGATAAAACATCTCTTTTCAAGTGTTTAAACTTTTAGTGAAGAGTCCTCTCTGATACCAATTATTAGAAAATCAAGTAATATGAGAGGGGGTGAATCAATATTAAGAAATCTATTTAATTTTTTATCACTTAAACAAAGTCAACAATGAACACATAACACACAATATTATCATGGAACCCCAATTGGGAAAACAACCAATACTTCCTATTACTAAAAAATTATATTTACAAATATTTTGCAAGCACGAACTTGTTGGATGCACCAACACCCAAGCTTCTAAGCTACAACTGAAGGATGCACCAACACCATATTTACCAACAACTAATGGAAGGAGGCCATGACCCCCTATAGGGTTGTACCTTGTCCTTGCACCTCCCAACCACTATTACATGATAATTCAATATTTGACTTCTGTACAACTATTGATATTCCAATTGAATGCATAGAGACACTTATTTGAAAGTTTAAAGCCTTTCGTATATACCCTCAAACGTGTCTCTTCGTCTAACAGTCATGTATCTTCATCGTGACTCTTTAGGATTTTCTCACGCAACCTTTCCGTAATTAATTTTCCACACGATGGTTCTGCATTTATCATTCCGCAATTTCTGGGCACTTTTGCAATTACCTATTCTACAACGACCTTTCCGCATTTTTATTTTCGCAACAATTTTTCTGCAATCGCCTCTCACAAAACTTCTTCCGCAATTGCGGAATTCGGATTACAAGTCTGATTTTTGAATTTTATCAAAACTACTTCCGCAGTTCATCTCCTACAAAACTTCTTCCGCAATTGCGGATTGCGGTTCTTCTTTTCATAAATTATAAAAAATGGCTTCTGCAAATCTCTTCTGCAATAGTCTTCCGACAGTTTTAAAAATATTGCACCTTGGCATTATGGAAACTAATCTAGACCATTGATATTTATCTCTTATGATCTGGGTCGTCCAAATATTCACTTCATAGAAACTTAGCATTATAATGTTTCTAATTCTGCTTAGCCAACTGTGTTATTTTGTCTCAATCTTTTTGGACTATTTCATCAATGTTTCCTTATGATCTTATGTTGACAACAATGCCAATTTAATCAACACATTCTTATCCCTGAAAATAAACTCTCCACTATACATATATCATACAATACACTTAAAGAATATTCTTATCAAACATAGGAACACACAAATCAAACATTGCCTAAAGGCATTTGAAAGGAAATGGGGCCAACTCCTTTCAGATGATTAAGTTCCGTAATCCCCAAGCTCCATGCTCATGTTTTTCTCTTGCTCCTAAAATTTGTTGAATATTAACCTATTAGATGTCACATGTCTTGAAGCTACACTCTTCACAAAGTTAGCAATTCCATGCCCATTTTGGTAAAATTTGGAATATAATGAAGAAGATCACCACCTGCCATGGGTGAAAAAAATAACATCTATTGGAATAGATCAGTCACCTATGACAGGTCCTCCTAGGCATCTCACTTCTTGAAAATTATACCAACTACTAATAACATAGATATATCATCTATCACTAGCAACCCATTAAATAAATAAACAACCTATTGCAGGTCCTCCTTGGCATGACACTTACTAAAAATACATCCATAACAACCACCAATGTAGTAAATCCATCACAATAGAAAGTCATGAAAACCTCTTGCAAGTGAAAGTTATCATCTTAAAAACCTATGGTATCTCACCTAGCAACCTCATATAAGATCAAAACCATTCCTAGGCATTTTGTAGCTGAAACATAATAACCCTCTTACACCTAGAGTGATTTCAACCATAAAAGTTCTGGTACCATGTGGAAGTTTTAAAAAACTCAAGGTTTAATGGAAATCATAAATTTCACTTCTTTGACTAGAGTTTTCCTATATCTTAACTTTATGAATTTGTATCCCATGGATGTTATGAAAGCTGAAACAAAATAGCAGTAGAAAGTGAACACTATTTCAACTCTTAAAAATCCAATATTCTAGGTAGTTCAAGGATAAAAGATGCAAAGTGAATTGATAAGTTTTAACCCTTTAGGGAAATCTTATCATGCATAAACCGGATTTGAAAACTCTTTTATACTGTTAATAATTAAGAATAAAACAACCTTTAAATTCTCCAATTATCATGTCAAGTCACTTGAGAAAATTTCCTTTCGTTTATTCCAAATCAACAAGACACATATAACCGTAAATAATAATTCATGAAGAACATAGATGGATGAAATTCAAATTTGTAAGTTATAGATGTTGCAGATCGTTGAAAACTTCAATAATTTATAGAATGTGATTTTTTTCTACATGCCATAGCCTTATCACAAGGCTAGTACAATCCACTATCTTTTTAAAACCCTGGCTTAATTAAGGATATACAAAATGCATGGATCATTGAAATAAGTCCTCCAAGGCAAGGCATCCTCTTCCCTTTGTCTTCTTTACCAAATACACCATATATTTATATAACAAAACACTAATCTCAATAATCCAAGAGATGGAATCCTACCCTAAACATCAAAGTGCTATGTTGGGCCCAAGAATAGTCCCTTTTTTACTACACTTATTACCTCTGTTTGCCTTGTCTTGCCTCATCTTCATAAACCAAATAGAATCCTTTTCCTCAATTTGAGCATAAATCCTTACAGGTATGATTTATTATTGCCTTACTTTATTAATGCCTAAGATTGTTATGGTTATGAATTCTATCCTTTAATTTATGCTAACTTGTGTCGATTTTGTTAAGATGAGATCAAAGCATTAACAGACACGGGTGTAGCAACTCATTAAGACATAGGAGGAAGGTACGATGGGTGCCAACTGTTACTCCTTTGTTCTGATCTCATACATTGAATGGAAGAAGCGATATCATCTCTCCATGTGGTATTTGTAATAGGACTCCACTGCGATAGGGTACCGTTGTAATAGACAGAGCATTTCCAGGTCAGATGAGTCTGTTGATCCATTGACAGCCAAAACAAAGACGCTTTCCATATTTAGAAACTTCATTCAATTCCATTCACGGTTGTAACTGCTTTGTTGTAACAAGGCATCTTGAAGATCGTAGATCTTCATGGCTGCCCGATATTAGTAGATTGGGATTGTATTATTCATGTATAAATGCAGGAAGGCAATCTGAGCCTGGGGTTGGTTAATTGATATTATATTGTGTAAGCTGTAACAGAGGGTTGTAACTGTGAATTACCATTTTTAATACAAGGGGCAGGATTCTTCATATCCTTTTGTTTTAATTTGTGTTAGTTCACGGCGTCTATGTTTGAAGGTTGGGCCTGCCTTCCCACAAAGATTGTCGAGTTAATTAGATAATTAGTTTATTTCTATTGTGTGGTGTGGAATTACAGTAGATTCATTTTACAGTGAGCTACAACAATGATGATTGATGATGGAATTTCCCTTTAATAGTTAATGATTGCATTCTAATTAGTTGTAACTGTTTCGTGTGATAGTCAACTGTTTAGGATAGTTTCTCTTTATGCAAGTGTACTAATTAGCTGTTACAGTCAAGCTCGACTCTAGTTTATTTTGGTTATTTGTCTTTCTTAGAGTTTATTGAATTAGTTAGATTATGATTGCCATTGGTGTGGTTCCTTACTTTCATTTATGATTTGTACCTTATTTGATTTAGACAGAACTTATTTGATTCCTGGTAGTCTGATATTTTCATAGTTTACTTTCTGCAAAAGTAAGTCTAGCTTAAATATTTCTAGATCAGTGATTGTAGGAAGGTAAATGCATTTCTGAATTCTTATATGGATAAAATAGATTAGTATTATCCATGAGAAGATTTTGACTGAGCAGATAGGTAGGACAATAAAGTTTTCATTCATTCAACCAGCTACTTAAGTGCTTATGCATAGATTGTGCTAATTATCTTTGAAACAAAAATACTTCCCTGGTTTGACAACTCATATTGAGCATTATGTGTGTTAGTTATAATTGATTATCATATAGGGTGACCAACATTTTGGCGTTGTTGCCGGGGAAGGTAATTGATTAGACACGGTAGTAGTTGAATTTATTCATTTTTCTTTAGCAGGTTTTAAGCTTGCATGATTTTTGGGTTGCATGAATACAAGGAGAACACAACGGGATATTCCCAAAACTCCTCGAAATACTAACTTGGTAGGTGGTCGAGGTCGTGGTGGTAGCCCATCATTACAAAGAAGGAAATTCATTGATGATTTAGTGAGCAGGAATAATTCTTCTACTGGAGCTCAAGACCAAGGACCATTATCTGTTAGAAAAATATTTGTCTCTTCCAGGCTGGAAGCATCAGTGTCAAACGTGGAGAAGAAAGTAGGATCCACGACACCATCTAGTGTCCTTGAGGAAGGAATTCCAAGAGATAGGGGTAGTTATGTGGGAGCAAGTGGACCAGAGGTGGTTTACGATATTGATAGAAAGGAGATTACAAAGGAGGAGTGGTTACAACTTCAACAAGAGTTGGAAAATTATACGAAGCAAAGAAAGGAGAAGGAAGAGGAAAACATGAATAACAAACGTCACTCTGACGATCATAATGAAGGAGTAGAGGATAAACATCACAATGATGGTGACCTCCAGTGTGAGGAGACTGTCGCCACACTTCAGCTCCCCATTCAGAAACCAACTAGACCAGCCCCCATGAAGAACATCTCACCATTAGTATTACCACGCTTTCATGGGAAAGCCACAAAGGATCAAGATGAGTTCCTATTTGAATTCAACATCCTCTATCGAAGCTATGATTACATCTCCAGTGAACAAAAGCTGAAAATTTTCCCTACTAATTTAAAGGACAATGCTCTAAGCTTTTTTATGAGCTTGGGTGGTGAGACTGTTTCCACCTGGGAACAAATGAAACAGGTGTTCCTTGGAAAATATCAAGACAACTGTAGGACTAAATATAAAAGAGAAGAATTGTTTAATACAATGCATAAATAGGAAGAGAGTATGTAGGACTTTGTGGAGATATTTCTGTATAATGTATAGAGGGAAGGACAAACTGATATGGGGAAATATGTGCTCAAAATTATCTTACTACATGGAATCAGAGAAGATTGCCTAGATATGATGAATTTGTTGGGCAAGGGGGGATATCTCAAAAGAACCCTTTGAGGATATTATTGAATTATGTCGAAGATATTCGAGAGGATCCTCCAGAACCAACAATCATGACAAAGGACTAGATCGAGATGTCTTCACTAGAACATAGAAGTCATCTAATGGAGGAGCCACTCGAGAAGAAATAGGAAACCTTCCTGAAAATTTTAAAACATAAATGATGAGCTCCATCTCCTCAGAAATGGACGTCCTGAGAGAAAAGCAAAGGAAAGCAGTAAAATATTTGGAACTTGGTGTATTCTGTCCCAGATGCAAGAAGAAGCACCCATTGAGGGAATTTCCGCTCGACAAGGTGGAGGTATGTCAAATCTATGAATTGGCTCACAATACTAAGGAATTTTCTTCACTACCCAAATTTAAAGAAGTTCTACATGAATCTACTTTAGATGTGGAGAAAGCTTACTTCATCACTCAAAATAAGCCTTGGAAGCCTCAAAATCAAGGTATGAATCCAGACCCATCACCTTTTTGGAATAACATGAATAATATGAATACACAATTCCCTTCACATTATTCTAACAAACAATGGAATCCATCTCAAACCTCTATGCAAAATCCTAACTCTTGAACACCCTGGACACAACAATCAAACCAGCAAGCCCCTTGGTCTCCTGGTTAGAGAAATTCCTACCTAGGAAATCAGTTTCCTCATAACCAACCTCCACATCAAGAGTTTCCTCCCCAGCAGTATCCTCCTTAGCAGTACCCTCACCAACAGTATCAGCAGTCACAGCTGCAAATCCAAAACAATGTTGCACCAATGAACATACCCCTACGACCACAACCTCCTGCGTAGCCTAACCCTAACCCAAATAATAAAGCAGTTCATCAATTTGAGACTACCAACATGCCTACTTACTCCATTAACCTAGTTCCCTGCAATGACGTACGCCTACGATCATGGAGGGTAGTGGAGCCCTTAGTCATTGAAGATGTTCCATATTATGTGACTAAAGCAAGAATGAATCAACAATATCCATTTAATACAGCAATCCCCATCATTGAGGATGTTGAGAGCCCTACTGAAATACCCACTGAAACAAACGAAGAAACACTTATTGAAACATAACCTACACAACCAACAAGAGAACCACCATATCCTGAACAATTGATCCTGCAAAAGATAGTGGAACAACCCCAGTTTAATATCTTGGGGGAATTAAAGAATTTATATGTCAAAATTCCACTGTTACAATCCCTTCATGATGTTCCCATCTATGCCAAAATAGTTAGAGATCTACGTGTAAGAAAACTAGAGAGAAATCCTAGGGATCCTCCCACTGTCCATGTAATAGGAAAACTCTCCAAATTAATAATGGGAAAAACTCTCTTGCCTTATTATGATGATCCTGGAAACCCTATTGTTAAAGTGCACATTGGATGCACTCAGATACCTAATTTTTTGGTATATTTGGGCGTAGATATCAATGTTATGACCATCGAAACTGTGAAAAACATTGGGCTCACTAATATTCAACCAACCCCCACTATATTAGAACTTGCAAGTAGGTCCACAATCAAACCCGAGGAAATCCTGTATGACCTCATAGTCTATGTCGATTCATGGGAGTACTCTGCAGACTTCTTAGTTTTTCAACCGAAGTCGTAGCTAGGGGGGCATCAGCTGATCTTGGAAAGACTTTGGTTATTCATAGAAGATGCTTGCATCAGTTGTTGATCGGAATCCATGACCATTTCAGATGGAACTGATACTAAAATCCTAACTTTATACCTTCCAACTCGACCCAACTTAGAAGCTGAAACTCCACTATGGATGGACCTGGAGGATGAAGAAGGCATTCAACCATTATTAACGATAGGGAAAGCCTTAAATTTTAAGGATGAAACATAGGACGGCACTATTAACAGTTTCATCAGTGAGCCCACATCTGTTAATAAACATGTTTATCAAATAATGAATAGTACTTTAGGTGAAGAAGAACAAGAAAATCTAATAAAAGAGACCCTAGTCAGTGATGCCAACATAATTCCATTACTTAAAAACTTGAAAAGAATTCCAGTAGAAATAGAGTCGACAAAAAACATTGAATATTAATCTAAATCTCACTCCTAATGAGCTGGAACACCTAATCACTCTACTGAAATAGCACAAGGGAGATTTTACTTGGAAGTGCATGGATATGAAGGGTATCCCTTATAATCTATGTACCCATCACATTTACATCAAAATCGACTCCTGACATGTGTTCCAACCAGAACGAAGGATGAACCCTAACTTGAGGGATATAGTGAAAGAAGAGATCCAAAAAATCTTGGAAGCAGGATTTATATACCCAATCTTAAACAACGAGTGGGTTTCTCCACTCGCAACGGTGCCAAAAAAGAATGGGAAATGGAGAGTCTACGTATACTATAGGGAGTTGAACAAAGTAACACAAAAATACCATGTTCCCCTACCTTTTATTGATCAGGTACTTGATACCTTGTCTGGCGAGAATTTTTTTTCCTTTTTGGATGGATTCAACGGTTACAATCAAATCCAGATTGCTCCTGAGGACCAAGACAAGACCACCTTCAACTGTCCCTGGGTACCTTTGCATGCAAGGTACTTCCGTTTGGTTTGTGTAATGCACCTACCACTTTTCAGAGAGATGTGATTGGGATCTTTTCTGAGATGGTAAACAACTGCATGGAAATTTTTATGGATGACTTTACTCCATATGGTAGTAACTTTGAGGGAGCACTGAAAATGTTAGAAAAGGTTCTAGTGTTTGGGTACACAGGGTACTCCCAAAAGACCAAACACCTTGAGCAACCGCTTCACACAAATAGATCACAGATCAACACACCGATGTTTGTCACGTGGTTAAATCCCTCTAGAGTAAAACAGTCCATGGCCCCAGCCAAATAGCTACTTGGAGCAATTTATTATGCAAAAGAAAGAAAGTTACATGAGCCTCTCATAATCGATCAACTAGCCAAGGACCCTCTATGCTCTTTAAATAGAGATCATAGACCAATCGGGTGTTAAGCCACGGATCAATGGTAGGTATGATCTAAGAGAAGTAGAACCATCGGATCACTCTATGTCTAGAACATATCGTGACCATTGGATTAGAATATTTACAAATGCATACTAATGCATACTAAAGAAACACACTTTTACCTAACGGATATATTACACAAGTTGATCTTAACTAAATCCTAAGTGTCTAAATATCCTAACATCCCCCCTCAAAAACAACTTGGGATAGGATTGAAGGATTTACAAAAGTGACACTATTAGGAGAAGGAAGGAGGAATTAGAGCCTATCCCCCCTTAAGGACACATTCCTGAACTCCTAAAATAGATTGAAGTTTAGAAAACTTCGCTTCTGTAAGAGACTTAGTGAAGATGTCTGCAACTTGATCATCTGTAGGGCAATAGAGCACTTCAATAACACGATCATGAAAAATATTTATGATGAAGTGCATGTGTAGCTCAATGTGTTTGTTGCACTGATGTAGAACTGGTTCTTTGGAAAGCTTGATGGCACTTTTATTGTCGCACCAAAGTGGAGTAGGTTGTTGTTTCTCGAATCCAAACTCTGAAAGGATTTGTCGAAGCCATAAAGCTTCCTGATTAGCATTAACTATGGTTCGATGTTCTGCTTCTTCTAAAGAAAGAGCAAGAGCTTGTTGTTTCTTACAAGCCCAAGTGACAGGTCCAGATCCCAGACTGAAAACATAACCTGCAGTAGACTTTCGATCATCAAGATCGCCAGCCCAATCTAAATCAGTGAAACCAACCAACAAAGGTTCCCCCCCTATACTATAATGAATCCCAAACTGAATTGTACCTCAAATATATTGAAGTATTCTTTTTGTTGCTTTCCAGTGACTTTCAGGAGGAGTTTGCATATAACGGGAAACATGACCAACGGCAAAGGAAAGGTCAGGACGGGAATGAGTCAAGTATAAAAGACTACCAACAAGCTGACGATACAAGGTGGCATCTACTTCAGGGGAAGTACAAGTGGTATAAAGTTTGACTCTAGACTGGAAGGGAGAAGGGGCTGGTTTACAATCTTCCATGTGGAAGTGATGAAGAAGGTCAAAAGCATACTTAGACTAGGAAAGAAAGATTCCTTCTTTGGTTTGCAAGACTTGGAGACCAAGAAAATAATGCAAATGTCCTAACATTTCAAAATTTTGCTTAAGACTGGATTTCACACGGGTTATAAGTTTAGGGTCACTACTAGTAAGGATAAGATCATCAACATAAAGAACAAGTATGATGATATGGTTTCCTACTTTCTTGGTATAGACATTGGGGTCAGAATGGCATCTAGAAAAACTAGTGTCAAGGAGAAATCTATCCATTTTGGCATACCAAGATCTAAAAGCTTTTTTAAGGCCATATAAGGATTTCTTAAGGAGACAAACAAGGCTAGAGTTATTCTGAACATATCCAGGAGGTTGTTCCATGTAAATTTCCTCATGTAAATCACCATGTAAGAAGGTAGACATGACATCCATTTGATGGACTTCCCAGTTATTTAAGTCTGCAAGGGAAAGAACAAGGTGGATGGAGTTCATTTTTGCTATAGGGGCAAAGGTTTCATTGTAGTCAATCCCTTCAACTTGGGAAAAACCTTTGGCAACTAACCTTGCCTTAAGTCTTTCAATGCTTCCATCTGATGCATACTTAGTTCTGTAGACCCATTTACATCTGACAAGTTTTCTTCCTTTTGGAAGAGGAACAAGATCCTAAGTATCGTTCCCCATTAAGGAACGATATTCTTCATCCATAGCTGCATCCCAATCTGGATTTCCTGAAGCTTCTGCAAAAAAAATTGGATCATGATTCTCGGAAACTTGAGCCAAAAGAGAAGAGGCTTGCTGAAACTGAGAACGTGTTCGACATTGATCTCTAGGATCACTGGCAAGATCACCAGCTGCTTCACATGTTGAATGGACCCATTGAGGAAGTATTGGTGCTGGTGCAATTGGAGGAACATGAGAAGGCAAAGGTGGATTTTCATCCTCACTGTCATCATCAGAAACTGGAGTTGGAAACTTGTCAAGGAAGTTGGAAGAAGAAGAAGAAGGCACAATTGTCGAATCAGGCTCGCAGGCCAAAGATGGCACACCCGCCAAGTTAGGCTCACAGGCTAAGAGATTTTCATCAAATTTAACATCTCTTCTAATGATTATATCATGTGAATGGGGCTGAAGAAGTCTATAACCTTTTACATCTTCAGAATATCCAACAAATAAGCACTTTTCACTTTTAGGCTGCAATGCTTTTCGTTTTTCATCCGGAATGTGAGCCCATGCTTCACAACCAAACACACAAAAGTGACTTACATCTGGTTTAATTTTACTCCATGTTTCTTTCAGTGTTATACCTTGTAAAACTTTAGTGGGTGTGCGATTAACTATGTAATTTGCACAATTTATGGCCACAGCCCAATATTGAATACTTAGACCCTTAGATTGGATCATACAATTAGCCATTTCTTTTAAAGTGTGGTTCTTCCATTTAGCTACACCATTTTGTTGTGGTGTATATGGAACAGTGTGCTATTGTTGGATTCCTTGTTCAGTGCAAAAAATAGTGAACTTGTTGTTAACATATTCTCCTTCATTGTCAGATCTTAAATTAATAATTTGATGACCAAATTGTTTTTCAACAAGGGTCTTGTAGGCCAAGAACATGTTAAATACTTCGCTCTTAAGTTTTAGGAAGTAAACCCAAGTGTGTCTGGAGTAGTCATCAATGAAAGTTAAGAAATATTTGAAACCAGAAAAGGAAGCAGATGGAAGAGGGCCACACAAGTCACTATGCACAAGCTCCAAAGGAACTGAGGCGTGCCAAGAGGCACGTTTAACAAAACTGTCTTGATGATGTTTTTCGAGTACACAACTGGAACAAACACCATCCTTGCAAGATACCAGCAGAATACCAGTCACCATTATTTTCTTTACATAGTTGTTGCAATGAGTGATAATTTAAGTGACCAAATCGCTCATGCCAAAGTTTGCTCAAGTTATCACTATGAGCAGCAAAAACTGAAAGAAAAGGTGATGACCCAAAGTTGTTAAATTTGTACAACCTGGTAATATTATCAACAGTTCCAGTAGCAAGGACATTTTGAGGATTTTTAAAATCCTTGATTACAACTTGGTGGGGTGTAAACATCACAGTTTTACCTTCACCTGAATGAGTAATTTGATAGATTGCTAACAAATTGCAGGAAATTTTTGGAACACATAGTACATCACTGAAATGACCATTTTCTACTGGAATTGTTCTAGATCCTACAACACTTAGAGATCTATCATCACCAACAAATATTTGTTTAGTGTTACATTCATGCATAGTAGAAAATATGGCTTGATCCTTAGCCATATGATAAGATGCTCCAGAATCAATGAGCCATTCAATTGAAGTAGAAGAAGAAGATGCAGTATAAGAGTAACCAGAAGCACAAAGTGCATGTCCATGAGAGGTAGATTCTGAAGACGAATCTAGGTTGATGGGGTGCTTCTTCATTGCTACTTCCAAGGCTACCATCTTCTTAAAACACTTAGATTCATCATGATTATCTTTTCCACAAAAATTGCAATGACGCTCAGTCTTCTTTCCTTTTTGCTTGGATCCTTTGTCATTTTTTAAAGAAGGAGCTGACTGAGAAGGTTTGGGACCTTTGTTGTTTGGCTTATTATTGCAAAAATTTTGTTTCTTGGGAGGCTTGGACTTTTCTTTCTGTTGGGACAATAAGGCTTTCCCAGATGTATCTACGTTGTTAATTATTCCAAAATGAATGAGCTTATCTTGCTCTCTAATTAAGGAATCACAAAATGATTCAAGACTAGGCTCCTGATAGCTAGCTGCAGTCAAGGATTCTTTCATGGAGTAGAATGTAGATACAAAAACAGAATATGTAGGTCCAAGTTTGGAAAGAGTATGATAAATACATTGTTTGTCTTCTTTCTTAATCTTGCCTTCTGCACATAAGAGTCTAAGAGTTTTATACTTAGATAAATAGTCTTGAATGCATGAAAAATCATTTGGATTCAAGGAAAGCAACTCATTTTCAAGTTGATAACCCCGAATTTCATTGTGTTTACCAAACACAGATTCCAACTTTTTCCAACCTTTATCAGGTTCATCAATGCCAGATATGTGGAATCGCAAATCAGTAGAGATTGACATCCCAATCAATCCACGAGCTTCACCACATCTATTTGCCCATTTAATTTTTTTATCATCATCAGTAGGTTCTGTTTCTTTCCCTGAGGTTATTCTGAAAATCCCCCTACTTCGTAGAACATCCTCCATACGAGATTTCTATGAGAAATAGTTAGAACTTGTAAGTATAATATCACAAGGAAAGGCCATACTGTAAAACAATGGCTGCAAAAACAGAAACTAACTATTTGGTTGCAAAGAGCTCGAAAAAATATGCAGTTTTAAAAAAATGGCATTGAAAACTGATTTTGGATGATGAAGTTATGCTTGATCAAAGAAAATGTTGAAGATGTCCTCAATAGTGGCATGGCAGATATTAACTTGACCAACTAAAAAAAGAAGCCCCCTCTTCCCAATATCAACCTTTGACAATCACTTTTACAATAAAGTTGTTTTGAAGTGAATCACTTTTGTAGAATAAGTGATGTTCACTTTTACAATAATGTGGATTTTAAATAGTGCGGTAATAAAAACTTAAGTGACTCACTTTTATTTTATTTTATTTATGTGAGATGCACTTTTACAATAAAGTAACTTGAAAATAGAAATTGCATGCACTATAAAGTAGTTTAATAAGACTTGAACTCAAGACCTATTAAATAATAAAGTAACTTTGGACCAAGTGAGCTAAGTTTAAAAGGTATGTAAAATAATGGAAAGAGGAAGGGGGATTTTTTTTTCTCTTCTCTCTCATTCTCCATGCTTGTTTTCTTTTCCTGCAAATCACAAAAAAAATGAAAAAAAAAAACAAAAAACTTTTCCACACAATGGGGTTAGATCTTGGTTAGCTTACCCGGAAAGTCTACGTTTTCAATTTTTCTCGTTGTTTCTGATTTTCCGTGATCGCACAAGGTGCACGGCAAAAAGCATACGTAGCTGAGAAGACAAAAAAAAAAAACTTTCCCTTACTGTTTCTGATTCGCTGCGATCGCGCAAGGTGCACGGCAAAGAGAATTCGTAGTCAGAGAAAACAACAGTCTGAGACTAAAACAAAAAGGATCTAATAATAAACTAATAAAATATGAGAGATTTACAAAAAACAAACCCGTCACTGTAACATTATACCTTCAAATTTGCCAAAATGGGTGTTTCTGGAGCAAATGGAAATGGTTTTCAGTGAAACGAAAACTATTTACCAATGAAAATGGTGCTCTGGATGCAATGGAACATCTCCTGGAGGCCACAAATGCACAAAAAATATAGAACCATAAACCCTTTCAAAGTTTCGGCAACACCGGTTCCAGATCTTGATCAAAACCGAAAGCCGCTCTTCATAAAAGCTTTGATACCATGTTTGGGTATAGAGGGTACTCCCAAAAGACCGAACGCCTTGAGAAACTGCTTCACACAAATAGATCACATATCAACACACCAATGTTTGTCACGTGGTTAAAACCCTTGAGAGGGAAACAATCCATGGCCCCAGCCAAATAGCTACTTGGAGCAATTTATTATGCAAAAGAAAGAAAGTTACATGAACTTCTCATAATCGATCAACTAGCCAAGGACCCT
>LPNX010304273.1:207660-237972 GCA_001517045.1 Pseudotsuga menziesii
CTAATGAAACACACTTTTAGCTAACGAATATATTACACAATTTGATCTTAACTAACTCCTAAGTGTCTAAATATCCTAACATTTAGTATGTTGTGAACAAAACCAACTATCTTTGAGCACTAAAAAGTGCCATATGATGATGAGACAGGGTGTAGTTCTGGGGCACTTCATCTCTGTTGATGGTATCCAGGTAGACCCATATAAGATAAGGGTAATTGAAAACATACCCACTTCTAGAACACAAAAAGAGGTACGTATCTTCTTAGGGCATGTCGGTTACTACAAAAGATTTATAGAAGACTTTCCCAAGCTAGCCTCTCCTTTATTCACTCTGTTGATGAAGGATGTATAGCTTTATTGGAATGATGGATTCCAAACAGCGTTCACTGAACTTAAGAAAAGGCTATACATAGCCCCTATCTTACGAGGACCCAATTGGGCTCTTCCTTTCCACATCTCCTCAGATGCTTCTGATACTACCATTGGAGCAGTGTTGGGACAACAGGAAGGTCATGCTCCATATGCAATTTATTTATCAGTAAGGAATTTTTCCCTTCTGAATTAAATTACAATGTCACAGAAAATGAATTATTTTCCATTGTTTATTCCATCAATAAATTTAGGGACTATATTACTGGATACCCCCCTTTTATGCACCCTGACCATTCAGCCATTAAGTAATGAAAAAACATGTCACTAACACTAGAGTAACTAGATGGTTGTTACTGTTACAGGAATTTGACATTACAATTATCGACAGATGAGGGAAGGAAAGCGTTGTTACTGAATTTTTATCTCGACTTACTAACAATGATGACAGTTTACCAGTCGAAGATTCCTTCCCTGATGAACACTTGTTTGCAGTTTCAGCTCATTCCCCATGGTACGCAGATGTTGCTAACTATTTGGCTGCAGGAAAGCTTTCAGCATATTTATCCAAGAGAGAAAAAATAAAAATTATACAACAGAGTGTCAGGTACTGTTGGATAGATGGGCATCTTTTCTACATAGGTTCTGATTTGGAAATCAGAATATGTGTAAGGGAGGATGAAATTTTCAGTATCTTAAAGGATTTCCACGATGATCCCTGTGGGGGGGATTTTGCTAACAAACGAATAGGTCATAAGGTATTACAGATGGGCTATTTTTGGACAACAGTTTTCAGGGATGCAAATAAATATGTTCAGGCTTGTGATAACTGCCAAAGAATGGGCCATCCAAATAGATTAGATGAGATGCCTCTTCAACCACATTTGGTGGTTGAACCTTTCGATAGATGGGATCTAGATTTTGTAGGGCCTATCAACCCTCCCTCGAAGCATAAAATTTATATTCTATTTTGCACTGATTATATGACCAAATGGGTGGAAGTTGTAGCTTTGGTCAAGGCCAATGACCAAGCTGTAATGGATTTTAGTATATGGAGAAATATTCTCCCATTTTGGAGTACCCAAGGAGATAGTTACAGATGGAGGACTGCAGTTTGTGTCCCACAAATTGGAAGCTCTGTTACAAAAATATCACATTCATCACAGGATAACCTCAGCATATCACCCATAGCTAATGGCCAAGTGGAAAGTACCAACAAGGTAATCAAGGCTATCCTTACAAAAACAATCAGATGCCATCGTAGAGACTGGTCTGATAGACTTCCAAAGGCATTATGGGTATATCGCACCACATGGAACAATTCTACAGGTTTCTCCCCATACGAATTGGTGTATGGTAAGAACACTGTCTTTCCCATTGAATTTGAAATTAAAACTCTAGACATATATGGAAGAAAACTTAGACTTGATAGAAACTCAGAGGAGCAGATTGAATCAGTTAAATGAACTTGATGAAAAGCGCACAACTAATGTGCATTAGACATCACTAATTCAATAGCAGCATTCCAAGTGGCATGATCGGTTCATAAAGAAGAAAGTCTTATGTGAAGGATACTCAACCCTATTGTATGATTCAAGGTTTAAGAGGGACTTTAAGGGAAAACTGCGTACAAGATAGTTGGGACCCTACTATATAGACAAGGTGTTTGATAATAGCACAGTCAGCCTAATTACTATTGATGAAAATCAGACACCATTATTCGCTAATGGTCACGGGCTATGACTGTATCATAAGCCGATTTCAAAGGATGCATTCATTTTGCATGTTGCAGTTGATCCATATTATCAGTTAATGCAAGGGCATTAATTTTTTTCTGCCCCTGTAAATTTTTAAGAACACTGCAATTTCCGCACAAGAATCTGTACATAAAGAAATTGTTGTTCTGTTTTATTTATTTTATTTTCTTTTATGCTTTGATTGGTTTTCTTTTGAAGAATGTGTACATGAATCTACTTGAGGAGCAGGGGTCACGACTGGGCCAAAACGATTGCGAGCGCCCTATCTTATTTTCATGTTATGAATAACTCCTTAAAGAAGATGAACAAATTTAGAAGTAGCAACTAATCAGCTAAAATTTGCCTATTTTTCCATTTTTCGCAACTATGACTTCGCCAAATTTGTCCCATTTTTCAGCTACAACTCTACCAAAATCTGCCTATTTTTCCATTTTTCGCAGTTGTGACTTTGCCAGATTTGTCTTATTTTCCAGCAGTGACTCCACCAAATTCTGCGTATTTTTCCATTTTTCACAGCTGTGACTCTGCCAGATATGTCCTCTTTTCTACCCGTGACTCCGGCAAATTCTGCCTATTTTTCCATTTTTCGCAGCTATGACTCCGCCAGATTTGTCTTATTTTCCAGCTGCGACTCCGCCAAATTCTGCCTATTTTTCCATCTCTCACAGCTGTGACTCCACCATATTTTTCCTTATTTCTAGCTGCAACTCTGCCAAATTCGGCCTATTTTTTCATCTCTCGCAGTTGTGACTCTGCCAATTTCTGCCTATTTTCCAGCTGCGACTCAGCTAAACTCTGCCTATTTTTTCCATTTTTTGCGGCTGTGACTCCACCATCTCCAACCATAGTTCCTCCAAGAATGTTAAAAATCCATTGGCCTACCATGGATATCTTCCAGCATGGATGTACTTTCCCACTCATTTGGTGGTGGCCAACTCATAACAACACATGCGCAATTATGTTTGTTGAATGTGATGATGAAGTCGAAAAGTTAAGGCTCAGTTCATATTGAAAAGGTACAAATTCTAACCATTTACATGACTAGGAATTAATTACTTATCAATATGGCAATAATAGTTATGCTTTGTATTTAGTCCTTGTTTTCCATTCGTACTCATTTAACTGCTAAGGACCATGTCAGAACTATCACTCGTATCTATTACAGGGCTGTCACCTTTACCCAATTTGTCCATTTCCATAACTTTATCAACTTTCCTAAAATACATAATTCCAACCTTAGTTGTTCATGTGTGTTCGTACATTGCAGCTTCCACTCCCAAATTGGTGATCTTTGTATTCGCCATCAAAACTATGAAGAAAAATCAATATTTCTAATCCATTTAGGCATGAACCTGAACACATAGAGACCTTGCGTGCAAATCCAGAGGTTTTTTCCATCTTTGAGGCTGCTGGGTGGATTGTGTATTTTCAACGATAAAATGGCTTGCATACAGAAACAACATTACAGTTTTCCTTTAACCTGACTGATACTCATTCTACAGTTAGAGGATCGCGCATAGATGTTACGGAGGTGACTATGGTGAAAGTTATGGGTTTGCCCCAAGTTGGGAGGAGATGGTTTGGAAGAAAAATGTTGAATGCAACTGCAGTGTAGGATTTTCTTACAGTCGGTGAGAACATCTAGCTAAGGGGTTGTTGAAAAGCATTGGAATCATTACCCCAGACCTAGGATCAAGTTTCCATATTCCTAAAGAAATATATTACTTGTGAATTTCTGAATTTCCCCTCTGAATTTCCCCTCTTGTCCCATTTATGATATGGTAATCTACTTAACATGCCATTTTATCTTTTGAAAATCCTATGTTACATGGTTGGGTTTGTGAGAATAGCCCGACACCCACTTCCTTTTGTTACCAATCATGGATTGATTAAATTATTAATCATAAGGTCATTAGCACAACAGAACCAGACTTGGGCACAATTTCTTGATGGGGATAGGGTAATTCGGGAACCTATATTGGAGATAGGTGGTATTGCAGTAGGGGAAGAGGACCGACGTTCCTCAGATCTAGTTGGGGGGGTGATGAAATGTCAGAAGAAAGGGATCATAATGTTCAGGAGCGACTTGTTGCAGCAGCTAAGTTAGAGGAAACATTTTTAACAATAGAATATGTAACAGTAGCAGTTGATGCTGGAGTAGCCATAGAGGCTGTGATAGTAGAAGATGTGTCTACAAAGGCTGCATTAGAAGAAGAAATTCAAGAAACAAACCCTCAGTATCAGAGTGCGAGCCCAAAATACCAACCTGAGTAAGGATAGGAATAAAAACGGGAGGTTTTTAACATTGAATCTTCCCCTGAGTTGGGGGGAACTATAATTGAAGAAGAAATTTTGGTGGCTGAAACAAGGGAAGATGAAGGATAGGGTAATAATCCTTCTATACTAGTATCAGAATTGGAAACCCCTATGTCACGCCGAAGAAGGAGAAGATCAAAAGAAGAAGGTCAGTCATCTGGGCAGGTGAAAAGAAAGAGAACTAGGTCTATTACAGCAGTAGAAGCGACACAGGTAAAGTGGGAAAATATTGAAGAAAATATCAAATTTCCCATTCTGACAACCTGACCAACCATCGTTCCACAAGAACCTGTTGCAAAGGAACCTCAAATTGAGATTCTTTTGTATGAGAATGACCTACTAAAAGAGGAGGTACGAATGCTTCGAAAATAATTGCAGAATTGGAAATAAGCATATAGGAAAAAGGTAGAGAAAAGATTGAACACATTGGTGGAGGTTGCAGATCATTTGGAGGGTTCACCTCCTGATTCAAGAGGTGAAGGACAAGAAAAAGTGGTATGTCCAAAATGTGGAGAAATATTCAACCAGGTAGGGTATAAATTCATAGTGTAGGCATTTGCTACTTAAGAACCTGCACAGGAAAGGGAAGAAGGAAAAGAAGTACCTATAGTGGATCAAATAGAATATAATGAACCAGCAGTGGATATAATCCCTGACTAGGAATTAGAGGAGCTTGATGAGACCCCATAACAGTCTCAGGAGACAGAATTGGTCCAGGGAGAATCTCAACAACCTGAAAAATACTGAAGTCAAATGGGATATTGTTACACAAGAACCAACATCCTCAAAAAAAATTGTTGAGACTGCCACTCAATTAGAAGCAAGTGAGCCATAGGAGGATACAATCCCTAACCAAAACCTAGATAATCTTGATGAGACCCTAGAATATTCTTAGGATACAAAACTAGTCCAGGAAGAATATTGGAAGCTTAAAAACACTGAATTCATCTCAGATCATGAGGATACTACACAAGAACCAACACTTCAAGAGCATGTTATTGAAGCAACGGCTCAAATAGGTGGCACTCGAAGCAATTCCCAAAATGTGGATGTTGTCACACAAGAACCAACATCTTCAGAAATTTTTGTTGAGGTTTCCACTCATTTGGAAGAAAAGGAGATTGGAACATAGGAAGATAATGTCACTACACAAGAGCCAACACCTCTCAACTCGATGATGGAAGTTGTTGTGACTGATGAAGAAGACGACTCAAGTGATGAGAGAACACATGAATTATAGAATGAGCTTTCATTGTTAAAACTTGAGTTAGTTAAATGAAAAAAATACGATAATTAGTGCAAAGAAGGGATGGTCCCTCTCCATGAATATAGAAATACCATCAAGGAATTATGAGAGAAATGGGCTGAGGAATTGATCTTCCAGAAATTTCAGTGGGACAATGTTCAAAAAGAATTGAAGGAATTGAGGAAATTCAAATCCATGCAATAGGAAAAGGATTAGATGTATAGTCTCTCTCAGGAATTGTTGGGTTGCAGGGCCCCGTCTCCTTCTTATCCTACATTTCTTTATGAACAGGTGAATTTGTTTAAGTTGAGGGCAATGAAGGAAGGAAGACCATATCAGATGATAACCTCCCATCAGTTCTTGGAAACACTTACATAAAGCAATTTTGGGCAGGAAAATTTGTTATGTGAATTGTATTTGCACAATATGGCATGCTATGCTGATTTTTCAGTCTAACCATGTGCCCTATTTGGGGGATGTCCAGCTGAGAGCTTTCACTTCTTTTGTCTCCAATATTGCACAATGGAGGGATTCCTTTCAGACTATCAATAGGAATGAGGGTAGTTCTACTCTCTAGATCAGAGATTAACCTCGATTTGCAAGAACTATCATCGCAAAGAAGGAATGGTCTCTTAAATCTCTTATGAAGACTCAACAATTGAAGGAACTGCAAAGTAAACTCATCACTACCTACGTCTAGAAAATATCCAAACAACAGCAGTATTCCAAGGAAGGTAGCAAGTATAGATTCCAAGCTTCTTCCTCATCTTTGAGGGAGAAGGATCCATATTGTTTTGGGAATTTTAAACAAGCTCTTCTTAGGGTACCTGGGTATGTTGGGTGTATGGAAGCATGTGGACCTTCATGGTTGGGACTGAGATTTAGGTTTCCTCTCATATGGCTACCAGTGAGATCATACATAAGTAATTATGTTTTAACCAGGAGGGAAGAGAAACGGTATTGGAAGGAATGGATTGATTGTTATGAATTTGTGCTCTCGAGGGAAGGATCTGAATGCTCCCTCAACCTCACCAATCTCCACAGACAGAGTATGGATCCATATTCATATTCAAAGTAGTGGAAGTTGTTGCATGGGGACATGCAACTGGATAGTTGAGGTAGATGTTGGGCCCAGGAATAGTCCTTTTTTAACTACACTTATTACCTCCTTTTGCCTTGTCTTGCCTCATATTCATAAACCATATAGAATCATTTTCCTCAATTTGAGCGTAAATCCTTACAAGTATGATTTACGATTGCCTTACTTTATTAATTCCTAAGATTGTTATGAATTCTATCCTTTAATGTATGCTAACTTGTGTCGATTTTGTTAAGATGAGATTAAAGCATTGACAGACACAGGTGTAGCAGCTCATTAAGATGGAGAAGGAAGGTGTGATGGGTGCCAATTGTTACTTCTCAGTTCTGATCTCATACATTGAATGGAAGCAGCGCGATCATCTCTCCATGTGGTAGTTGTAACAAGACTGTGCTGCAATAGGGTATCGATGTAACAGACAGAGCACTTCCAGGTCGGATGAGTCTGTTGATCCATTGACAGCTAGAACAACAGCACTTTCCATATTTAGCAACTTCATTCTATTCCATTCATGGTTGTAACTGCTTTGTTGTAACAAGGAAACCTGAATATCGTAGATATTCATGGTTGCCCGGTATTAGTGGATTGGGATTGTGCTATTCATGTATAAATGTGGGAAGGAAATCTAAGCCTGGGGTTGGTTAATTGATATTAGACTATGTAAGCTATAATAGAGGGTTGTAACTGTGAATTACCATTTTTAATACAAGGAGAAGAATTCTTCATATCCTTGTGTTTTAATTTGTGGTAGTTCACTGCGTCTCTGCTCGAAGGTCGGGCCCTCCTTCCCACAAAGGTTGTCGAGTTAATTAGATGCATAGTTTATTTATGTTGTGTGGTGTGGAATTCCAGTAGATGCATTTTATAGTGAGCAACAACAATGATGATTGATGATGGAATTTTCCTTTGATAGTTAATGATTACATTCTAATTAGCTGTAACTATATGGTGTGACAATCGACTGTTTAGGATAGTTTCTCTTTATACAAGTGTACCAATTAGTTGCTACAGTCAAGCTCAACATTAGTTTATTTCTGTTATTTGTCTTTCTTGGAGTTTATTGAATTAGTAAGATTATGACTTCCATTGGGGTGGTTCCTTACTATCACTTATGATTTGTACCTTAGATGATTTAGAAAGACCTTAGCTAATTCCTGGTAATCTGGTATTTTCATAGTTTACTTTCTGCAAAAGCAAGTCTAGCTTAATTCTTTCTAGTTCAGTGATTGTTGGATTGGTGATTGTAGGAAAGTAAATGCATTCCTAAATTCTTAGATGGATAAAATAGATAATCCTTAGCCATGAGAAGAGTTTGAATGAGAATATAGGTAGTTCAATTAAGTTTTCATTCATTCAATCAACTACTTAAGTGTTTATGCATAGATTGTGCTAATTATCTTTGAAACAAAAATACTTCCTTGGGTTGACAATTCATATTGAGCATTATGTGTTAGTTGTAATTGATTAGCATATAGGGTGACCAACATGCTCTAGGATTATCACAAAACCCTATAGACTCCAAGAGAGAGAGGGAGATATTAAAGTACAAATGAAGAGGAAAGAGAGAGAATATGACTAATGTGTACTTCCTCTAGGTCACTCCTTTAGAGAAGAGTGAAATAATAATAACACATTGAGATGAATAATATATATATTTTCATCTTCGATGTCTTATTCTTCACACGATTAAACCATACTTGTGAGAGAAATATCCAAAAAATATGTCCTCCTCCCATGTATAACTTATCCTATGGTTTGCTCATGAACCCTAGTGAATCACACTAACAATACAAGTAAAACTATTAGATTTTAATGATGATAATAGATTTAAGGAACCTATCCTTCCTTTATATGTATGAGAGGAAAGGGAGGCCAACAATAAAAGGTGGGCCAATTCACTTACAAGAAACCTAGAAAGAGAAATGTTGAGTGCAACACTCCAAGTTTACACATGTCAATCTCGTAGATGATATCATACACAATTTTTTCCAATATTCTAACACTAAAAACCTCCATTACAGGGTGTTTTCCTTGTAGTACTAGATGAAAAGAGGAAAGTTCAAGCTTAATGTGATGAATAGTAGTATATGTGACCTCAAGTCCACTAGAATGACCCCGATGTCCATAAGGTTGTGTCTCTTGCAACTCCCCAGGAGGTCCTTCAAGTCCTTTGTGAACTCTGGCAACACTTAAGGGACCATATAAGAGAATTGCAGGAAAATGTCAATGTCACGCAAAACAATGAAAACACTTAAGAGTAGCAATTGTTGGTACAAATTCCAACTTTAGTAACCAAAGTTTTGACCATTCACTCCCTCCTCTAACAAGTCACTCAAGATATCTAGCATATCATTTCCCCTTTGGAGGATTAAGATGGCCTACTAGAGAAACATCAACAATAGGTGGAGACTTTATGTGCAAAAATACATAAGATGCACCAAGAAGCACAAGCCATATTTGATGCATTGGAGAAAAAGATGAAGTACAAGGAGATTCAGGTTGTGGATGGTTAACTAGACATTATCCATGACATTGTCATGGTTGTGAATAATACTATCAAAGAAATCAGGATTGAAGCTCAGATGACCTACCTCCAATTGAAACATCTCAACTCCTTTGCATATTCTAGATGGAAGCAGTTGGATCAGTAGAATACCTATACCCCTAACAGTGAGAAGGCGAAATTTTGTATCGCAAACTCTAGATAATATTCTAATAAGAAAGTGGGAAAATCAAGTCGAGTGGTATGAAAAATTTTACAACCACATTATATCCAAGGTTCCATAGTTGGATCCTTGATTTGAAGGACAGGATGAAGTGCAGAAAGAAAAGACACATGTAGGTTAACTTGAGGGGGAGTCAATGGTTGTGGTTGGGGCAGTTGGCTCCTTCATTTTGATAGTTCTAAGCCACCAAATATATACATAATCAACAAGGCATACATTGCATAAGCATGATGTTAAATTATTGAACCATTGATCTACATACAAATGAGAGAAATTTTGAAATAGAAATTTGCAATGAAATATTCAAGACAATGGACATTGAACAAGACAAATTTGGGGCAAATATGATAAGTATTGCTCAATTAATTACAACATAAATCTATATTCATTCCAACAGTATACAACAGTGTTACATAAAGCAGAATTCGAATCTAACAACTCAATTTGATTGACTTGCTAACTAAAAGTGTCTAAATCAGGATCAGAGCTCACTAGTCTAACTCCACATGTCTAATTTAGTCTATAAATCAGTTAAACTAGTTAAACTGATGAGGTAGGTGAGAAAATGTTCCTATCCCCATGCAACCATGCAAATCTGGCGTTAACTAAACTGAAAGACATATAACTGAATGTAACTGGATGTTAACTCAGCATAGCTACCTACCTACCACAACCAACTGATGGAGGTTGTTGGTGGCACTCAGAGTGGGATCCTAAAATGTAGGGATTGGTCTCAGAGGCACATTAATTGATGCATGAACATGCAGTAAGTGGAATTTATCCCCTATATGTGTTCCACACACTCTAGTTGTTGGTACCAGTGGCACCAATGGCACCGGTGGCACCAATGGAACCAATGGCACCAGTGGCACCAAACTCAAGTAAAAGACTCCTAGGTTAGGAAAAATGACCTAATAGACTATATATGGACAAGGGAGGATTATAGAATCTTAACACCCCCCCATGTCCTAACTTGGACAACTTTGGGCCTTGGCAACTAGGCCAAAAGTCACCCATTACAATCTAAAAGAATTAAAAGTTTCTTAATAAACCGAGTAAAATGGGGAAAACCTCATGGGAAAAATCCCCCCTCCAGATAAGCAATGAATCGAGAAAAAAATCTTTACTTAAGAGGAAATTTTACTCTTTGGGTAAAAACTTGTAAAATTTTGATACAATTTGCAGCTCTATGGAGCATCCATGCAGAATCATGGTTCTTCTATGCAACAACATACTAAAACTGTGCATGTGAAACTTTTCATCTTCTTCCAATATGTTGAATGTTTCTTTTTCTCTTCTTTCTAAAGGAGGAATGGAATTATCCATTTTGTTTATTAGTGGGCCAAATTTTGGATCAGTCTTCATCATCAAGTAGCATTTCTCTTGAGGTTTGTTGCACCACTCTGTAGGTAGCGAAGTTGTTTGAGAGAGTGCAACACTTTCATTATGATACTAGGACCACATTTTTCTTGTATCATCTGGATTCCCATCACCATTCCCAGCTGCTTCAATGAGATTTTGGGTCCATTTAGGCTTTTGAATCAGAATAGGAGCAGGATCTGGATCTAGATTATCTTGAGGTATAATCTCAATATCAAGATCATGTTGATAGTGTTCCTCATCTTTTGAAGCTAAAATTTTAGACAAGGTATCATTATCTGCAAATGGAGATGAAAGAAAAATTTTACAGGTTCCCTTTGAAATGGTTGTTAAGATTGTGTTGGAGCTGAGTATGGCAGAAACTGTGAGAATTCATATGCCTTGGAGGCATGGTTTTCAACACCCTTCTCTATAATATTTCCAGTTGAGATATATGATATATCCACTGTTTTGGGACCAAATACAACATGCTTTGGCGAGTCAGTATGTGTCATCTAATAAACAAATAACATATTTCTTGCAAGAGAGGGCACATAAAGTACATTCTTGAACTCACCATGTTGGATTTGAATAGAACCTCTACCTACTGCTGGTCCTCCTGAGATATTGAGAGTGGTGAAGGATTCCTTGGAGGAAACCATGTGGTTGGATGCTCCAAAATATATCAAGTAAGCCATTGACGGAGTGAGGCCTGCCTTCAAGGCATGTCACCTCTCATATTCTTCAATCTTCTCTCCAGCTTCAAACATCTCTGCACCTTGTGGAAGGGAAATATTGTTCTATTCAAGGAGTGTTGTCAACTAGTCAATGGTATTCTTCATGCACTAGCTCTCTCGATGAAAGCCTCTCATACATTATGGACACTTAGTCTTCTCAAATTTCTTCTTTTTCATGGAACCCGAGGCTCTGTTGGAAGATCTCTTATTCTCCTTTGGATTTGAATCAGTTTTTTTCGTCTCCTTCCCATTTGGATTCCCTCTTGCTTGCACATTGTTTGAGTCTGTCACTAAGAGTTCTATATTCTTGGAGGTTTGAAGCACTCCCATTTGAACCAATTTATCTTGCTCTTGTATTAAGGACTCATCAAAAGAATCTAGAGAAGGTATCTTCCAATTAGGGATGGAAGCTCTTCTGAAATGGAATGTAGAGACAAAGATAGAGTACTCTGAGCAAAGCTTGCTTAGTACCAATAGAACTAGTTACTCATATTTCCTCTCCAATCCACATTGTTTACATTGCAGTGGTAGTTTTGTGAAAAACTGTTGGGATGCAATGCAATGAGCTCATTGTCCAATATGTTCCCTCAAATCTCATCTTGTTTTCCAAATAAATATTCAAGCTTCTTTCAGAGTCCTTAGTCCCTCAAGGTGGAACAAAAGATCCTGGGAGATATGAGTGCCATATCTCTGTAGATAAATCACCTTATCACAAACAAGTCTAGGTAGTGATTTAGGTGATTCTTTCTTCCCCTTGAGAGGATCGAAAATTCCATCACTCTAGACTACAATGAGCCCATATGTTGCCATCACTTACACAAGAACATTGGTCTTGTCCAGATTTTGCACCAATAAATAATCTCATTTAATGTCACTTATTTGCTCCAAGGGTTCTCTCTCGATTTCGCTCATATATATTTCGGTGTTTATATAATAAACACCCAAATATTTCATGTTTTATATATATAGATCGAAATATTTGGGTGTTTATTATGCTACTCAACTTTTGTTTTCCCTTTAGAAATAATTTCATGAGGGTTTTTCCAATAAAATTTCAAAAAGAAAAAGGTTGAAAACTTACTAAGACGATTGAGTTTTAACCTGGGTTTTTTCATACAACTCAATATAAACCCTTTCATGTCTCCATCTATAAGATAACTTCAATGACCAAGGTATGAGGGTTTTTCCAATGAAATTTCAAAAAGAAAAAGGTTGAAAACTTATTGAGATGACTGAGTTTTAACAAAGGTTTTTTCATACAACTCAATATAAACCCTTTCATGTCTCCATCTATAAGATAACTTCAACGACCCAGGTATTGATCTTTCTCTTACAACAATATTCTTGTTATTTAAATAAATTTTGGGATTTTTATTTTCCCTTGGTTTGACATGTAGTTGGCCCCTTCTTTATTTAATTGTGTATATAAGGATGGGTTTCATTTTTATTTTCCCCATTTGTTTAAATATGTTAACTTTATAACCTTTCTAGTGTACATGGTGGAGGGTTTAAGAAAATGGGTTTGAATGGGTCAATTTCTACACGCATTGGTCATTTTACAGAATAGAATTATTAATACTTTTATTGACCTTTTTAGTGTACATGGTGGAGGATTTAAGGAAATGGGTTTGAATGGGTCAATTTCTATAAACATGGGTCATTTTACAAGATAGAATAAAGTTTTATTTCTTCTTTACCACTCGGTTATATATATAGAGCAAAAAACGAACAACAATGTTTATAAATCTTCCTTACCACTCGGTTATATATATAGAGAGAGAGGACCACCACAATTTTACCACTCGGTTATATATATATGACCACCACAATTTTACATTAAGTGTTTTTTGGTTTGGATAGTAATATAAAAGGAGATAAATGTTTTCATGCTTATAATTTCTTATTGTTTATTAAGAAATTGCTATATTATTTATTTTCAACTCTTTTATTTTTTATTAATCTATACCAAATAAAAAATTGTTATTTAAAAAATTTATAAATATATAAAGTTGCAACCTTGTTATACTAAGTTATGTATTAGAAAAGTCATAAATACATAGAGTAGTAACCTTCTTGTTATACTATGTCATGTATGTTTCAGTTACACATTTAAAAAAGTTATAGCTATATAAAGTGGTAACCTTGTTATACTATGTTATGTATTAAAAAAGTCATAAATACATAGTGTTGTAACCTTGTTATACTATGTCATGTATGTTTCCGTTACACATTGATATATTATTTATTTTTAATTTCTTATTTTTTATTAATTTATACCAATAAAAAATTATTGCTTAAAAAAGTTATAACTTTATAAACTTGTAACCTTGTTATACTTATCATGTATTAGAAAAGTTAAAAGTTGTAACCTTGTTATACTATGTCATGTATTAGAAAATTTATAACTACATAGAATTGTAACCTTGTTATACTATGTCATGTATTAGAAAATTTATAACTACATAGAATTATAGCTTTGTTATACTATGTCATGTATGTTTTAGTTAGACATTTATATATTATTTATTTTCAAACTTCTTTATTTTTTATTAATTATACTAAGACAAAATTGTTGCTTAAAAAAGTTATAAATATATAAAGTTGTAACGTTGTTAAATACATAACATTGTTATGTATTTGAGAAGCTATAACTACATAGACTTGTAACTTTGTTATTATTATAGTATTACATATATGTTTCCCTTACACATTAATTTGTTTAGAAGATCAATGGATTTTTTATAATCTTAATACTTGGTTTTGTTTTTTAAATCTAAACTAGAATTTATATAAAAAACAATTTAAAAAAAATGTTATCAGTGTTATTTTTATGTCCATATTTACAGATAGGTTTGTTTTTTATATCTAAATTAAAATTTATATAAAAACAATTAAAAAAAAAATGTTATTAGTGTTATTTTATGTCACTATAGATAGGTTAAGCATATTAGTTTTTTAAGTACAAAACTCAAATTTTTAGAAAAAACTAATGTTTAACTTTGCAGAAATTACAAAAAAATATTAAATTAGTTAATTTTTATTTTTAAATTTACAAAAAAATATTAAATTAGTTAATTTTTATTTTTAAATTTTTTGATTCGGGTAAATGACATCATGTTTGGAAGCCAAGCCTCACTGCGGAGATGACCAAAAACAGAAATAAAGAAAATGTTGACGTGTTACCTACCAGAAGAAAAAATATAAAAAAATGTTGATGTATCGATTGCGTACACCCATCCAGTGGATGCACCGATTAATATTCATTACAGGCACTTTAAAACATGGTCCGGAAATGTACAGCGTAATGGGGGAGAGTAATGTCCGCCCATGACACACTTCAAGTCACCCGGCTGTCAACTTCCACGCGGCCATTGAAAGGCAATGGCGGGCCATTCTATGCCAGAGTCCGTATGCGAGGGAGTGGCACGATGATGAAGCTGTTATTATTACCAGCTCTCCTGTTTCTTGCACGCAATCTTCATTTTCTTCTTTCTGTTCCGCTGGCTTCGTTGTTTGGTTGCTTGCTTTTCAACTACAGAGTTAGAAGGACGAGGAAGATCAGTTGCTTGCCTGCTCTTTACCTGCAGACTAAGAAGAGAAAAGGAAGGCCAGTGAGTGAAGCAGTCAGTCACTTCGTTTATTGGCACGATGGAAGAAGTCAGTCACTTCGTTTATTGGCACGATGGAAGAAGCTGCGCGGTTCCCGCAGGCGACTTTGGCAGGCGTCCAGTTTGGCCTTCATCTTCCGGCGTTAGCTTTCCACCCGACCATTTGCACCGATCGGACGACCACATCACGCATTGCTGGTCGTCCAATCGGCCATTTGCACCGATCGGACGACCAGCAATGCGTGATGTGAAACATCACGCATTGCTGGTCGTCCAATCGGTGCAAATGGTCGGGTGGAAAGGTAACTTCATCTTCCAGAGAAACGGTAAGTGGACGCACGAAATAGAGAAGAATAATTGGAAATCGGGTCCTTGTTTACAGCAATTTTGAGGCAAATAATCTATTTTAAGTCAGTTAAAACTCATTTTAATGCCAATTTAGTTGGAAACCAAATGTAAAGAATGTGCATGTATGCTATTCAAGTTACAGTTGGGTTACGTGTAGGACAAAGAGGATTAACAGGAGATAGGGCACCCTTTCGAGTCTCAGAGAAGACGGATTGTAAGGGAGATAGCAAAGGCGAAGGGTTCAAATTTGGAAAAACGACACCAAATTTGGCTTCAAATTCGGAATTCTGCTCCTAAATCTTGTTTAGAGATCTCAAACAATGACGAAACTTAGGGTTTCTGTGCAAAAATATTGATCGGCCATGGCTTCAGCTTCGGATCACTTTGACTTGGATTCCTTCCTTGAAAAGCAGAGTAGCGACGACGATGGGAGCGATCTCCCGGGGCTTAATCGTAGCCTCGAAGATATCTGAACGATTCCAAGGAGGAATTGTCTTCGGGCAGTTCTGAAGATGATGCAGCAAAACGTTTTCTTTTCAGAAACCCTAGATTCACACATCAAAGGCCTGAAAATGATGAAAACAACGTGGACTGGACCGGTAAAGCTCTGAAGAAAACAGAGAAAGTCGAAGGGCATTCGAGTTCGTTTCCAATTGCAGACAGATTGAAAATTGGATATGACAAAGGTATTGCTTATGACTCTGACGCGTCTAATTCGAACTTAGAGAAAAATGCGAAGCCTTTGCATTCTATAGAAAGTAAAGCTCAGAAAACTGAAGTTAACGCGTCTGAGAAAAGAGGCGAGCCCTTGCATCCAATAGATAAATCATCTAGATCAGAAAACTGAAATTTTCAACAAAGTTCGTTCGACTGCGGAATTGGCTCAATTGAGGCTTAGTTTGAGCATGAAGAATTCTAGAATGACTGAGCATGCTCTAGTTTTATTAATATTATATCACATTCATTTATTATCCTAGCTAATAACAAACATTAATGGGCATTGATTATATTCTGCTCTGAATTCCTCTTCTTTCTCCTTGGTTGATTTTATTTTAAATTGATAGAATTAGGGATCAATGGATGCATAAAATAAAATTATGAAAATAAATGAAAATAAATGTTTTATGTTATCGGTTAAATAAATGAAAATAAATGTTTTATGTTAACTAAACCGATAGGAGTTAGTTTCCGGTTGAACCATCCCTCTTCAGGAACAACACAACAGTGTTCAAGTTAAATTGGTTCTTCATAGGAAAACAACACTTTACTAACTTCTGAGGTTTACTCTGTAAACTAGTTTAAAATGGACCTTGAAACAATACTTTACTGACTACTGATGTTTACTCTGTAAACTAGTTTAAAATGGACCTTGATCTTACCTGTTGGATGCTTGGAGAAGCCCAGCTGTAATTTGTACTCTGTAAATTAGTTTAAAATGGGCATTGATGGGCATTGAGCTTGCCTACTGGATGCTTGGAAAAGCCCGGCTGGAGAAACCCAGCTGTAATTTGTTGGAGGAAGAAATGGAAGGCTTTAGGCTTGAAAGCTCTACAAACCCTTGAACCATGGCTGAGCTTGCCATTTGATATAATTTTGCAGACTAGAACTCAGAAATCCCAAAGTAGGCACTTATGCTCCGGTTGTGTTTTTCCAAAAAAAGAGATAAATCCCGGTCACTAGGATTATGCTGCTGGATTTATAAGCAGAATGCCAGCGCATGAGTAGGGATATAGTTACTTGCTCCATGAGGAAGGACCTGAGCTCGTGTTTCATATGTTGCATGGTGTCTCATATCTGCATGGTGTCTCATATGCCTCATAGGTGTTATATATGCTGCTTCATTTATATATCTCTAGGACATGCCTCATAGGTGTTATATATGTTGCTTCATTTATATATCTCTAGGACAGGTGTTTTACTGTAGACAATGACACAATGTAACAGAAGCAATTGCAACTGTAACAGCAGACAATGACACAATGTAACAGAAGCAATTGCAACTGTAACAGCAGCAAAGCAGAGTATTTGTGCATAATCTCTCTATATATTGATTTCTTACTCTCAGTTTCTTCCCCGCATCATTTATTTCAATGTCGTGCCATTTGTTTTAATGTCATGCAGGTGTAACATTAGCATTGTTATGCCATTTGTTTTAATGTCATGCCATTTGTTTTTGTTGTTTTTGTTTTAATGTCATGCAGGTATAACATTGGCATTGTTTGTAACGCCTTCACTTATATTTTTTTATTTTTCCAAATTGATTATATTTTTTTTATTTTTCCAAATTGATTAGGTTGAGTGAGATGGGGTCTGACACTCACATTGTTTTGTGACACCTTGGCATTGTTTGTGAAACCTTGCCCTTATATTTTTAAAATTTTCCAAATTGATTAGGTTGAGTGAAATGGGGTCAACCAGAAGCCTTGATTGTACCCATGGTTTCATGGAAAACCACCAGTATAGTGAAAGTTAATTTATGTAATGTGTTGCATATTTAAAGGCATCATCATGAGAACATGGTACATTGCATTCTAACTTTTAAGTTCAAAATTGAAATTAATTTTGTATTTGTATAAAAATATAATTGATTATATGTATCTTTTATTACTTTTCTACATCTATATTTCATTTAGCTAGTTTGACAGTCTAGTTTAGACAACATATGGCATTAGATTTCATGCCAAGAAGCCCGATGTTTAGATGTTGAACTTGTGAGACTCATGTGACATAAGAGATATGCTATGAGTTATTTATAACCTAGTAGGATGAATAGTTCAAGAGCCTAAGCCTTAAGGGTTAAGGGGATGTCACTTGGAGGGAGCCACAATTTAGGCATTAGATGCAAGGCCAATCAAGAGCTCCGAGAGCTAAACCGAGGTTGCAGTTCTTCACCTTGCCAGTTGCAGCCCCTTTCGAGGCTGTTTCACTAACTACAGGTGCAAGTTATGATTTTTTTAAGTTGTATGGTGTTTATGGTTATATTTAAATATAAATTTTCAAAATTTTAATTAAATAACTTATGTATTTTATTAATAGTTTTTAAGTTTCAAAACAACTTATTAGGAATGGTCAATATGTCTAAATTTCAAAACACTATATAGTGTTGATGTCAAACACTAAATTTCAAAACACTATATAGTGTTGATGTCAAAGACATAGCCACCTAGTGCCTTTTCTTGTTGGAATGAGTATTCATATGCACTATCCACTTCATTTGTGTTTTGAACAATTCTTCCATCCAAATCTTTGGATTTGGAAACTCCCCTAAATCAATGAGGTTCAATCCATAAGACTCATCCAAAATAAACAGAACATGGGGAGGAAGATTTAGATAAAGAAGATGGAGAACACTAGGCATCCACTAGTTGTAATATGGTTTCAAGAAACAATATTCTCATTTTAAAACTACTTTACACATTATATAGAAACATTGTTTTGGCTTATTTATATACAATAATATATATATATATATAATTTATATGGAGTAAATAAATAAAAATTAATTGTCAATCTAAATTTATTAAGGAAAAGATTTAAACAATTTTCTACATTGTTTTTTTTTGTGTTTTTTTTTAATCTATGGCTCCTCGATTGCACATAATTAGGTATACAATTAGGCTTGGTAGCCTCTGTTTTACTAGTAGAAAGGTAATTTTCTTTTAACCCGTAATGAGCTCCTTCATTGGTATATGTGTTTATTTTAATTTCTCTTTTTACAGCTTCATTCTTATAGCAATAGCTAGCTAATGACAATGTCGGGGACATTGTCACCTCGTGGCTCTTGTTTTACTCTATAAAACTATAACAAAATAAAACTATAACAAAACTATTTCAAGCAAATAAACATCCATTTAATATAGTTTGACTTTTCCATATATTAGAATCAAAATATTTATATTTCTAAGAAAAAGTAGATGGGTCTAAATATTTCATTTCCAATCTTAGTATAAAAAGATCTCACATATACATTAATGAAACAATTTTCATGATAAACATATTATTTATTGTATAACAAATAAAGTAATACATTTTTAATACAATAAAACACAAAATTTTAAGGGTTAGAATAACTTATATAAAACTCCTTCGAAATAATTAAACTAGATAGGCCCATGTACCACCCTATTTTAAGCGTTCTATAAGCAGCTGATCCATGATATTACTAGGAAAGTAAACATAGGGGTTTCATAGAAATATTTCCAACTAGAATCACTCACATTACTTTCCCACCTAACACCTCCTAGTGTAGAATCACTCACATTACTTTCCCACCTAACACCTCCTAGTGCTCTTCAAGATGTGTATAGAAGACATTTTACACTAACCATGTGCTTTTCATAATGCTCAAAGAGTGTTTATTATCCTAAAAGAAGTTTTCTTAGTTTCTTTTAATCCAACCAACCAAGTGACACCTATCATTATATTTGTGGAGTCTTGAGCTAAATTTTTGAAGAAAATGTTTCTATTACTTTAATATTTACTTTAATGTTAAGGAAAAATAACTGATTGACATCCCAAACCTAACAATTTACTTTCCCTATGGAATATCATGGGAAAGATTCTTTAATGAAAACAAATATGTGTTTTTCAAAATTACAACTATTTATTTTCATAATCAAAATTATTATTTACAATCATAAATATCAGAACTAATAATTTCTCATAATAACTCAAAACCAAGTTATAAATTTAAATTACATCTATGCTAGTAACTAAATACTTCGTATTTAAGAGTAATACTATAAATTTTACACAAATAACCAAAATAAATTCATGCACATCGTGACAATAAAGTCACATCATACTTCATTGAACCAACGAGAAATTCAAACCATGAAATTGCAAAAGATGAATATAAATGTGTTTTAATAATAATAAATTAATATAAAATTTTAGTAAAATTTTGAATATAGATTGAAACTACTAAGAAATCAAATGTTTCGATTGCGAGGTGCAAAGTATAGTCAAAGCAAGGACTATTAAAGTGGAAAAGGTACTTATAGAGTGTATTAGACCTTTTCTAAAGATCCTAATGTTCAAAAGGGATTGAAGAGGGATCTCAATGATGCCTATTTGTCGAATATATTAAATAATAAAAATATAAACAAAGCTAATTTTTTTTTTCACAAACAAAGATTAAATGGCCAGATTTTATAGTTGAACTACACATAGAGAAGGGACTTCCAAAGTGGATAAAGTGGACCATGATACTAAATAAATATCACATTAATGAAATTTAAACTAGCAATTGTTTTTAAAAGGTGCAATAATATGTCGATAAGTTGTTATTGAAGGGTGAAATGGTTATAAAGACGAAACTAAAAATTTCATGGTTTAAATTTTTCCATGGAGACCTAGCCTCTAATTTGAGTATCATCACAAATGAGCTACCAATATTGCAAGGAAGGCCAAAGAAGGGTCTACTTTAAAAATTCCTTTTAGGGTCTCACAAATAGACACTTGAATATTAAATGTAGACAAAGTTAGCAATGAACTAAACATAGTTAGCATTTACATAGCACTTATATCACCCAAAAGAGAGAATGATTCAATGAAATGCTTATTCTTTTTGACTTGTTAGTCATCAAGGACTGGAAACACGTGATCAACCAATTGATTCACTACTTTTGAGTGTGTTGCATATTTTCCAAACAATTTAGAAAGAAATTAGGTCATGCTTCTGAGGTCATGTTATGATTTTCCTCTTATTCTCCCAATGAAGACGAAGCACATTCTACTTTTTTGTGAAGTGTTATTCAAGATGCGTTAAAAAAATTACATGCAACAAAATATTATCTTGATCTTCATGATTTCCATGCTACAAATTTAGAGTATTCTCAATGAAACTCAAAATCACTAAAACCATGGCTTCTGAAACACTTTTAATAGGAAATATTGATAGAATGTTAGGGACAAGTGATTTCTATCTCTTGATAAATGAAGCAAACTTTAAATGGTTTCTCATTTCGAGAAAACAAGTAAACAATGAGCTAGGTGTTTCATCGCTTTGGCTTTTTTGGATAACTTTGTCAGCTCAGGATTTATTGTTGTAGAAAACGTCATCCATAAATTTGTACCTTCATCAATTGAATTATACTTAACTAAATGGAAATAACCTTAAGACACAACAATCTAAAGTATGTCATTCACCAAGAGATAATGGTAGGATTATATATGATTCATAGTGGCACTTCTAATGTGAACCCCACTTGCATCCATCATGGGTGATGTCGATATATTCTCAACAACATTGTAGCTAGTCTTTTCAAAATTGAATAAAGGACCAAAAAAATTTAGATTTGTTACATTCCTAAATTATCACTCTTTTTACATTTTCAAATATTAATGATTTCAATCACATTGAATTCTACAAGTATTAAAAAAAAGATATCAACTATAATGCTACACTTTCCAAATCCCCCAAACACAGGCCAACTATTTACCATTGCTAGCATACTTCATTACCAAACAAAATAGGCATACCTCCAATCTTTCCAATTGTACATGTCGTTCTTTCTCTTCCTGGCATCTAGCAATTGCAGTGAACTCCATGTTCTTATCCATGTGGTTTAATTTTGTATTCACTCTATATTATGCATCATTGATCATGCATAAATAGTGTCGTCAGATATTTTTTTAACTCATTTTGTTCAAATTCATATTTTTATTAAATATTAAAAAATAATTGTTGGAATTGAATATGTCAATGGACAATGCAAAATTGAATGCAATAGGCATATTTTAGAGGTTGAATCCATTTATGAATTTAAAATGTAAATAAATGAAAAATTACAATTTAACTAAAATTATATAACCAAATTCCAATGACGATAACCAAAAACAATCCAAAGCATATAATGTTTAACCTACTCCATGTGACTTTTCATTAAAAAAAATAACACAAATGACAAACTTCCATTTATAAAACCATCATAATTTGATGCTTTTGTTAAAGAAACACACATAAATGATCATTGGTGAGCATCAAACTAGGGTTTCATTGTCTCTTCCAGGATTTGATGCAATGACCTTCGATTGAACATCATCTAATAAGGAGAACCTTGAATGCCTTCATCATGACATAAATTATATTATATTCAAGTAAAGAACAACAATATTAAGCTTGCTTCACAATTTTGATTGTATGGTGGGTGTCACAATCTACAGGTAGACATGGTGTAACAAATCAAAATTTTCTTAATATTTTTCTAGATGGAGACTTTGGAATTGAAGTGACAAATTCTACTCGACATATCTTCTTGTATTTTGAAACCTGCACTCAAGTATAACAGAGAATCCCTCTCATAAGTTAGTTGAACGTCAACGAGAGAACCCAATTTTTTAGGTTGAAAGTTGGAAAGAAACAAACAAAATTGGGCAGTGCTATTTGTTATAATTAGATCTTGTTCTTAGTTTATCTGTTCTTTTTATCCTAATTTTCAACCATTAGTTTTAAATGATTTTATATTTTATGTTGATTTTAAGAATTTTTGACAATCAATAATTTTGGTTGAATTTAATGCTTTTAATGGTTAAATCATTCCATTATTTTAGTTTTAAGGTTTGTCTTTTGGGATTATTAGTTAATATGTACATCTTTAAGCTTTCAAAAACTTATAATAAAAGCCCATTCCAAGTTTTGATTATAATCTAACTCTCATTTTTTAGTCATTTGTCAAATATTTTCATGAGGAGATTCCTGTAGCAGCTTTGTTTTTCATGTTTTTGTCATTGTCATTGGGAGCAGATTACGAGGAAATGGAAATGAATTTAGGAAAACCAAAAGAGGTTTTTGTCCACAATAGACGCATTCACAAAAACCTCTCTCCGTTTTGCAACAATGGTTATCGTTTGAAAGATTCGAATTCATCTTTGTGGCCTATTTTCAGGGTTTGAATTATTTAATAATTTCATGTTTTAGTCATAAATTTGAAGAGCATATTCCAATCAATTTAAAAGGAATTTTGAAAAACCAAGAGAGGGTTTTGTTCATAAAATACTAATTTAAAAAAACCTCTCTCATTTTTTACACAGGTATTTCGGATCGAGAGATATGAAGGCGTCTTTGAGACCCAAATTTTCAGAAATTCACCAAATTTCCCCAAATCCGATTTGCTATTTTTTGGTTAATTATCTTTAAAGATTTTGAGTTATCATGTAACTAATTGATGTAACTGTTTCAAATTTCGACCTTAAATATAGTTATGGAACTACTTTACTTTTATAATGATAAAAGGAAGACAAACATACAGTTTTGAGGGAGGGATTTTTCACTCAAGGAGAGGCCTTTGGAGCTTTGATTTCTCAAGCTAGCACCTATAACTCTTATGTAAGTGAATGACTGTTATTGATTATATATAGAATGATAAGTCCTTTTACCTGTCATTCTTTTTCATTTCTGATCTGTTTGATTGCTCAGTCTATAATTTCATTTCTTGTTTAAAGTTTTATTTATGTAAATGCTTGTAGCCTGTGGGTGGAATTAGTATTTCATGTGTAATGTTTATGGTTTATTGGGATGTGTTTGATCCCTAGTTTATCCAATTTGCATGATTCAGTTCTGTATTAGCTTGTGGATGTTTATTTCCTCCTTGTTGATGGAGTTTTTAAAACCCTAAACCCTATTTTATTTAATTTTACTTTTGAGATTGTGTTGACTTGTTCTTTTGGTAGTCTAAGAACAATTTCTGGCATAAACATCTTTGGCGCCGTTGCCGGGGACGAAGCCGAAGGATATATTTCCTGGGATATCATCATTCTTCTGATTTTGAGAGGTGAACAAAGTCAGAAAATATTTTAGACTACAAATTTTCACCGGTGACTCCATGACTAAAGATTCCACTGCAAGGAGAATTTTGTTGACAGAAAAATGAAGAAGCCAAATGAAAAGACTGGATATCAGCTTGTTACTTTAATCCATGAGGTTTTGTTCTTATTCATCAGTTCTTTCGTATCTTTCCTATTGCATGTCAAAAGAATTATTTTTTGTTTTCTCTATTCCGATGATCATAAACCTTCAAGTACATATCCCACTTTGGAAGAAGAAAATCTGCATTCTTCTTGTTTTATTGATGTTGATCCTATTTCTTCATTTGAAATACATGTTCAACATGGTATACATATACCCATATCTCTTGAAGCTGATTATTCTGGTCATCTTGTAGAGAATAATGCTGATCTATTACCTTCTACCATCACTGCGGAAACTTTCGAACATCTTGTTGAACCTCATTTTCAACTCACAGATTTTCAGTCTAGACTTAGACAGAAGATGTTTAGAGCTCTTAGGCTGCCATCTCTCTTACATCCTTACCCTTCCTACTTTGTTGAATATCTTCCCCATTTTACTGGAAAATACCATATTACAGCAGAGAAGCATTTAGAATCTTTTCATAATTTCATTGATAATTTTGAAATCATGCATGAGGATGTTGTCATGAGGTTATTTTCGAAATCCTTTGTTGGAGATGTTGGGTTTTGGTTCCGAAATTTAAAAGCTGATTCAATTGGATCGTGGAAAGAGTTACATGGTGTATTTTTGAGTATTGGGGTAAGAATAAATCTTATGATCAATTTCTTTCCGAATTTTATAGTTTGAAAAGGGAAAATGATGAGCCAATTACTAAATTTAATTAAAGGTTTCAAAGTTTTTATATCAGTATGCCTACGGAGATCAGACCTTCAGAAAAACTTGCTATGGTATATTATGTTATGGCTCAACATTCAGATCTTGTCTTTTTCTTGTTAGAAAGGAAATCATCATCTTTAAGACAATTGTTTGAGGATGCAAAAGGAGTGGAGGAGAACATCTGAGCTTGCAAAATGCTTCGAGATCAAGCTCATGTTGAAGATATACAAGCTTATGAACATGAAGAAGAACATAGGTATCATTCAAATTTAAGACAGTTTTCTTCATCATTTTTAGATTTTCATATGAACAAGGATATAAATGATGCTTGTGTTGATTCTTCATATCAGTTTGCTGACTTTTTCGATGATAACATACTTTCAGTGGATTATACTAGAAATTTCTTAGTTCCTGCTATGAGATTATCATGTTATGAAGAAGAAGTTGCTGCTCTTCAACCTCTTACTATTGATATAAGAAATAAGTTGCCATTCTTGACTTGTGGTCACTTTCAGAATTTTATTTGTTCAAGTTTTGATCAAGGGTTTTATTGAAAGGTCGAGAAACAGTTTGAAAAGCCCTTGGTTTCCATTCTTGATCCAAAGTTTAAAAAGAACAGTAATGGAGAGGAAGAGAACGTTTCACTTTATGATGAATATAATGAAGACATTGAAGTTTTAAATCGGAAATTTCATGATCCCGTGGCTTCTTGGATGGAGTTGTATTTTTCAAAGGTTTCTAATGCTCAATATTTTGGCATACTTCCTATTTCCAGTCATAAGTATCAGCTGCCTACAGACTCTTTATTGCATTTATCACATATTTTGTGGGTTTTCTCAAACAGTAGCATGTATGAAATTATGATTCTCAGTCAAATGGTTTCTTGGCTTCACTGGAAGTATGATTACACTTGATTAGGTTGTTTCCTCCGATTAGAAGTAGGAGTAAATAGCAGAATAAGCTTGTTATACGAGCATGTAGATTCTTTTCAGTATGCTGGTTTGTAGCAGTGTTTTTTCATTTCAGAGGTATGTGTTCAGAGTTTGACAAAGTTGCAGAGATTTGGTAAATGACTCCATCACCCAATGAATAAGGCACAAGGTCTACAGGTTCTTGAAACCTCCCAAGGAGAACTTCATCCCGCAGTAAGAGCCAGATGTTATAACTAGATCTTGTTATAACTAGATCTTGTTCTTAGTTTATCTATTCTTTTTGTCCTAATTTTTAACCGTTGGTTTAAAATGATTTTATATTTCATGTTGATTTTAAGAATTTTTGACAATCAATAATTTTGGTTGGATTTAATGCTTTTAATGGTTGAATCATTTCATTATTTTAGTTTTAAGGTTTGTCTTTTGGGCTTATTAGTTAATATGTACATCTTTAAGCTTTCAAAAACTTATAATAAAATTCCATTCCAAGTTTTGATTTATAATCTAACTCTCATTTTTTAGTCCTTTGTCAAATATTTTCATGAGGAGATTTCTGTAGCAGCTCTGTTTTTCCTATTTTTGTCATTGTCATTGGGAGAATACTACGAGGAAATGGAAATGAATTCAGGAAAACCAAAAGAGGTTTTTTTCCACAACAGACTCATTCACAAAAACCTGTCTCAGTTTTGCAACAACTGTTATCGTTTGAGAGATTCGAATTCATATTTGTGGCCTATTTTCAGGGTTTGAATTATTTAATAATTTCCTGTTTTAGTCATAAATGTGTAGAGCATATTCCGATCAATTGAAGAGGCATTTTGAAAAACCAAGAGAGGGTTTTGCTCAGAACATACGCATTTAAAAACACCTCTCTCAGTTTGTACATAGGTATTCCAGATCGAGAGATATGAAGGCGTATTTGAGACCCAAATTTTCTGAAATTCACCAAATTTTCCCAAATCCAATTTGCTATTTTTGGGTTAATTATCTTCAAATATTTTGAGTTATCATGTAACTAATTGATGTAACTGTTTCAAATTTTGACCTAAAAGGTAGTTATGGAACTACTTTACTTTTGTAATGATAAAATGAAGACAAACATACAGTTTTGAGGGAGGGATTTTTCACTCAAGGAGAGGCCTTTGGAGCTTTGATTTCTCAAGCTAGCACTTATAACTCTTATGTAAATGGATGAATGTTAATGATTATATATAAACTGATAAGCCCTTTTACCTGTCATGCTTTTTCATTTCTGATCTGTTTGATTGCTCAGTCTACAATTTCATTTCTTGTTTAAAGTTTTATTCATGTAAATGCTTGTAGGCTGTGGGTGGAATTAGTATTTCATGTGTAATGTTTATGGCTTATTGGGATGTGTTTGATCCCCAGTTTATCCAATTTGCATGATTCAGTTCTGTATTAGCTTGTGGATGTTTATTTCCTCCTTGCTGATGAAGTTTTTAAAACACTAAAACCTATTTTATTTAATTTTACTTTTGAGATTGTGTTGGCTTGTTCTTCTGGTAGTCTAAGCACAATTTCTGGCACAAACACTCTCCATTTACTTGTTTTGCAACAAATTTAGTACACACTCTTCACATCGATTGTTGTCAAACTTTCTCACAACAAATGACATTGGTATTTGACTTGATTCTTGATCAAGATACCTAAGACATCGAATTGCATGCTTACATGAATTAGTAAGTATGCAAAACATCTAGTGTGCAAATGAAGGAGGAGACTAAGTACTATTATATAGAGTCTATGCTATCTTAGCTACCACTTAAAAAATATTTATTAGCTCAAGACATGGTAATTCGAGCAATGTGTAGAACTTTGAAAGTATATTAGTAAAGGGTGGTAAGTGAGATTCACGAAATAAAACAACATAAGTAATATCTGAGTTTGAGAGGAGCAACTCCTCTAACTCTATTGGAGCAACCTGCTAAAATATAAATTTTATATGGTCCTCCTAGCATACGCTAGTACTCTATCCTAACTTTTTTTCAGTTTTCCACCCTTGATTTGCTCACTAAGGCTATCAAAATTGTATAGACTCACCATTCTCCCTTAGTAATGTTTTCTTGACATGCCATTGTTAATGACACCTCAAATTAGGTCCTTACATTCTCCCCCATTTGAATTATTGATGTCCTCATCAACATGATCCATTGCCTCATTTGATGATAGAGGTGTTGAAGGTGAAGAGATGCTTATGCAATTTCCACAATCGAATGCAACTCTAATACCTATTCTCACAAGGATAGAGTTTTTGTTATATTGATTTTCTATTATCTTAGCTACCACTTAAAAAATATTTATTAACGCAAAACATGGTAAATCCAACTATGTGTAGAAATTTGAAAGTATATTAGCCAAGTGTGGTAAATGTGACTCTGATGGAGTTACAATGACATCAATAATATATGGGTTTCAGAGGAGTAACTCCTATAACTCTATTGGAGCAACCTACAAAAATATAAAATTTTCTATGGTCCTCCTAGCATACGCTAGTACACCATCCTCATCGTCTTGCAATTTTCCACCCTCGATTCTTTTTTTGTTCGATTTCCTGTCACTCAGGATGATAGCAATGAAACCTTGTTTAAGAATTGCAAACCAAGGGCATCTAAGCCGTCAAATTCACCCGAGGATTGCAGCTGGCTTGGGACACACCAACCCTGAATGGATGGACTTTTTAGTGTCTTGTTCCAACTAGCTCACAAGACCCACACCTTAACCGAATGAGCTAGCGAGAATTGACAATTTGCCACCCTTGATTTGCTCACTTGTTGTTTAAGTTGTCATTGATGCCAACAGTACCTGGTCATTGATGCCAACAGTGAGACTTGGAGCTGCTGTGAGTTTTGTAAGTGTTAGCGTCAAAGGAGACCTTTTGACTTTGCCCAAGCCCAAGTCTGAAGCCCTTGGAGGCCTTGGGACATTGCCAAAAGCCCTGTAGAGTGTTCAAGTTCCTAAGTGGGTCAAAAATGTTCAGTGGTCTTTTGTGTGCTATTAAGTCCTTGTTACCCTAGGTATCCCTAATACTTAAAGACTTACACTTGAATACTTAAGGGTTTCAAAAGGTTTAATAACTTAAATTAAAATGGTTTAATAAACAATTATTTTTAACCAATTAAAATTGTTAAAACATGGAAAGATGATTTTAAAAAATACTAAAAAGTTTTGTTTTAGATAAATCTGTTATAGTCCAAAATCAAAGGGGAGAGTTTTAAATAAATTTATTATTTAAATAATAATAATAAAATTTTTAAATATTTAAAAATATTTTTTACTAAAATAAGGAAAATGTTCATTTTAAAATAAAATTTAGATAAATTTATTCCCTAATCTAAGGAAAGTGTTTATCTTAAGTCTTCATATAAATATACCTAGCTTTACGAAAACAAATGAAGGTAAAAAAAAGCGATTGATGAATGGCGAGCTCTGGAAATTTAGCCTCTGCGATTTTTTAAGAAGGAAATTACGGTGGTCTGGAAATTTAGCCTCTGCGATTTTTTTTAAGGAAATTACAGGACACCAGCGTTGAAGTTAAAGACCAATCCAGAACAAGCGTTGAAGTGCAGCGTAGAGCATACACCAGCGCGTTCTTCCTACCTGTTCATTTGACGTGTGATGGGGAAGACAGAGCAGCAATATTCATACGCATATACGATGCTCAGACAGAGGAGATTTTGATTGATTGGCGTGTGCAGCATGGTATAGTCATAGTCTATAAGTCATTTCCATCGCGTAGGGGTGGCAGTGAATGGTAGAAGAAGGTATATCCGCTGGACCGGAAATGCCCAGAAGCCGTGAGCGGTACTAGAGTGGGTATTTGAATTGGAATTCGACTACTCTGTAGTAGCTGCATTGCATTTTGCCGATTGCCAGAGCTTCGGAACATGATTGATGGAATATATCGTGCCACAGCAGAATAGGTGAGCTGCGAATTTTACTTCCACAGGTATCCCTCTTTTCAATTTATGTGGCGTCTGAATTGGCTAATTTGTGCTTTGATATATGCTAACTTTAAACAGCAGAGATGAGTTTTTTATTTTCCGCTCAGACTTAACTACGTGACAGCGGAACTTGAGATCAGAACATGGATAGCACAGAAACATTTAATTAATAATAGTTTGGCTACTTGTAGGGTTCTTTGAAATAGTATATCGATACATTGTTTG
>LPNX010304278.1:0-149195 GCA_001517045.1 Pseudotsuga menziesii
TATATATATATATATATATTGTCTCTCGGCATTGTGCTTTCATGTGTTCATTTTTGTATCTTGTCATCTTCGATTGTCTATAGTTAAATTTCATTCTCCTAACTCATTCAGTTTAACATCACCATACTAAGTAATTATCCTTAGTAACTTAATAGGTTCTACCCCCTTGGCTTTGTTAGGAGTTGAGCCTAAATGGAGGACTCAAGAACAAGGTGACAGCCTTGACTTGAGACTTTCCCCCAAGGACACACCGAGTGGCTTGATGATTCCTTCCACGTGACCCAGGTGTGTGAAAGGCGGAAACACTTTTTGGCGTCGTTGCCCGGGATAAATGTTTTTATTTCTGAGTAAGACTTAGCTTAACTTTTTTCTAAACAACTAAAAAGATAATAACTTTTGATTGATCTAGTCTTTAAAAAACATAAAAATTAAAACTCGATCCATCTGGTGACTCCACTATCTAACATCCCTTCAAGAATTTCTACCCGAAGAAACCGCCGACAATTATTCAATCCTCTCCCTAATCCCGAAGGGTTTATTAGGGAAAGATTGAATAGGAAGAATTCTCATAGAAACCTTGAATATTTAGGAGGCCAATCCCTCTCAGATATCCATCACATATTTGTAGAGATTCATGTTCACTAATCTCAAGAAATGACAAAAAATTTCAAACCCCTTGAATTTTCTCAGATAGCAGGTAGTCCTCATGACATTTCGAACGATGCTATCAAGAAGCTGCCCATATTTCAGGGAAATAATGCCATCACTACCAAGTCTCACCTTTAAAAGTTTGAAAAGCACCTGGTAAGTTATTGCAATGATGTTGCCCATGACCATGATGATGTCAAAATGACGCTCTTTTATTTATCCTTGGAAGATGATGCTGAAGAATGGTACTTCGACCTAGATGATGATTCATATAAAACTCTTAGTGAATTCCTAGAGGGTTTTAGAAATAAATGGGAGGAAATGAAAGAACCAAGACATATGCTTGCTGCCCTCCATAACATAAAGAAGATGGAGAATGAAACCATTGATGAATTTAATACTAAGTTCAGGTGTGTGGTTGCGGACCTCCCTAGAGAAATCAAGCCAAGGGATGCCTCCATCCTCATATCTTACATCGAAGCTTTGACTGGTGATTTGAGGTACAAATTAAAGGACAAAGAGCCGACCGATCTAAAAACTGCTCAGGAATTGGCTAAGAAAATAGAAAAGAATATGCAGTCTTCAGGAAAATACACCATTCCAGTTTACACTAGGGGAAACACTTCATACAACAAAGAAAAGGGAAAATCCTTTGAATCAGAAGAAAAGGGAGCCTCTAAATATCCCATGGAAAAGGTAACAGACATGATAAAATACTTGGTTACTAGTCAAAACCAACTTATGATAGATCAATCTGCACAACTGAATCTTATGCACAATAGAATAATCACAATGGAAAAAAATAATGGACCTAGGAACTTTCAGCCTAGGCAGAATCAGATGTATCAAAAGAAGTTTCCTTAGCAAGATCCTAGGATTCCAAACCAGTTAGACTCAGCTAACATGGTAGAAGAAGTAATTCCATGGTGTAGACCCTGTGAACAATTCCACCAAGAAAGCACTTGTTATGTTACAAATCAAGTCATGGAACATGGACTTCCTGAGGTCAGTAATTAGGAAAAAACTTCAAGCGAGCCTGATCATATATACATGGTAGGCTAGGCCTACCCTTTGTTACCATCTAAATAGTACAAGCCTAAGGATGAAACCATTGTAGAATCTTATAGTGAAACTTATGATGAAAAATGTAATATACATGATGGGACTTATATGTCTTCTCCATATAATGATGACAATATGGAAGGTTTACTACCTTGTGACCTTTTATCTGAAGAAGATGAGTATGAAAATGAGGACAAGTATAGCTTGGAGCATGATACAAGTGACAAAAACTCCCTTATCCCCGATAAAGATGTTGATGAGGAGTCCAGGACATTCATGGAAAATCTAGTCTATGACATGAATAAAGAGGAAAATAATGAACCAGAAACTTTTGATGGTTTTGTTGATTTTTCTGTTTATGGCATATCTAAAGGAGAGATCATGGACCATGTGGCCTTGGGAAACTTTGATATGAAAAAGGAGCATGCAGTTTATCCATATGATCATTCAGAGTCATATCATGCAGAGCCACACAAAGGTATCAATAATGAAGACATGGAGAAACAGTGTTGTGAAAAGATAGATGTGATGCAGTTATTAGAATATCAGTCTCAACTATCATCTTCACATATAGAATTTCCTCATGACTTGGAGCCGTTTGGAGCTTATACAGTGAATTATCATCTGATAAGCCTTGGTGATCAGTATGATGGTGTAGTCAATCTGCCTCATCATTCCTATTTGTACATCAACCCTGTCCAATCATGGATAGAAGCATCGTGCAAAAGCACTTATCACTTTGGGAGGAAGTTTGATGAAATTATTCATGCCTATGATTTCCCATCCATCCCGCCCCTTCCAGATCATCACGCGGGTTTGCATTTTCTGAATAAAATATCCTTACTTTGGCTGGTAACCAAAGACAAGGAAATTTTTTCTTATGTTAAAAAAATTCTTAGGTGGTTACATTGGATTTCTGATTACACTTAACCCTTTTTATATCATGCTTAGAGTAGGAAAATAAGCTCCTTGAAAAAGAGCATTTACTTTCCGCATTTGTTGTTTTGTACTTAGCTATAATCAAACATTTTTGTTTTAATTAGTTAGTTACATTTATTTTTTTAAATAAATCAGCTTAATGGTTCATTTGGTTTATTATGTAAAGCTTGTGCTACTAAGGTTTTCTTGTCAAGTTGATATGTTTTTACAGGGTGTATAAACTAGAGATTTTAGAGTTCTCACATCCTCTCCTTTGAACAGAAGATCAGTCAGAGAATGTGTCCCTAGATGGAGCCAGAATGTTAGCACCTAAGTTGTACTTAGTGGTTTTTTATCAAGTGAGCCTGGTGAACCAGACAGGGTTAACTTGTTTGGACTTCAAAAGACCTGTGGAAGTACTTCTGGGAATTGCTTGTTGTACTATATCACATGTTCATACCCCATGGGGGAATTGTAATAAATTTTATAGCATGATAGTGTGTGTAAAAGACTCGGTCTCTTAGACTTTATTTGTCAATCCAATCAGCCCAGGATGTTTTTTCCCTTGGTTATTATTGGTTGTTGAATAAACGACTGATAATTTCTGAGTTTTTCACTCCATACCTCCAAAGTTGGGGTGGTTGGCTTGGAATTTAGGCCTATTGAGGTTATTAGAGTCTATGTGTCAATGTATATGCATGCTAGACATCATGGTCGAGTCATATGAACATGTCTAAATCCCCCCTAGGTTTTTTCAATTTTTCTTTTTTTTTAATTTTTTCAGTGTTTTTTATTAAAATTTAATTTTTCCAAAAATTAGGCTATTTTTTAATAGTTTGATTTGAAAATTTGATTTTGTAATAAAAGTGGGCCAAATAATCTATTTCAGTCATGTAGGTGCTCATTTTCAAGCTAAGAGCACCATGTAAACCCATGGACCCACTATTTCCTAGTTTTGAGTGATTTTCCATCACTCGGGTTAGAAAGCCCCAAAAATCAATTAATTGATGATTTTAATTAATAAATTGATGAATAATGGAGCAAATCCAAAATCATAGATTAGTGGATTCTCAGCCGATTTGATAGAAATCAGTCAGATCTGAAGCACATTGACTGGATATGACAAATCCTTGACTGAAGGAGGTGATCAAATTAGATCTAGAGTTGATATTCAGCATCCTTTATGGGTAATTTCACCATCCCTCTCTCCTCTACATGTTTTTGTCTCATCTAGATGATTTTTGGTGGATGCTTCAATCAACAGGTTGAGGTGTCAGTCAGATCAGCCCCCCGATTGATAGTTGCAATCAATGAGACTCAGATCTGGCTCAACTAGACATAGATCAGGCATTGATGGACTCTCCTTCAGCGGATTTGATGTTTCTCCTTGGGATTTGCACCCCCCTGGGATGGATCTCCTATTTTTTGTATATATCCAAGCACAACAACCTCTTCCAAGCTAGTTAGAGTTGGATTGAAGGGCTTGCTATTGTAATGCTGTTTTAATCTTTTGATTGTTGAAATAAAGAAGCTTTGGAGGAAAAATGGTGTAATGCTCTCATATGTGTGGATTAAGCATTGTCTTAGGTCTATTGATGTTGCCGACTTTTCTCTCAATTTCTGCGTCTAAACCCTATCTGGTTTGAACGATTTAGCTGAATCAATAGGAGTATAGTTGGGAAGTAAGGTTACTTGTTTTTCTTATATCTCATAGCATATATGTTAGAATATATAGATTATACATGTTTAATAAGTTTATTTGCATGTAATTCTTGTCTCTTTTTCATATATATATCCAGATCTCATGAGGTTTCGTGCAGGACTATGTGTTTAGCTTATAGGTAGCAAGGATTGGACGAGCTGTGGATCTAGTTTGACTCCACTACACATCCAAAAATTTTGTGAAGACATTGCCACTATGTATTCCACTAACAATTTTCCATTGCAGATCTGCTTCAGCAACAAGCACTTCTCTTCTCCTTTTCCTCCTTCAAAATCAATTTTCTTACCTGGTTATTGTGTTCGAAAGCTTTGTTATCATTTGGATCTGTTATATCAAAGTAAAATGTACATATATATTCTATTTCGAAGCTCATAGTCTATATCTTATCTTAATTCTGAAAAATATCATTAATCCTTCTAGATCTAGCATAAAAAAATCATCCATTTTGCATGGCAAGTTAAAGAAAATCAGTAGGTTGTATGCTCTATATTTCCTGTTCTGTTTTAAAAAGATTAAATCCAAAAACCAATGCATATTGCATTGACTACACAAACAGAAATCCAAGATCCCAAGGAAAGGTTGCTTTCCTTGGTTCCTTTTTCACCCATTTAGCTAGTTTTAACTTAATCTTTTTGAGTTAAGGTAGGCTGATCCAAAGGTACTCTTAAAGTTCTTTTGGGAATATGTTATTCTAAAATTATTTCTGGCTTTTATTAGGTGTAACAGAAAATAAAAGAATATTCTGTTCGAAAGTGGCCTCAGGAGCATTCAAATCCTCCTAGGGGTCTCCCCTTTCACTAGAATTTACAAATTTTGCATAGTTGTAAGATATTGGTTTCATCCCGTATAAGGACCAAGAGGTTTCTGATATTTTAGTTTGATCATATTGTAACCAATAATAATAAAATAAAATATTTTGAGTAGGCTCTTTCGAGCCCGCTCCCCATCCCCTCTAGGGGGATTTACATTGGTGTCAATTTTTTACTTTTTGTTCATATCTTTTCAAAATAGTGTAGCTCTAATCTACAGGGTAGTATAATTTGATTCATTATCAATTTCATACTCCATATTTTATATTTCAAAGTAATCTTAATACTTACCCCACGACTTCCCGATTGACCCGAAAGGGGAAAGAGATGCGTGGTAGGACTAATTAGAAAACTGGAATCGTGTATCTATGTTTTCCTTTTCATCGTTTGTTTCTTCAGCTTTTATAAAATTAACCCCTCCTTCATTCCCTGATTGAGATCCACTTGGGTCGAAAGAGGTTCTTGGAGGGTTTTCTTTTTAACAAGTACACCCATTGTAAAATTTACTAAAATTGACAAGACTCCGATGTGTATTCTCTACACTTGGCTATGGTTCATCTGATCAGTCAAGCTGTATCAAAATAACTTGAGTGACTAGTATAATTAGGACTCACTCCCCAAATTGACAAAGCATCAAGTGAAATTCCAACACCTAGATCAAATCATCATAGTGGAAAAATACCCAAAGGAAGTGGGAACTTCTAAAAAGTGACCTCACGTCGCCGATTTATGTCACACCCTAATGGGTGCATTATGAACAATAGCCCCAGAGACTCCATCCAGCCCACATATTCCTTGCGGGTAGCCGTGAAGGTTTAGTTTTGGACATACTCCAAGTACTCTTGGGTATATCTGGAGTCCACCTCTTCACCTAATTTTAATAAAATCACACCTCAAATTTAACTTAAAACGTACCAAGAGGCAGCTGCAAAACATTCACTCCAAGCACATGCAAGTACATTGATTCTATTTTTTGACTCCATTCTAAGGCACTGGTTATTTTATTGCTTTATATATATATATATATATTGTTTCTCAGCGTTGTGCTTTTATGTGTTCATATTTGTATCTTGTCATATTTGATTGTCTATAGTTAAATTTCAAACTCCTAAGTAACTCATCCAGTTTAACATCACCATAGTAAGCAATTATCCTTAGTAACTTAATAGGGTCTACCCCCTTGGCTTCGTTAGGAGTTGAGCCTAAACGGAGGAGTCAAGAACAAGGTGAAAGCCTTGACTTGAGACTTGCCCCCAAGGACACACCGAGTGGCTTGAATATTTCTACCACATGACCCAGGTGTGTGAAAGATGGCAACAAGGCCCTGACATCCCTTGACAGTGCTCTTCTGGGGTTGCGGAGAAGAAATCCAACCATCTAACTCTGTCTATGTGGCTCCCAAAACCCAGGTTTCTCAAGCATAGCTAGCCTTCAATCCCACTACACACAGTCCCAAAGACCAACCACTACTTTCCTAGATCCAAAAAAGCACTTCACAGCTTGGACAGGGGAAGACAATCCCTGAGTCGTTCTTGGCACTATCATGGCCAAAAAAACTCCCCAACAACCTATAGCAGATACCACTCTGTAAATGGGAAACACAGTCAACAAAATGTGAATGAGACCACTGCCAACGATCCACGAAAAAACCACAGCCCCCTGTTCAACAATGAAGTGTCCGGACAATACATAGTCTTAGCTTAGAGTGAAAAACACTGAAACATTTCACAGTATGACAATGGAAAAAGGGAAATTGATTCTCTGCATAGCACAAAGGAAGAACATACCCAGACCACCAATCAATGCATGAGGCAAAGCAACCAGTGTCTCTTCCTGAAGAATGAATAGCCAAAATGATCGAAGATTTTTTCCCCAGATGATGCATGAAGGTGAGTAAAACTTGAGAGAGTGGGATAGTGGAAGCATTCCCTATTGTTTTTCCTTTCCCCCACATGGATGGAACAATCCAGCTGGAGGAGGGTGTGTGTGGATAGGCCTACCAGCCACCACTACCTAGTAAATAAGTACCATCAACTAACATCAGGGTTCTTGAATGAGTGGCTGACACATGGATTTTCCCCAATTGTTCCCATGGGTTAGACAATCCCCCACCCCCTTAACCTTAGGAAATCATGCCCTTTTCATTTAACATTGCACTATCGTAGCTGGCTGTAGGTTTATTTTAATTGATGTGCATATTTACATGATGCCAAACTATAATATGTCGGATAGCATGATATACCATTGGCAACGAGCCCAATTGTCGAAACATACACAACCAAATCGATGGTGGGGATTTGCCTTTAGCTCCACACCATGATTAATTACAAAATATACATCATGTATCTTTAAATACAAATAGGGTCAAAACCAGGGTATTACAATCCCCTCCCCCTTGGAATAACACCTTCCTCGATGTTCCAATATATATACAATTTACACATCAAATTTCAAAATTTTGCAGATATGTCCCACGTTCAATTATTTACTTGAACTTTCAAGAGAAATCCCCTCGGCTTCCACGAGCTTCTCTTGCTGGTTCTCAGCTTTCAGCTTATCCCCAAGTCTAGGAAATTTTCTGTATCTTGAGCATCTCTCCAATATTTTCTTGGCTCTTGGCAATTGTTTGAAGAAGACTTCCAGCCAAGTCCAACAGCTTTTGGTCTGCTGCCATGATCAATGTGCACTACTGGATTTCACTTTTCTCACCTGTGAAATGCACCATTGAAATTCTATTAGACAAAGCATAATATAGGCATTAAATTCAGTCAATTAATTTCGCAATTGTCATCACAATCCAAGTCTCATCAAGGAGACTTTCATATTTTTCATGCCTTCCCAACAGGCACATGAGATCATTCATGTCCATTCTTGTGCAAGAAATTAACTGTTCCAGCATTCATAATTAATTTAAGCAAATAGACACATTCTACTTTCATTCATACATGCATTCAACAATCTTTTGTTTTAACAATGCATAAGTATATATATATATATATATACAGAGAGAGAGAGAGAGAGAGAGATAGAGAGAGCAGCAAGAGTTTTTTCCCTCTTTTTCTTGTTCCATCTTGGAACCCATAGCACCGCTGTGGTTTTCATGTTCTCAGTCTCTTTCACTTCATCGTGAATGTTGGACCAATCCCTCTAGGTCATGACACTTAGTGTTTCCGGTCTAATTCAGACCTCTCAACCATGAGGCCTCCCCACATGGTTTGTCTCGGCCGCTAGGAACTTCACAGTCTCACTAGCATCTTTTTCATTACTGCTCATTATGAGCTCTTCAGGACAGTGACATGTCCACATGCACCCCTAGGATTCTCTCATAGTCCTTGCTTCCAGTGATAGCTATATTCAAACATTGAATAAATTCACATGTTTAGTTTATTCTGATCAGTTTTTATCTCTTAAACAAGAGATTAAAACATCATAACCAAATCATATACACATGTATATTCATAAGCAAGAAATTGCAAAATAATTTAATACTTAACTGTATTGTGCATTTCCTCGTTAGTCCATAGGATCATGCTTTGCTTTGCAAGCCTTGGAATCGCCTATGGACTTGGATGTTAGGCTAGCATGTAGGCTGCTTCACAACATCCTTATATATATATATATATATATATATATATATATATATATATCAGGCACAGTCAAGCCAACCTTCAGTTGGGTTTATCAGACCGTCCAACCAAGCCAATATACAATTGGGTTTATTAGGCTGCTGCCAATCAAGCCAATACACTGCTGGGTTTATCAAGCTATTCATCCAATCCAGCTAATAGTTGGGTTTATCAGACTATAGGTTGTCAAGCCAACACTATACCATTTCCATAATTTCCACAACATCAAATAATTACACAGTCAATCAAACCTTCAATTGGGTTTATCAGACCATCCACCAAGCCAATATACAATTGGGTTTATCAGGATGCAACCAATCAAGCCAATACATTACTGGGTTTATTAGGCTACTCAACCAAGATAGCTAACAGTTGGATTTATCAAACTACAGGTAGTCAAGCCAACACTATAACGTTTCAACAATTTCCATAACATCAAATAATTACACAGTCAAGCTAACCTTCAGTTGGGTTTATCAGACCGTCAACAATTCACCTACACTTATATCAACAACCAATCAACCAAGCCAATACAGTTGGGTTTATCAGTCCATCAACAATAACACATGCATGTATATCAACAACCAATTAGCCAAGCCAAAGTAGTTGGATTTATCAGGCCATCAACAATAACACATGCACTTATATCAACAATAAACGACCATTTCCAGGTCCAGGACCTACTATAGATCCCTAGGCATATAATAGCCCAACATCTCCTTCGAGTACATCTTTATGTCGACTGGGAAGGAAACTTTATCATTACCATATTCCATGTTTCATTTCTAGCAGTGAGCTCTAATTCCACTACCCCATACAACACAAGAAACCACCCCCTTCTCTGGTCTCTAGTCCCTTAGGAATGTCTCCTTCTCTGTTATTTTTAGTAGGAGGTAGGATGAGCCCAAGCCATAGTCCATTTAGTGTGCAACACCGAACTGCATCTGTTTATCCTGACAACACATGCAACATAAGAAACTCATCAGGGTTATTGTTCTAAAACTAGAATCATATTTCATATCATTCACTATAAAGTATTGAGACACTAGGAGTGTGTCCACCCCCTAGGGTGTAATCAATATTGAAAACCCTTTCATGATCCGACATCAGAAAAGTGTGCACCATTTTCCGGTGTGTGCCATGTAGGCCCTATTCATACTCAAGCAATCGGTCATAATGGAAATAAAATCAAAACATGTTTTGCGTATTGAATTCAACAATTGGACATGTGTATTCTTATCTAGGGTTACAGAACACTTATCCATTTGCCGATGCAGTATTCCTTCATCAAGGAGGAATGGGGGCTCCCTTCTCTGAGTTGACAATCTCCCTTCTATGAGTTGACAGTCCTTTGGTTTTCCATCCCAGCTCCTCTTTTCATTTTGTATCCACCCATGTCTTACTGACATAATCTATACCATCTCACTCATGTTGCTTACCAAACATATAGTGCATATGAGACATTTCCAAAATGTCCAATGGAGTTTCATCTGAAACCAATTTCCAAGATATGGGAGAACTTCCCCATAAAGTATGGCTCCTTTAGGCCATCACACATGGTATTCCTGCAATGTGTACCCCTAGCACACTCATTAAGTATCCAAACAGTCAATCATTATCTGATAATACAATCCAAATTGATTGTTCCATACCAAGCAATGCCATTAGTAATTAAATTCAATAGGAATTCGCAACTCTGTCTACTACAGAATTGATTTGCTTGGCAATGAGGTGATCCTCATTTGTGGGCCTCTTGTAAGCAACACCACTATGCCCATTATAATTTTATGCTTACTAGCATAACATGAATACCCACTTACAATGCATCCTCTTGACACAATTCTATGCAAGCCAATCGTGATTAGTAGTTGTCAGCAATTTCTCAAATCCAAAATTCACAAATTCAAATTTCACAACTCATTACACATACAAACTAGTTTCACAGTCATGAGACGCTTCTCATGAGGGTTGGCTCTTTCACATGGTAGATTCTGACCTTTTTCATGGTCTTACTCACATTACCATGCCCAATCAATCTACCTAAAACCTAAACTTCAATCAGCCAAACACTTGGTAAGTCTTGATGCATATAAATTTTTCCATTGCTGCAACAATCATTGAAACATTTTCAGAATTATAAAATTCAAATAATTCCAGCTGTTAATCACATCAATATTACCAAAACTCATTTACTTCATGCAATCATTATCATACTAAAATTTTCAAGGTCACATCATTTATGCCAAGATGAAATGTTCAAATACTCCTTACTCCACAAGCGTATCTTTGTACCATCGTGCCCTTCCATAGAGCATTTTTGGCAGCCAATCGATCATGACTACCTTCTCCATGCACTTACTATCCTGCATTCATAAAAGCTCTTGAAATGGTTCTAGAATTGTCATCAATTCATCATTTCAATCATTAGTTATTCATAATATCACATGAACTACCTCAATGCATTCATGCATTTGCATCACAACATTTGCGCCAATACTTATGTATGCATATCTACAACATTTACTCATACTTTTCATATGCACCGATTCAATGTATAACTACAAGATTTATAAAATCTTTTAATGCATACCCACTCAATGCTATCTTCAATTGATTCAATAATACTATGCATTCAAACATACCATGCACACCCTAACCATGACTACTTCATATAGGATGCATGACTATAATCAAGATCATCAGTGCTCACTTTCCTTGGGCTACTAAGCTCATAACAACATAATACATGCATGGCACATTTATCTATGAATGCAGTATAAAATTCAAATACCCACATGGTATGAGACCTCTTGCTTTTACCACTCCATGCAATTGTCATAATTAAACTCTTACCTTCATGTGTCCTACTTACACCGTTGACATTACGATTTTGGTTGGTCGTTTGCAGGAGATTGTAGAATTTGCTCACCAACTTTTGATTCTGGACTTTTCTCCTTATCCCTTTCTTTGTAGGGTTGCTGGTCACATTCGTCAGCATCAACAACATATTTAGCCATGTCCAGGTTGTCGTTGGTTTTCCCAATAATTCCAACACCAATGCAATAATTACAATTAGTGGTTCATTAGACATGTATAATTCTCACTACTCTTACCAACATGTAATATCTTATGTATGCAAGGCATATCTTCATGCATTTCATGTATGAAACTTATAAATTTAATTATAATTAGCAAGACAAGGTTTAATAAATTTTCCCTTTTCAAATCCCTGATCTTTGCATGGAACTCCTATTCCATACAATAGCTGGTTTGTCCATACTGACAGCCACTAGTACTTTGTAGCACCACATTCAAACTCTGGGGATTCCCCCTTGTTCCCTACTGGATAAGCTTTCCAACTCCTATACACATGATTCATTCTAACCTCAAGTGTGAAAACCACACCACTTCTATCATGATGATTTTCATCAAATTTAGGCAAAACACACAACTGGATTTTGGTCTGAATTGCCACTTCATCCACCTGGAACTCTTCTTGCTTTTCAGCCCTGGAACTACTAAAAAATCCACTGAAAAATAGCTGGAATTTGCTGAGAAATCCACATTTAATAACCCAATTTTCTTTCTCAGATTGGGTCTCATCCCATCTAAAACTATGATGTTTCAGTGATTTACGCATCAACTTCCTTCCGACACTCATCGGTGGCCCTAACAACATTTTGCGTTGTATTGGTGGCTTCAACAACTAAGTTTTTCTACAGTATCAACGGCTCCAACAACTATAGTTTTTTTCCGTATCGGATACTCAGTTGTCTCGGCTTCCAGTTTTTATAATTTATCAGCGATGCCGAGGACTACTACATATCGGCAATCAGAAACATTGATCATTAGGCAGCTAGTTTTATAGGAAGCTGCAACATTGGTAATCAAACTCACTAGGGTTTCTATGGTTAGAACCTTATCGGCGGTTGGAACAACTAACCACTACAGCATCGACGGTCGGAACAACTGTCCGTCGGGTGGATAGTCCAGTAAACAACCACAACGACCGGCACACGAACAATTAATATTTTTCGATGCCCATCGGCGGTCCGTTCAACTAACTTCTTTCGACGTCCATCAGCGTGTTAGCGATCCCATCATCTAAATTTCGTCAATGGTTTCAACTAAGTGAGATGACGTTTTTTAAGTTCCATCATCTAAATCCCACTGATCGGCCCTCCAATCTTCTAAATTTGGCCGATCATCGATGGGCTCAATACTTAGACAAATTTTTTAAAATTTTCTTCTTTTTGTTGCTGCATCAGCTATTTCATCGTCTAAATTTCACCGACGATTCCATCACTTAGAAATTTCGGAAAAATTTCCTTCCTTGCATCCGATCCTCAAGGAACTAAGTTTCGCTGACGTTTCGATGATCTTCAGAAGATCTCCACTGAAATTGCGGCTCTTCCTTCAACTAATCGTCACCAATGTTTTGGCATTTTCCTTGTCTAATTCTAGCCAACGTATCATCGGTGCTTCCATCCACTAAGTCTCTCCATCATTTTGGTGGTCTTCAAGGAATCTCCACCGACATATTAGCACTTTCAATGTCTAAATTTCATCGATCAATATATTAACCTTCGTCAATGCGTCATCGGCGGTCCCTTCATCTTAGTGGGGCCGATCATCGATGGTTTTTAACACTTAGACAAATTTTTGAAATTTTTTTTACTACTACGTCGGCTAATTCATCCTCTAATTCTCGCCGATGCTTCGATGATCTTTGTTATATCTTCACCTAAAACATGGCTCGGTCTTCACCTATTTTCCACCAATGTTTCAGCGGTTTCATCCACTATATTTCGCCAATGTATCGGCGGTTTCCTTCACTAAGTCTCTCCGATGAGCCGATAGTATTACACTTAGAAACATTTCATGGATTTCCTTCTGCCAGTCCCTCATTGGATGGTATTTTGAATAAGCATTCCGCTGTATTAGAGGATGTTCCCACTTAGTCCTCCGATGATCCAACGAGTTTGGCACGTGGAGAATTTTTCAACCAGATTTTCTAGAACTTTTTTCTGATTTCTGTTGGGCAGAGAGAAACCTGCCTCTGCTAGCTTGACCTTTCATGGCCCATTCAGGACCATGCTACAAATTTAGCTCTGATACCATACTGTAACGTCCCTGACCCACTGACCGGTGAGGAGGACGCTACCAAACCATGAAACAACAGGTCAACTAGCCCCATGAAGATGAACATACATAAAATGCTAAAATAAAATTCTTAAAACCTAAAACATGCTAAGATGAATAATCATTCACATACACCACAGAATCAAACATACATTTAGGCATTCAACATGTTCATCATAGTTCATTAACCATCAAATATAATTGCAGAGATGAAATAGACAAAGATACTTATCTCATAAATAGTTTGTCCTGCAACCAACTATGTTGCGGCAATGTTCCACGCAACCATAGGACAACGTGCTCATCAATCTCTTAGCAACATTGCCACCCTCGAGCTGGGCACGATTCCCCAAGGAATAAGGGACTAAGCAGGCTTACACATAGCCAAGGTACACAAATCAGCCAAGCCCATATAGTAGGGTTTATTAGGCTATCAAGGAGCTGGGAGAAGCTAAATGCTAAGCTGATGAGCTCATGGAAGAGCTAAGGATGCCTACACCAGAGATATATTGACCCATAAGACACCCACACACACTTGACACTAGGAATCAATCCCTTCTCTACTTCACAGTCCCTCAGGCCCTGACTTTCCTTGCCAGTACTCTTATGGGGTTGTGGAGAATAAATCCAACCATCTAACTCTATCGGTGTGGCTCCCCAAACCTAGGTTTCTCAAGCATACCCAACCTTCAATCCCACTCCACAAATTCTAAATACCAACCACTGCTTTCCTGCATCCAAACAAGCACTTCATAGCTTGGACAGGGGAATACAATGCCTGAGTTGTTCTTGGCCCTATCGTGGCCAAAACGACTCCCCAACAACCTACAATAGATACCACTCTGTAAAGGGGAAATAGAGTCAACAAAATGTGAATGAGACCATCGCCAATGATCCATGAAGCAACCACAGCCCTCTGTTCAACAATGAAGTGTCTAGATAATAGACAGTCCGAGCTCACAGTGAAAACCACCGGAACATTTCACAGTCCGACAATAGAAAAAGGGAAATCGATTCTATGCGCATGCCGGAGGAAGAACATACCTAGAGCCCCAATCAGTGCATGAGGCAAAGCAGTCTGTGTCTCTGCGTGAGATGGTCAGGGAAGAGAAATCCCCTACGTGAGGAATGAACATCCAAAATGATAGGAGAGTTTTTCCCCAGATGACGCATGAAGGTGAGAAAAAGTAGAGAGAGTGGGAGAGTGGAAGCATTCCTTGTTGTTTTTCCTTTCCCCCACATGGATGGAACAATCCAACCGAAGGAGGGTGCATGTGGAAAGGCCTACCACCCACCACTACCCAACAAATAACTACCCTCAACTAACATCAGGGTTCTTGAAAGAGTGGCTGACACATGGCTTTTCCCCAATGGTTACCACGGGTTAGATAATCCCCCCCCCTTAACCTTAGGAAATCATGCCCTTTTAATTTAATATTGCACTTTCGTAGCTGGTTGTAGATTTATTTTAATTGATGTTCATATTTACATGATGCCAAACTATAATGTGCCGGATAGCACAATATACCATCGGCAACAATCCCAATTGATGAAACATACACAACCAAATCGATGGTGGGGATTTTTCCTTTAGCTCCACACCACGATTAATTACAAAATATACATCATGTATCTTTAAATGCAAACGGGGTCTAAACCAGGGTATTACAGTAGCTTAGAGATCCTAAGCTGAGGCTACCCTAACTGGTATATCACGTCTAGATCAGTTCTCCTTTTTCCTCTTAGGAAAATGTTCTCCAAGAAATATTTTGAGAATAATCACGCAGAATAATGTCTCCAAAAAGATGGAAGAGAGATCCCCAAGCCTCTCCTTGTCTCGGGACTTTATAGATAGACTTTTCATTCAAAGGGGCAGTTAAATCAAGAATAACTTCATTTCTTTATTTAACCCTTTTTATTTAATTTAGTACTTTTAATATTTTAAGTTAAGAACTTTCAACTAGTTCCTAATTGGATTTTTATAGGTATTATACTATTTAATTTTTATCTTCGTAATAATAGTAATAGATGGAACTTTTCCTTATTTCTTACATTATTAATATTATTACTATGCGTACTCTTTATACATACTCTCTATAAAATATATAATAATATATTATTTGGTAACAATTGTCTTTCGATATCACATATTGTGATCCCTAGACTTACGACACTTTCTTCATTAAGGTCATCAGGTAGATGGTTAGTTCTACTAGGATAGGAAACTCTAAACATCCTTGCATGTTGGTTTCCCTCATATAACATGGTAGTTCTTTAGTACTTGATGAGAATACAAAAATTCAAAATTTCATTTAATCACTTATAAATAAGTGAGATGAGATCAATGTTTTTCTCGAGTCGTTTTCACTCAAAAATCATTAAATCTTTTCAGTAACTCCTAGCGCTTACCAGAGCCCATACTCAATGCTAAAAATAGTGAGTTACAAACTTAGTGCAATTCCAGAGCTCTTTGGTCAACACTAATGCTAGGATGTACTTGTAGGATACACCTAGGGATACAATGGCTAAGGATCCGATGTTCCAGAGCTTATGCTCAACATCAACATGAAAGGCTCCAGGGCTTATGCCCAACGCTTCTAAATTACCTTTTCATGTGTTCCAGAGCTTCATGCTCAACACAAATCTCTCAAAACCCATGTGCTCTAAAGCTTCTCACTCAACACAAATATATGTACTCATGTGCTCCAGAGCTTCTTTCATGGGGTCTTCACTTAGTGAAACCATGCCATAGCATGTTCATTCATGGAATATGAAACAATACCCCTATTTTCAAAAAATATTGGAAAATACCTCCCAAAATCATTTTTTTTAACCCCCTCCCAATATGCCTTCCCGATTTAAAAAAAAACCTATTTTAACTATATATTACATGTATCCATTTTTTCATTTACATTTTTTATACCCTTTATATTTCCACCTAGTATATTGACATGATACCCCACATACATTCTACAATGCACCTTGCTTCTTTCAATGTATATTGTGGATGCACATTACTTCACCCACAATGACCAACATCATAGAGATCACATTCATTTCCTAAATTAACACTAGTTTGTCACCTTTCCTTTGACCCTTTTCCTCTCAACAATGGACAGTCACATCAAGGTTCTACATGATGTACAAAACAAGTTCAAGTACAATTTCAGAAAACCAAATAATTAACTATAGTTCTAACCATTTGTCTCACATTTCTAACCAAATAACTAACTACATTTCTAACCATTTGAAAACCAAGTTCATGATATTTCTTTAATCCTACATCATTTGCAATTTTGTTTTATATTTTATGGGAATGTCATGTTACATAATGTTACACAACAAAACACTTTCAACATCTCCCCATGCTGGGTTGTAAGCACCTCCCTACTCTCAGTGCAATAAAAAGGTTTAGTCAAATATTAATACAAAATAAACTAGTAAAAGCGTAAAGTATTACTGTTAACTACTAACAAGAAGATTTTACCTCAGTACAAAGTTCAAGTGGAAATGTTGCAAGTATTGAAACACTATCCATGTCAATAGGTTTCCCATCAAAGAGATGAGCCTGAAGCAATCTTTGTGCTCGTTGTTTTGCAAGGACCTCTGCTTGTATATCTGGAGGAAGGGCAACAAGGAATTCTTGATCAATCTCCTCAATAGCTGGTGGCTGATTATTTGTAAGTTATGCCACCTAAATCTGCTGGGAAGAAAGAACCTATGTTCTTAACTCTTCAAGAACATCCTCTAGGAATGTAGGATCAATAGAATTAGATCCCACCACCACAGTATTTTGTTGTTGCTCACTGGGAGTATGTGCAGGAACATTTTGACTGCTCTCCTTGGCAATTTATGGCTGGGCTTGTTCTCTATTACTATTTTCATCTTGCACACCTTCCATATTTCTTGATGCCTCAATCTGTCTGAGGTTTCCAGTTCCATCGGCACTTCCAATTTCTACTTCCAAGATGTGAAGGGTTTCACCTAATGTAGCACCACTACCACTCCTATCTTGGTTCACAGCTTCAACATCATGCATGACTCAATCGTTGCACTCATCTTTCATCTCAAGGTCATGGTGAACAGCACCTCAAGTCTGAGTTCCTTGCTCCAAAGAAGCCTGATGCAAAGGTTGAGTTGAAATAGTGTTGGTATTATTGGCACTATTATCTTCAATATGGGGTTTCCCATGTTCCTCAGTTCTTTGTATATCATTTTCCTGTGATTGTAGAGTTTTTTTCATTCTAGTACCATCTTCTACAGCTTGTGAAGCAGTAGCTTCACCTTTTTCCTGTGATTTGGTGGTATCATGGGCTTGATCTGAAGGAGTATCATCAACCGGCTAAGCTCTCTGTAACTGAGAAACAAACTTCTCCTCAATCCCTAATGCTATGGTAGTGCCACTCATTCCTCTAATATGCGGACTATCATCATCCTAGCTACTCAAACGATTTCTTGGCCATCCACTTCAAAGTGTTCAGAAAATCGAATCCAGATGGCATGGATCTAAAGTACTTCCAATATTACTCTTAATGACAAGAATATCATTCTCTGCAATCATAGACACATTACATTATATATGTCCTTAAACTCTGAATTCTAAAGTTTAAACCAAAGAAAAAATAGCTTATAATCTATCAGATGTTCAACGAGCAGAAATGTTAAAAATTACCTGTTGCTCGGTGGCTCACCGATCTAGATGGAGCAAATGGTCAAATGAGAAGCGGGTGTTGAATTGTGGTTCCACGGTCATTAGTCCTTCCTAGAATATTATAGATAGAGGTCGTACATCCCTGTCAGCTATTTTCCCCAAAAACTTCTTCAATAGGCATCACATGAAATGGATCAGATGGAAAATCACCTTCAGATCAACCAACCACTGCAAAGCATTACCTGACTTGAGTTGGGAAGGAATAGTATCAAAACCTACTATTGGATACTTGGTATTATCATGAAGTTCGACCTGAACTCCAGGGTTGTGCTCTTCCATACTTGAAAATAATTCTCGGGTTGATGTCATACACCTTGATATTCCCCTTGACACATATAGAGCCTTGTTGGAAGAGAAGCAAGAAACCATCGAGAAATCCTTCTCAAAATTGGAGGCAAACTCATTCATCTGAGGCTTCTACCTAGTGTTGATGCTTCCCTTTATTCTTCTTCTTCTTCGGACACAGTGATGCATAATCGTTGTTCCTATGACATATGAAGAACTTGATTTTACTCAATCCCTTCTTCCCTTATTGTGAGGTTGACTCCTCACTCTTTTACCCTTGCTTGGTCCTTTACCTCTTCCCTTCTTTCCCTAATCAATGAGAGGATGGTCATTGTCACCTTCCTATATTTTGACCTTTGAATCCCTGTCTCCTAACTTTGACTCCATCCATGTCTCCTCTTCGATACAGTAAACCCAAAATATTTCCTAGTTGGGAAGATTCTCCTAAGAACAAACACCTTGGACAAATGTTTCCCATTGAGGTGGAAACCCATTCAGTGCATTTTTTACTAACTCTTTGTCTTCAATCTTCTCCCCAGCTGTTGTAAGTTGGTCACAGATCTATGTGGCCTTCATCAAGTAACTGGTCACGATGACTAGTCTAATCATCTCAATAGATCTAAGCTTGTCCAAAATGATCTTCTGGTTATTGTTCTCGCTCTAATAAAGGCTAAGGAGGGCATTGAAGATGTCCTTTGACATATTCTACTCAAATACATGATGGATCAAATGATATTTTATTGCATCCATGATTATCTGCTTAGCTGTTACTTCTTTCTTTTTGTGAGCTGCCAAAATATGTAGATTTGTTGACAAAGCTAAGATGTCCTTGACGATATCCCAAAGGCCATTTTATTCCAATAGAAGAGTTACCTGAACTTTCCATGCTCATCCAATTTATCCTCGAACCTAAGTATAGCTAATTCCATCTCTGAGATCTGAAGTACAACCTCCCAAATCAAGAAAATAATAAAACCCTCGGTGCTGGTCCTTCACTGCCAACAACTTATCTGCCCATTGTAAACCCATAAGAGTCTCAATCAGAGAGATGGATCTGATATCATGTTAAGTTTCTGTGTCCTAGGTGACTGCTATCTTATGCTTCTTTACTCATCAAATCTGACCTTGAATTTATTAAATAACAAAAATAAATTTGAGCATGCATTAATCATGCATATAGCTAGAAACCAAATAACAGAAGCATAAAATCAAAACTCAAAAATATGTCCTTCAAAATCAATTTATCATTATAGAGGATTTTATGCTTGCTAGTGAGGAAAAAGGACAAACATATATGAGGATAAATCATTGATAGATCTATCTGCACAGTAGTATGGCCTATACGACCTATCTATTTGATTGTATGGATCCATACAGATCTATCTATATGGCTGTACAAAAATGATGCTCTTGCCCTATTCTTTGACTTGTTGAAACTATAAGTAAATCTTCTATCTTCTGCCCTGTTTTTTGTCTCTCTTGGCCTCTTTATTTGTCTTCGAACAAAACTGTCTTCATCAAGAATGAATGTGCCTTTTCCTTCTACTTTGATTGCCTTTATACTTTAGTTGAAAACTTAATCTAGCAAAACCCTCATCTCATAGTAAGATCTGTGGTTGAGATTAGACTAAATCAATAATGCATTAAGATGCACTTGATTAGACTCAACAACTAATTAAAATACTTTCACTTTATTACTAAAGTGAATTACAAAATAGATTGACTTCAACAACTTCATGCATGTGTGATGCCTAACCTATGCGGAAGTTCCTGACCGACCTACAAAACATCAACAACAATACATATATATATATAGTAAGATGCATCATTCCACCATAGTGTGCCCCAACATAAAAGTATAACTTCAAGCTATAAGATTCCCTGATCTGTCCCTTTCAGGTTCCATCAAAGGCCTTGATGTTCAAATTGAGGATGTAGGAGTAAAATGGATAAAAGTTGAATAACGTTAACTAATGGACAAATAATGAAGAAATGGGACTTCTCACTTGGATATGAATGGTTTTTTATTATTATAACAAGTTGATATATATATATATATATATATATATATCTATGTGTGTGTATTAAAAATCACCATTATTATTATTAAAATTAGTTATTGTGCCGAGAGGTGCATTCTACATCCTAGAAGGGAGGGATGTATAACTTCTTCCGTGACTATAATTGGATTATAATCGTATCAAATAAAAATAAAAAATAAAAATAAAATAATTTGAATATACTAAAAAATTGGCGGGCTTAATAAAAATAAAATAAAAATCAAAACATAATAAAAAAAATAGAGTCAATTATAAATTCATATATGAATCCTTTTGAGGTTCACATTTCCTCAAGAGGCTTAAGCTTTCATAATAAAATTAACTAAATCACATAAATGTTTTCTTAAAAATAATTGCATAAACTTTCTTTCTGATAAAGAAATTGCACGGTATTAAACACAGTTACTATTATCTTTTTCTTGACAATTAATGTGATAGTTTCGGTTAACCCAAATTAAAAATGAGATATTAACCCAAACCAAATGTTTATTATTACAATTACATTATATTCATTTATGTTCTTTATTGATTATTTAGTAAAATGAAATTTGCTTCAACCACAATCTCTTTGTTTTAACTTTATTTAAAAATAGAAAAGGCTTATATGGTAAAGTTTAAAAAATAATATTAAATCAATTTTTAAATCTAATATTCTTCTTTAACTTTAGTATTTGATTCATATTGTTTCATTGGGGGGATGTTTAACTACTTCCTCCCTTATAATGGACTCAAATAAAAATAAAAAATAAAAGAAAATAATTTGAATATACCAAAAAATTGGTGTGCTTGATAAAAATAAAATAAATATCAAAATATAAAAAAAATAAAGCTAATTATAAATTCATATATGAACCCTAGTGAGGTTCACATTTCCTCAACACCCTTAGCCTATAATTTTAAAACTAAATAAATCACATAAAAAAAAATTTTAAAAATTGCATAAGCTTTCTTTCATAAAGAAATCTCACATTATTAAACACAATTACTAGTACCTTTTTCTTCATGATTAATATGATAATTTAAGTGAAACCAAATTGAAAATGAAACCTTAACCCCAATGAAATCTATATTATTACAATTACAATCTATTCATGGATGTTTTTAATTATTTGGCAAAAATAAATTTGCATCAACCACAATATTTGTTTTAACTTTCTTTTAAAACATAAAACTCTTAAAGTGTTAATTTTTTAGTTAATTTAAAACAAAAATTATTAAATCAAGTTTTTAAATCTAATATTATTATTTAAGTTGAATACTCCCTTCATATGGTTTCATATTATTCATTTATCAAATATGGTACCATAATAATAATAATATGTCTAACATACCAAAGTTATAAACAAAAAAAATATTATTATTTACTTTACGTTACTTTTACTTCTTGCTTGTGGAAACCCTAGGAGGTTACTAAGATGCACCAACAAATAGTTTGAGAACTTAAATCCTCATTGCAAGTAGAGTTTCAAGCAAAGTAAAGGTTAAACCTCAATCGTTGGGTGATTCATTAAGAATGATTTGGCAAAGATACGTTAGTTTAAACTTGTAAAACTTAGTTAGCTTCATATCTAACTCACTTCAACCTTGAAAGTACCCTATTCAAAGGTTCAATAGGTAAGGGGAAACATCATGGAACCTAGATCCCAAAAGACTAATATATCAAAGGAGGAAGAGATGGAAACAATTTCATCCCTTCCAACGATAGCCTACAGCTTGTCAAGAAGAGATTTAATTAGAAATTTTAACTTTTCGAATCCGGACGTGGAAGACAACTGGAAAGCACAAGTGATAGGTTTGACTTTGTTTTTGGTTTATCCATTCCAACAGGACAGTCATAAACTAATATTTTTAACTCAAATAAATGCGATTTGGTTCTGTCCAACAGCTGCTCACGAAGACCAGAGTATAGCTAACCATGTTGTTTTGATTGAACCTTTAGTTGTTCGGCTTACAACTATACACCTTGTAGCTTTCCTGAGCTTTATTTTCTGTTTTATGGATTTTATATTCCATACATACGGCCTATACAAATGTTTAAATCTCTACTGTTCAAATACATCACATGCGTTAGTTTACACATAAAACCCATATATATTTAATATTAACAACTATTAATAGCTTTATTTATTCGGCTATTTACTAATGCTTGTGTATTAAATCTCTATTTACAAGTGTGGCCTCAATAGGAATCAATGTTAGGTTCATGTAATATCCCCAAAAAATTAAAAATAATTTCTTTTTATTAGGCTAGTCAAAATTACATATGCTAGACATTAATTGAACTTTGTGGAATGTGTCATTCTCTAATTGTACTATTGTTTTGTCGTAAGTTGTTCTTACGTCCTGTTTCCATATTTCTCGATGAGGTTTATTAATATGTCACAGATATTGCTGTGATGTTGATTACTATTTGTAATTTTGTTATGCATTGATGTGTAAGTTATTCATTTGTGTACGTACTTCATTTTTTATAGCATGTTCTTACTGTTGTATAAATGGTTCTAACTTAAATTTGTTCTTGGAAACAAAGGGGTGGAGTGGCAAGACTAGTTTCCCTTGTAACCCTGAGAGGTAATAGTTTCTAATTGACACAATGGGCTTATTTAGTTCTATCGAACTAACGCATTCTTGTCCCGTTACGTGTAGGTACACTTCGCAACGAAAAACTTGTTTATAATGCTTAACGGAAGGTGTTGATTGTTAGATCACTAGCGCTCGCATTTTCATCACTATCCTAGTTACGTTTTATTGATCGTTATTGTTATCACTTTTCATTACGGACTATATGATAGTGATGTGGTCACTAAAACCCTTATCATTTATGTGACATTGAGTTATTATTGATGTGATAATTATTTACTATGGTGTAAATACTTGCGATTTGATTATGCCCTATCGTATTCTTCCTATATGGTTTATTTTTAAAAATTAGTTGGAGGATAAAATACTTGAAAACACCTTGGTTTAAACATTCCATGTAATATTTCATATGCCATGGACTTAGGGCTTGAAGCCTAAGTTTAAATGATGCATAGTGGGTTTAAACATATCACAGAGATTGGAAATATATGGTAATATATCACGTAATGAACTATAGGATTTTGGGTTTGGAGGACATTAATGGGAACCAGGGTGGCCTCTTTAATACGCATAGGGAGAAGTGGCATCCCAACTTAGAGCTTGGATCAACGATCGGGTTTGGTCCTTTGCAACTTGGCTCCTTGTACTATGCTCCCGCATAGTATGAAGAAATGTGATCTCCATGGATTGACAAGTATGTGACCATTCTGTGTTGTTAGCATCCTTGTTGATTCAGTTGGCTTATCATCACATACTTCTCATGGCGCCTTTCTCTCTGTGTTTGTAGGTTGCAGAGTGTAGCGAAGAAATGGGATTTGTGGCTCGTGGATAGCATGGTGGGAAAGCCATACCCATTCAGGTAAGATTTCTTTGTACAACTGCAAACTTGTTCCCCCTTTTTGCTTAATGGTTGCGACAGAGATGATACCTGTTGTGGTTGTAATTGCTTGAGTCTGGTTTTCAATGGATGTCTTTTGGGTTTCTGTTTAACTATGTATGGAAAGATCTCTTCGTTTTGTAAAGCAATAGACTTGGGGTTTTGTTGTGGGGTTTTGATTTCCTTCTTGCCTGAGATTACACTGTATTCAGATGTATTTAAATGGTGATTCTGGGAAACAAAGAGAGCCTGGGTAAACCATTGACAAGCTCTGTGTATTTTGTAAATTGTGTTTGGCTTATGTTATATGCAATGGGCAGCACCATTTCTTGCAATGGTGCAATGGTTGAAGGTAACGACTGTGTTTATAATTTTAGGCTGCGTTGATTTCAATTGTTGTTAAATTGTGAACTGTTTGGAATTTGTATTCGTTGGTTTTGTGGATGACTTGTGTTATGGCTTGGGGCCATGGCATATGGAATTTTCGTTTCCTGTACTCGTAGTTGTGGCATCTTGTTTACTATTTACGATTTTGTTTATGCAAGAAGAAACGAGGGTTTTTATTAGTGTAACCCAACGACTAGCAATCGTCGATGTTGGTATAGTTGATAGGGTTAAAAAATAGTTTGGAACTATTTATTATTATAATGTGTTCGTTGTGTAAAAGGCCGAGGACCATAGATTACAACGTATGTAATTTTATTTAGGTCTTTCAACCACTGTGTAGAGATTTTATATTTTAATGGAATCCCGTGTATAAATCATATAGCGTGGATTTGTAAATTATTAGAATACCCTTACAGGATTGGAAACTGGAGCATTTACTGTGACGAGGGTTTAGTTGATGTTGATACAATTTGGGGCTTTAATGCCCACAAGAATTGATCATGTGACCTCTATGCACTTATGTTCATTTTAATGAATACTGTGAATACTATTCGGTTTTTAATTGATTATTGTAAATGGTATTACGATCATTTGTAAATGGTTCTGTAAATGATATTATGGTTGTTTTTATTTATGCAGAGACTTTTGTTTATGGCTTCTGATTTATATTATGACTCATTGTTATTTAACAGTACGATTGGTTGTTTAAGAAATGGGTTATTTATATGTATAATTTGTATCTTGTATATCGAATTGATGGATGTAGTTGATAGTAATAATATAATTTGTGGACCATGAGATGGTCTCAATATTTGGACTGTTGATTTGATTTATGATAATATTTGATAAATACATCATGTTTAAATGGACCCTGAGAGGTCTTGGTTGATTTTTATCTTAGCTTTAATATTCGAAGTTTATGGTTATTCTTAGATGTGTTTATAGTGTTGATAATTTATAATTATTTTTCTATTTTATACATGATAATATATATATATTTGTTAGGTTCTAGTTATTATATTTAGTTAACTTTGTTTTATGACTATTCTATGTTTGAATCTTAATTCTGAACTAGTCTTTTATTTATAACATGGCTTTGCTGACAATATGAAATTTGTCAGTTGAGTACATAAGTAAATGAATAGCTATGTACTTATTTAGAAATAATTCCTAGGTTGTAGGAAAACAAGGTTTAAGCGGCAAAATACCATGCAGAAGTAAAACAAAAAGTGCAAATCCCTTGATAAATCTTTAAATAGGAATTAAATTACAGCCTAGGGTGTATAATAAAAAATTTAAACCCTAAAAGAATTTGAGAGGAAAACAAAGGTACATTGGGTTAGAAAATGCAATATAAATACTTGCATAATCTAGCCAGATCTTATTCTAAAAAATGAAATAGGAAGTCAAGAACCTCATACTTGAAAATTGAACCTCTTCTAATGGTTGAAACATGCACACACAAATACAAAGTATTAACAATTAATAGGTAGATCTAACCTATGTATAGATGGGTGAATCACTTGGGAACTACCACGTTCCACCCAACCATGACCGAGAACCATTCCTGGTTTCAATATGGATCCCCTCGAGCTGGTTTCCAAAATTAAAGTAGCTTAGAGCTCCTAAGCTAAGTCTACCCTAACAGGTACATCACGTCTAGATCAATTCTCCTTTTTCCTCTTAGGAAAATCTTCTCCAAGAAATCTCTTGAGAATAATCGTGTAGAATAATGTCTCCAAAAATATGGAAGAGAGATCCCCAAGCCTCTCCTTGTCTTGGGACTTTATAGACAGACTTTTCATTCAAAGGGGCAATTAAATCAAGAATAACTTCATTTCTTTATTTAAGCCTTTTTATTTAATTTAGCACTTTTAATATTTTAAGTTAGGAACTTTCAACTAGTTCCTAATTGGAATTTTATAGGTATTATACTATTTAATTTTTATCTTAGTAATAATATTAATAGATGAAACTTTTCCTTATTTCTTACATTATTAATATTATTACTATGCGTACTCTTTATACATACTCTCTATAAAATATATAATAATATATTATTTGGTAACATTTGTCTTATGGTATAACATATTGTGATCCACAGACTTACGACACTTTCTTCATTAAGGTCATCAGGTAGATGGTTAGGTTTACTGGGATAGGAAACTCTAAACATCCTTGCATGTTGGATTCCCTCGTATAACATGGTAGTTCTTCAGTACTTGATGAGAATACCGAAATTCAAAATTTCATTTAATCACTTATAAATAAGTGAAATGAGATCAATGTTTTTCTTGAGTCGTTTTCACTCGAAAATCATTAAATTGTTTCAATAAATCCCAGCACTTACCAAGCCCATACTCAATGCTAAAAATAGTGAGTTACAAACTTAGTGCAATTCTAGATCTCTTCGCTCAACAATAATGCTAGGATGTACTTGTAGGATACACCTAGGGATACATAGGCCAAGGATCTGATGTTCAAGAGCTTATGCTCAACATCAACATGAAAGGATTCAAGGATTATGCCAACGCTTCCAAATTATCTTTTCATGTGTTCCAGAGCTTCATGCTCAACACAAATGTCTCAAAACCCATGTGCTCTTGATCTTCTCGCTCAACACAAATATATGTACTCATTTTCTCCAGAGCTTCTTTCACTGGGTCTTCACTTAGTGAAACCATGCCATAGCACGTTCATTCATGGAATATGAAACAATACCCCTATTTTCAAAAAATATTGGAAAATACCTCCCAAAATTGTTTTTTTTAACCCCCTCCCAATATGGCTTCCCGAATTAAAAAAAACCCTATTTTCACTATATATTGCATGTATCCATTTTTTTCATTTATATTTTTTATACCCATTTATATTTCTACCTAGTATATTGACATGATACCCCACATACATTCTACAATGCACCTTTCTTCTTTCAATGTATATTGTGGATGCACATTACTTCACCCACAATGATCAACATCATAGAGATCACATTCATTTCCTAAATTAACACTAGTTTGTGACTCTTACTTTGACCATTTTCCTCTCAACAATGGACAGTCACATCAAGGTTCTACATGATGTTTAAAACATGGCTAAGCACTCACTACTTGACACTACTTGACTATTTTTCAAAATCAAGAGAAAAGGCTTGATAAAAATCTTAGTATATCTACACAAATATTGTTAAATTCAATTGAAAAATAGATATATGTTTTTAACTTTTTCCTCTCAACAATGGACAGTCACATCAAGGTTCTACATGATGTACCTAACAAGTTCAAGTACAATTTCAGAAAACCAAATAACTAACTACATTTCTAACCATTTGAAAACAAAGTTCAAGATATTTGTTTAAGCCTACATAATTTGCAATTTTGTTTATTATTTTACGGGAATGTCATGTTACATAATATTACACAACAAAAAACTTTCAACATCTCCCCATGCTGGGTTGTAAGCACCTCCCTACTCTCAGTGCAATAAATAGGTTTAGTCAAACATTAATACAAAATAAACTAGTAAAAGGGTAAAGTATTACTGTTAACTACTAACAACAAGATTATACCTCAGTACGAAGTTCATGAGAGAATGTTGCAAGTATTGAAGCACTATCCATACCAATAGGTTGTCCATCAAATAGATGAGCCTGAAGCAATCTCTGTGCTCATTTTTGTGCAAGGACCTCTGCTTGTATATCTGGAGGAAGGGTAGGAAGGAATTCTTAATCAATGTCCTCAGTAGATGGTGGTTGATTATTTGTAGGCTATGCCGCATAATTCTGCTAGGAAGAAAGCACCTTTGTTCTTAACTCTTCAGGAAGATCCTCTAGGAATGTAGGATTAATAGAATTACATCCCGCCACCACGGTATTTTGTTGCTACTCACTGGGAGTATGTGCACGCACATTCTTACTGCTCTCCCTAGTAATTTCTAGCTTGGCTTGTTCTCTATTACTATTTCCATCTTGCATACCTTCCATATTTCTTGATGCATCAATTTGTCTAAGGTTTCCAGTTCCATCAGCACTTCCAATTTCTACTTCCAAGCTGTGAAGGATTTCACCTAATGTAGCACCACTACCACTACTATCTTGGCTCGCAGCTTCAACATTAGGCATGAATCGCTCATTGCACTCAAATTTATTATCAACCAAAATGGCACTTTTCCATCTGAGCGCCGACACTGCATATGTTGGCACACAAAAGGACATGTATGAATTGAAGGTTTCCTAAACAACTATAGATGGGCATGACATGAGATGCATTCACTATCCAACGAGACTTCCATTTTACCTTTTCATATTTTGAATGCTTTACATGACTATCTCCGCAGCAACTCACGCACATACATGACTATCTCCACAGCATCCTGCATACTCTACGCAAGTATCTTCATTGCAACCTATGTATAGATCTGTATGCAGGTTTCCCTTATAGCAACTCACGTGCCATACGTGGATTTCTAGTATCAATACTTGCATACACATCCAGTCGACATTAAAAATAATAAAACATGATTAATGGAGATTTGTTGAGCCCTAATCATTAACTCTCTCAACTGTCTCAACCTCCTCAACCTTCAAAACCGCTTTATTTCCTAAAGTATAAATAGAGGCCTTGGGGAGGGCATTAATCAATCAATATTGGATAGCAAAGTTATGCTGGTGGTATATCTTCAGAATCCTTTGGAGCAGCAGAACTCAGAATCCTTTGGTTGCAAAGGAGTCCTTGTTTCAGGCGTTGGGTTCTACACTTATCTCATTCACTATTGTTAATAAAGAGAATTATTCTTCCAACCTTGTGTTGAGTCTCTTTCAAGTATCATTCTTTGATGAATATTTTTTATTAAGCACTCTATATGATTGTTCATCTAACTTGTCATATATACATGTATAAGATTGTACTTGGAGAATTGTCTCTTTGTAGGTGAAGGAGGTGCATCCGTGAAAGCTTTGGAGAGAAGCAGAGTGGGAGAAGACAAAGCTTGAATCAACCATCGTTAATCGGGTGAGTCCACCATATCTTCCTATTTCCTTTCTGTACTTTAAAGTTGACTATATGCAAGTTTTAGAAGTACGTTGGTAACCCCAGACCCTAGGTTACAAGGGTGGTTATTCCTGAACAACAGAACTAGCGAATCCACTGGGGAGCCTAGACTGCTGTGGGTTATTTCTATTTACCATTTCCTAGTCTTTTCCTTGATTGTATGTCTGGTCTCCTATCTTGGTTCATGCTTAGGGTAGTGTTTGAAGACCTTGAAAAAGTTCTCTTTTTATTAGAGAATTTTATACCTATACATGGGTTTCTCTTGAATACAATCGTGTATAGAGGCCTGTGTATGCAGGTTGCTCTCTAGGATAGTCGTGCATAGTATGTGGGTTTCCCTTATACACAGTAATGTATAAGCATGAATATTCAAATTTTTGGGTTTGGGTTTTGCTTGTCCCTATCCCTTTATAAATTTTGGTTGTTGGTTGGTCTTCCTTATAAGCATTACACTGTCAATTTGATGACCTTGTTAGCCACACCTTGTGCTTTCTTGTGAATCCCTTTTAGTTCTTCTTGTTTGGATTGTCTTCTGTTAGCAACTTGAAGTGGATTTACCTATTTGGGTTATAGGTTCGAGTGTTGGTTGCCTAAGTTAGTGATCAAGATTCTAGGCACTGCGTATCTTTTCTATTTACGGGTAGTATTTGGTTTTCCACTTGCCTTTGTGTGATATCAATGATTTACTTTCATTGTGTCCGTCCAAGCTAGGGTTCCAAGTATTCCTTAGGTGGTTAATCTTTTGGTCTTGTTAATCTGTTTACTTCACTCTGCTTACTTTATACAGTTAGTTTAATTCAAGCATACTCAAGTTTTCTGCATTTAGGTGCATAGCAGTCTTTGAGCATTTTAAAAAGTGAAAAGAAAACATTTACAAGCTTTTGCATTTGATTTTTCGCACAATAGTTTTATTTTCAGTTTTTAAAATATAATCTCAAAAAACTACAAAAATTATAATCTTAGTGTTCTCTTTATCGTTTCATTTTCATCAATTTATATTTACAAAAAAAGAAGAAGAAAAGAAGCTTGTTTTTTAGTAGTGGTAATTTGCTTTGGAAATATACACCTTTGTTTTACATTTCTTATCGAGTCAAAAACATCATAGTCCTTCACTCCACTTCCTTCTAAGTAAAAAATAGCCCTTAAAATAAACACAATAATTAAAATTTATTAGTATTTTTAATTTTTTAGGGCCATACACCTACTAGCTTAAGCTAGACTTGTGGGATAGGAAGTGTAAACTTCCCATAAGTTTTAAAATTCAGACATAGTGGGCTTATCGATAGGTAAATAATTCTCTTTATCGATAGTATCTGGGAAGCTCCTCTCAAACGGGAGTCAAGCATGAGGCCTCTTGGAGGCATTGGACTAAGGAGATAACCCTTTGTTTCCTTGTCGAAACATAAATCAGGACTTTTACGCATCTGGGGATTCTGTCCTAAACAGAGTTTCAGGCTCAGCTACCCTACCCATGAGTACAAGTCAAGATTACAACTGTCCCCCCAAACTATTGGTATAGTTAAGGTAGCCTCTAGTCTCTTGACATATAGGGTTCATACATAGGTAAACCAGAAGGCTATTTCTGGATCACCTTAGGTGGGCTTGGAAGGTAACCCTTGTTGAAAGTGTAGGAGGGCAGTGGGTGATTCCTCCGATTGTGCCTAATAACATATTCAAGTACACCAAGTAACTGTTATTCATATTTCTTTGGAAAGTATATTTTTTTACCCTTGCTGACTATTGAGACTTTAGGATTTTTTGTAGTGATTGCTTTGTGTTTTGTCTGTGTTTAGCTGAACTTAGGGTTTGAATTGTCAAATTTACAATCATGGAGTACCAACCTATAAGAAGGTCATGAAGGTTGCAAAACCTTCCTCCTTTCATCATATTAGAATCTCCACCTCCACCTCAAAGGAGGAGATTGGACACAGACAGTTCATTTGAAACGATAGGAGTAAGTGAAGTTTTGGCTGAACAAGCTCTTAGGGCTAACCGCTTTGATTTTAATATAGTTGAGATAGAAGACTTGTAGGCTGATGAGTTTGCAAGGAACTTTAATACACCCTTTACTAACTTAAACAATCCTGTGATCGTCCAGGTTAGGCCTTTTGATTCACCTATTTTAGGTGTCCCTATGGGCAGGGTAATGTCTTTTACAGGAGAAATTTCTTTTGTTTTCACCTCAGCCATTCTGACTGAAGGGGTACTACCTCCCCTGGTAAGTGCCACTAGATATAACATACCTACTATGCCATTAACTCTAATGATCTGAGTGGTTCAACTACCGGTTTCCATAAGCCTAGCAGCTTCTTCTGGTGGCATGGTTATTGGGATTCCTAGTATACCTACTATTTCTTCCTCCTTCACACACACTGCGTAGAGAAGTCCGGTAGGATCGTCATATTTCATCCAAGGATTTCCTTGGAAAGGGGGGCATATTCCCCCATCCACTCCATACGTAGGACCATGACCTTCTTATGTAGGAGTGTAGCTTGGAAACACTACCTCTTATGGGAAAGGTTTTCAAACTCCGGTCTTAGCCCTGTTCACGAGCTCTCCCTTTTCGTTGTTTAGCGGAGGGATACCTGCTTCTATTTTTCAAACCCCAGTTTCAACTGGGACAGCACGAACCTCTTATACTGCACCTCCCACCCACAATCATGTGGCTTATGGATGGAATCTGTTTCAAAGTAATCCATCCACTTCACAATCAGTGGAAGGGGGAAACCCCACCTTTACATATGGGAGTTTGCGGGCAAGTCCCTCTAATCCCTAGACTGGAACTTTTAGTGCTCCGGTTTGACCCAAGCTTCTATTCCTGGAAATGTTAAACTTTCTAGATTTGTATAAATTGATGAAATACCCGATGAGGCATGATCCCTCGTGGCCACCTGTTCCCACCAAATTTCCATATGACGTCCCAAAAGTCGAGGGAAAAGTTGGTGAAGATCCTCGGGCTCATGCCACCACTTTTCATTTATGGTGTTCTTCTAACTCAGTGAATGAAGATTCAGTCAGGTTGAGGCTGTTCCAAAGAACCTTAACAATTACTACAGCAAAATGGTACATTGAGTTTCCTTTTGCTACATTCAGTAGTTTTGGGGACTTGGCTACTACATTCCTTAGCCACTTTCAACTTCCGATTCGATATGACTTTGGAACAGACTTGTTATCTACCTTCAGGAAGAACAAGGCTACCTACATCTCGGATCACATCCAAGAGTGGAGGAGGCAAAAGAGCCTTATTAAAGCCATTATTCCTCCTGAGATTTTACTAGAGTAGTTCCTTAAATCCATGTTGCCTTACATATCTAAGGATGTATCCACTTTAGGAGTGACGAATGAAGAAGAATCCATTCTCAGGGCCGAGCAATTGGATTTCATTTATTCACAATCCAGGATCTTGTATGATATTATCCCTGAGGCACCAAGGCCTACCCACAATGTAGATAAACCTAAGCCTGGACCCGATGCCGATGGTGTGGTTGGGTTCGTAAACTCTCCCACTATAGAATATTTGGCCAAATAACTCCATCAACTGTCCGTCAAACATTCTATAATGGAGGTAGCAAAGGATGCCCCCTCACCCCAAAATGAAATTTTTTTTGCATGTACCTCTTAGAAGGGAAATCAGCAGCCTGGTGGGAAGAAGAAGAGAGGAAAGAAAGGCGAGGGAAATCAAAACAAGCAGAAACCCACAAATAGTGCTAATGGGGGAAAGAAAGAAAAGAAAAAGGTAAAATTCCCATGTAATTTATGCAATGAGGATCACCTCACTCACCTTTGTCCCCTTATGGAACAATCCCAAAATTTGCTAAAATCTCAACAATCAGCTGTCCTGAAGGATCCTTTTCCCCAAGGATAGAATTATGCTTCAGTTTCTAATGTAGCAGGGAGCACTTCAAATGCCCCTGACCCCAATTATATCAACATGGTTCGCTCTTCGACTTTGCTATAGACTAGCAATGAAAACTATGAAAAAGAGACTTCTGAGAAGGGTAGGGATATAGGTGAAACTTCTAACCCTCTCACAATCGAGAAGCCTATTGAAACTATGCCTAAGATACTGAAAGGTGTCTTTAAGAAGACCTTGCATAACCCTAATGCTAGGACTGCTTCAAACTACTCTGTGGTTGAATACTTAGCCCAAAATCCTTATGCGATGTTACTTTAGAGATGTTACAGAGCTGTCCCACACAACATGATGCCCTCTTAGCAGCCTTAGGCAGCATGGACTCATCGAGTCTCATGGAAAAATTTCACTTGTCTGATGTTAAAATTTTCATACCTTACCATGTAGAATTATCAATAGATGTCATCAATGGTGGAAAGACCATTGGAAGGGTAGTTGTTGATGAGGGTGCTTCTACATGCATTATGTCCTTGTCATGTCGGAAATCTCTCAGATCCCCAGACCTAGTCCCGTCAAACACTCTACTTACTGCTTTCGATGGAAGGTCATTCCATCAACATGGTATCCTACCGGAATTTGAAATTAAGCTGGAAGAGAAAGCAGTGTCTATTGAGGTGGAAGTGATTGATGCCCCTTAGGACTATAATTTGCTTTTGGAAAGAAGCTGGAATTATGCCATGTCCGCTATTGATTCGGTCGTCTTTTTGGTGGTAGTATTTCCACACGAAGGGAAGTTGGTTACTGTTGACCAACTCGATTTTACTCGAAAAGGCCTCATGGAGTCTAATGAGTCAGATGTGCCATTGGTTGATCAGGTCAAACCTACTGCACAGAGCTTGGGGGATGGAATGTACACATAACTAATGGGCACATTTGATCTTCCAACCCAAATTAACTATATAGGTTCTACTAGTGTGGGAAAGTCCATAGCCATGGTTGTTGATAGGACTGATCCTTGGGTTCTCCCTTCCCCCCATGAACCGAAAGTGCCCTTATCAGTAGTGGAAGTGGCTTACCAAGCTATCACTCAAACCACTATTGATCCCATTCCAGACCCTCTCATAGTCTTAGAGAACCTGGAAGAAGTCTATTTTCCTGCTTGGGAAGAAAACTCTTTGTAGTCTACGGATTTTTTAGATATGGTTTTACCTTCTGACGCAACCATTATGGAATCCATGTGTGGATGTGATAATATCTGCGAATATCTTCATCATCGATCCTATTTTCTTTCAAAGCTAAGCAGGATATAGAATCAAGAGTTTCATATGAGACTAACAGATGATGTTGATACACCCATTAATTCCTTACCAAGGGAAGGAATGTTTTTCGAGGGGAATATGGAAAATATTTCTGCTACTATCCCTATCAACGTCTCTGTAAATCCTGACATTGTGAAAAATATACATATCAGTACAAACCGCTCTCCTGAGGAGATTGCAATCTATATGTCCTTGTTCAAGGAATTTCGTGACGTGTTTTTCTAGTCATATGAGGAGATGACAGGCATTGAACCATCGATATTTGAGCACGAGATCCGAACATATCCTGATGCTAAACTTGTTCAACAAAAGTTAAGACCTGTTAACCCATGTAAAGCGGCGGCTATGAAGGGTGAAGTTGACAAAACTATTGAAAGCTGGTTTTATTTATCCCATAGCTCTGACAGAATGGGTATCCAACCCACTTCCTATTGATAAGAAGCAAGGGACCATATGCATCTGTACTAACTTTCAAGATTTGAATAAAGCCTGTCCTAAGGACAACTATCCCATTGCATTTATAGATCAAATTATAGATGCTTGCATGGGAAGTGAAGTTTTCTTGTTTATGGATGGTTTCTCCAGATACAATCAAATTCAAATAAAACTGGAAGACCAACATAGAACTGCTTTCATTTATCCTTGGGGTACCTTCGTGTACAAAAAAAATCCCTTTGGATTGAAAAATGTTGGGGCAACCTTTCAATGGGCAATGAACTTTGCCTTCCATGATATCAAAGCCATTGTCGAACCCTACCTTGATGATTTTCCTTCAGATTCTCGTAAGAGGATTGACCATCCAGATCACCTACAGTTGATATTTGAGCGATGCATATACTATACGATCTACTTGAATCCCCACAAGTGTGTATTATGTGTCGAGTCAGGGAGACTACTCAGATTCATTGTCTCTAATAGAGGCATTCAAATGGATCCGTTAAAAGTAGAGGCGATTGTAAATATGCCTCCTTCTCGTTCTGTTAGGCAACTTCAGAACCTGTAGGGAAAGTCCAATTTTCTTCGATGTTTCATTGTAAACTATGCAAATATTACCAAGGGTTTCATGTACCCATTAAAACAAGACACTCCATTTGTATGAGATGAAACTGTACAACTCACTTTCGAGGCATTGAAAAAAGCTTTGTTGTCAACACCTTTAATGCATCCACCAAATTACTCTAGGGATTTTATATTGTATCTGGCTGTGTCCAAGTCGATCATTGGGGTAGTCCTGGTCCAGGAAGACGATAAGCTCTAGGAGCATGTCATTTACTGTCTTAGCCGTGCTTTATCTGGACCTGAACTCAGGTACTCCCATGTCGATAAATTGGCCTTAGCAGCTATCTATGCTATTCAGAGATTACGTCACTACATCTTACTAAGGACTACAACAATAGTGGAAAATGTTAATCATTTTCAATATGTTTTGTCCTGACGGATTTTTGGAGGAAAATTCAACAAGTGGATAGTAATTCTCCAAGAGTTTGACTTGGATTTACAATCCGCTAAGTTTAAAAAATCCTTAGTTTTTGCTGAGGTTATAGAAGAATCTCCAACTGAAGAAGATGTAGTCATTGAAGAAGACTCATTCCCATATGAGCATATCTTCTTGATATCCACCTCTGACCCCTCATACGGAGATATACTTATATATCTCTAGACTTTGAAGTATCCTGCAACTTCCGCGTGGGGGGAGCGACGTAAATTACTCCTTCATGCTAAGAACTACCTCATCATAGGAGATACTTTATATCGTAGAGGGGTAGATTCCATTTTGCATCGATTTCTTACCCATGCGGAAGTATAGCTTGTCCTGAATGATTCCTATAGTGGAGCATGTGGGGGTCATTTGTCTGGGTTAGCAACGACCTAGAAGATACTACGTGCCGGTTATTTCTATCCCACGATCATTAAGGATTGTGTGGAAGCCATGAAGCACTGTCATCTGTGTCATCTTTACACCAGAAAAATGCAGTCATCCCACTCTGTTATTTCCTGTTGTTTTGGTGGGCCCCTTCATGAAGTGGGGGATTGATTACGTGACGTATAACCCAGCCTCGACTAGGGGGCACAAATATATCATTGTCGTTGTGGACTATTTTACAAAATGGGAAGAGGAAATGTCCACCTTTAAAACTGATGGATAAATAGAAGCTTTTTTCGTGTTCAATCAGATTATAGCATGGTTTGGTATACCCAAGTTGATTGTCACTGACCATGGCAGTCATTTTCAAAATAGCATGACGACGGAACTAACCATTATGATTGGATTTAGACAAGAACATTCATCTTTGTACTATCCTCAAGTGAACGGTCAAGTTGAGGCTATTAATAAAACTTTGAAGAATATCCTCAAATGAACAATTAATGCAACACGTTCTAAATGGCATATCATGCTATACCCCACACTTTGGGCGTACCAAACTAATGTAAAAACTACTATGAGTTTCTCCCCCTTCCAACTCATTCATGGAGTGGAATCCGTTACCCTGGTTGAATGTGAAATCCCGTCTTTGAAAATAGCTATTTATGTGTTACTCGATCCGACAGAGCTTGAAGAACATATAATACACTTAGAACATCTTGATGAGCAGCGTAGAGATGTGCTGATAGCAAATTAAGATCACAAAAATATGGTCAAAAGAAAATATGATAATTCAGTCAAGCTTCAGATTTTCTCTAAGGGGGAACTTGTTTTGCTCTTGGACAAAGAGAAAGAACCCCTGGGGGCAGAAAATTTCAAGGCCATGCGGTTGGGGCCTTATGTCATGTTGAAGGTCTTAAATAAGGGTGCATATGAGTTAATTGATTTTGATGGGAATAAGTTGCCTGAGCCTAGAAATGGGCTCTACCTGAAAAAATACTATGCTTAGGCTTAGCACTTTTTCTTGTATTTTATTGTATGTATTTTTATGTACACTAGTTCATCGGTTTGCATTTTTTTATACCATCTGATAGTTATTTCAAATCTCTTTTGAGAGGTTTGTAGCTTTTGCTGATGGTGCTAGTCTCCAAACTTGTAATCTAGCTTCAACGGCATGGGTCATTTATTCTCCCTCAGGACAGTTAGTTTCCTCAAGAGGTGCTTGCTTACGTCTTGCTTCTAATAATTTCACTGACTATAGGGTTGTAATTGAGCTTCTATGGGATGCTTTGTCATGTGGTATGACTCAGCTAGAAGTTTGAATGGACTCTCAATTGGTAGTTTCCCAGCTCAATCGAGCTTATCAGGTGCGGAACCCTATTCTATTCCGTGATTTTATGCAAGTTAGGTTATTGGAAACAAATTTTGAATTCATTACATTCACTCATATTCCAAGAAATCATAATTCATTAACTGATGGATACGCTAATTACATCTTGGATTGGCATTTAACACATTTTTTATAAAAATATATAGCATACACATAAGAAACATTTATAAATAACCGACAAAATGTGTGTGTGTGTGTGTGTGTGAATATCTGTCTATAGATAGGTCGAGTCTTTGATCCTCAGATCCAGTCATAACTGTATAATATACAAAAAATATAAAAAATATGTATCATAGTCCATCAAATGCCCTAGATCTAAGTAGGACCACCCTGGTCCCCTCAGTCTCCCTATACTCTGGCTTCAGCATCCTCAACAACATCTATGTATACTAAAACTGCTTTGGCTACTTGCCTCAAAAGGCATATCCAGACAGGCAGAACTCCAACCAAAAGCTCTTGCATGATGGCTAGGATGTGCTATATCCACAAGGTGGGTACTCTCTGGGTAAGCCTGACCAGCTTCCCCTGTAGAACCCTAATCAGTCCCTGGTCTTCTCCTAAGAAAGGATGCACATACATCCGTGGATTCCCTTCAGGGTGGACTAGTCCAATATCTGCATTTTGGTATGTTTATAGGATTATAACTCTTATACATATGTATATATCTATATATTTAAAATTCATAAAAATTTTAAAAACATTAAAATAAAAATTACTTACCTCTCCCCATGCTGCTCCTGGAGGGAGGAAAAGGTCTAGATCACCACGGAAATCCATCCCAGCATATGGAAACTGCTCCAGTGCTGGCAATGGCCGCTCCCACCAAAATTAGAAGTCTTCGAAATATACACTTTGCACTGAGCCACCTCCTCCCTAGCAGAGGAAGATATCTCCCCATCTACTCAGCCTAGGCTGACGAGGAGAATGAACTGGTAGGGGTACTGCAGGGATTAATCCCGACATTCTCTCTCGAAGAAGAAAACTAGTATGCTAGAATATCCAAAGTTCTTTCTCCTTCCTCTCTTGCGGTCAGAGAGTTGTTTTCTCAAAATTGGCATAACTCCGAAGAACCAATCATATAGGGCCCCCTACATGCAATCCACTTCCAACCTCATCTGGTTCCATGTAGCGAGATGAAGAGAAGATGATGTCGCAACCTTCACTATGGTACTTGTCAATACATGTAGAGGAAGATCACGTATGTGTACAATAGGGATGCAACTCCCTCTCTTTTGGGTACCTGGGGTGCAATATATATTAATGTAGTTTTGGACATTCAGACGGTCACCACCTCTGTCGGTGTCTAATTATGCCTAAATCATGATCCCACAGTTTATCATGAACTCTAGCAGGCCGACATTGGCCCCCATAGGTGATGTGAAAAATAATTTCAACAACCCACTTGACCGCAAAACATTCACAATGGTCCATATACTCATGCTCATGCTCCCTCCACTCAAGCACCATCTTCAAACCTAGTAAAACAAACATTGCAAACCTTCAGTTTCATGAAAAAATTCAAAATTTTGACCCAAACCACTATTGTATCCCCTTACGTAGTGTACACATCTGTCTAGTTAGGCATGTCGTGTAATGTACGTGACTGTCCTTCAGGGAAACCTTTGTACAGAATGCATGTATGCAAGTTTCAATATAGCGAACCCACATACACAACATTCCTTTCTTAAGGGCACTCAAAAATATAAAATTTGGACTTAATCTTGAAATTTTCTAGGATCAAATTGAAGAGCTTAAGGTGTAGTCTTACCTGACACTTGCGAAATTGGATTTGGTCCAACGGACTGTCCACACCGATCAACTGAAGGTAGAGGTGAAAACTTGTCTTTTATGGCTAAAATTCAAAATGGTGAGTTTTATTTATGTTTTTGAACTATTTATAGAAATAAAATTTCTCAAGTGGGTTTTTCCCTATAGTTCATAATTCAGTAAACTAATACCATATCTCGTTTTTCCTTGTAACCAGTTTATCATTGTTTTAAAGTGGTTTTTGATCATATAGAGTGTTTTTTTGTTGTTTCACATGCATTTTGCATCTATACTTACTCCATCTTAAACTTAGCAATACAAATTTTAACCACGGACTATGGTATTTTAAACCATTAGCTCCTTGTCTTTGACATTGTTCTTCCATGGACAGGGCCTTCCTCTCATGATTATCCTCCTTTAGAACCAATGTTGTCTTTCGATACTCATCCTGCAGTTGTCTTAGGTACAAGGGAATCCTCATAGCTAATTTTCATGCCAAATGGAGCCTGATTTTGGTCTCTTTTTACAAGCTATCCCTTTATAGGACTTCCTGCCTCTATGGAGTTCTTTAGGCCCAGGTCTGACTCCTAAAAATAGACTTGACTGCCGAGTTAACTTGTTCGTTCAAGCTCGTTAAGAATATGTGAATGGGCATCTCCATCGGTGGTAGGTTATCTCTTTCTCGGACCATGCAGAATAATACAAGAAAGGATAACTCTCTTTTCTACAGAATTGAGAAGAGTATTCTCAGGCATAGGTTTATCACTTTTCCAGACCTGAGGGACTAAATTTATGGAAGAGGAACACCCGGTATGAGCTTAGTTTTCTCTTTTCCATGCTCTGGACATAAAACATGAAAAAGATTCCAAGTGTACTTTATGTCTTTGTCATGCTCGTTGAACACTAAAGAACAAGGCATCGAGTTTATTGTTGTAAGCCCCATTTCTCGTACTCAAATGGATCTTTCCAAGTGATCTTTCTTTCCTTCAAACAAGTAAAACTCAAGCTATATGCTGCTCTCGAAGGAGCGTTGGGTAGGTGGTAATTTAACCTTTTTCAGACCTCCCTGACTAAGTACAAAAAAGGTTCACCTTTTCTTCTACAGAAGTTAAGAGAGTTCTTTTGTGGTATGTTTTATACTTTTCCGGCCTCAGGAGACTAAATTAGATGAAAAAGGACCCCCTTGGAGTCTTCTTTGGAGTTTTCAGAATCTCTAAATGTGAAAACACCAACTGAGCATGTACTAGTTCGGGCTCATTAAATCCATGAATCAGTGACAATATCAAGCATTATTCTCTCTTCTCTTAAAGCTTGTTAAAAAATGAAGAGAGATCCGAGTTGACTTTCCTAGACTTGTTAAAATTTAACAGGGAAGGTAAGGAAGAAGTTTTCTCTTGGTTTTCAGTTAGTGGCAGCATGTCATCCTTAAACATAGCACTCTCTATTTTTTTCGATACCCATGTCTCAGTGTTCACTTTTAGTTCAGCTATTACTTCAAGTTTATTAATCCTCCTCTTATTAGTTCTACCTGGGGAATCTGATTATGTCTCCTACATGACAGATAAGTCTGGTTGTTCTATCTATAAATTTAAAAGATGCCCTGGGTCATCTCTGTGTTGTGCTCATTATTCAAGGACTTAACTGAATGTCTGATCTATATCCGAATCCCATCATTGTTGTATCTGTTATCACTTATGTCTCCTTTCCTTTACCCAGTTCCTAGTCACTCTTGTGATCCATTGGAGGATCTATTGCCTTCCTTATCATAGTATGGTTCTGCATCAGCACTTCCTGACAATGAAGACCTAGAGTTTTGATGATCGTACCTCAGGATTCACTTTCATTATTGGTGAATTCCTTTGCTTCAGTTGTCGATTATCACCTATTGATTGACAATTTGTTGAATCCACTCCATGTTTAACTTCAACCTACATTTATTCACATGGATTGGATTGTACTAGTTCTTTGGGATTTTTTATGAAGAACTTAGTTCTCTATCTATCGACTAAGTTGCGCAAGATTATGTTCGATCCATTTACACAGCTTCCAGATCTTTGAAGACTCATCATTATTGTATATTGTGGCTTCGACCCACCTTTGTAATATACGTGGTATTGTATCCGTATTATATGACGTACTCAGACATTGTAAAGGAGCTAGTGAACCAGTATATTGAACATAGCATCCTCAGATATGACTTTGTATATGACATTATTATGTATTTGTTTTAGGTACTACCTCTGCTCCATTAGATTTCTGAGTTCTCCAAATATAATGATTATAATGTATTTCGGCCATCACTTCCCTCTGACCTCACACATTAGGGGGCATCTTTTATTGACCCAAATGGCACTTCTCCATCCAAGCGCTGCCACTTCATATGCTGGCACACAAAAAGACACTTATGGATTGAAGGTTGCCTAAACACTATAGATGGGAATGACATGAGATGCATTAACTATCCAACAAGCTTGCCATTTTACCTTTTCATATGTTGAATGTCGTACATGACTATCTCCATAGAAACTCACGTACATACGCGACTATCTCCACAGCATCTCGCGTACTGTATGTGAGTATCTTCATTGAAATCCGCATACAGATCTGTACGCGGGTTTCCCTTATAGAAAATCGCGTGTCATACGCAGGTTGCCAGTATCAATACTTGCGTACACATCAATTCTACATTAAACATAATAAAACACAATTAATGGAGATTTTTTGAGCCCTAATCATTAACTATCTCAACTGTCTCAACCTCCTCATCCTTTGAAACTGCTCTATTTCCTATAGTATCAATAGAGGCCTTGGGGAGGGCATTATTCAATAAATATTGGAGAGCAAAGTTATGCTGGTGGTATATATTCAGAATTCTTTGGAGCAACAAAACTCATAATCCTTTGGTTGCAAAGGATTCCTTGTTTCAGGCGTTGGGTTGTACACTTATCTCATTCACTATTGTTAATAAAGAGAATTCTTCTTCCAAGCTTGTGTTGAGTCTCTTTCATGTATCATTGTTTGATGAATATTTTTTATTAAGAACTCTATATATTATTCATATTACTTGTCATATATACATGTATAATATTGTACTTGTAGAATTGTCTCTTTGTAGGTGAAGGAGGTGCATCCATGAAAGCTTTGGAGAGGAGTACAACGGGAGAAGACAAAGCTTGGATCAACTGTCATTAATCAGGTGAGTCCACCATATCTTCCTATTTTCTTTCTGTACTTTAAAGCTGATTTTCTATAAGTTTTATAAGTACGTTGGTAACCCCAAACCCTAGGTTACAAGGGTGTTTATTCCTGAACAACAATCTTTTATCTCAAGGTCATGGTGAACACCACCTATAGTCTGAGTTCCTTGCTCCAAAGAATCCTATTGCAAAGGTTGAGTTGAAATAGTGTTGGTATTATTGGCACTATTATATTCAATATGGGATTCCCCATGTTCCTTAGTTATTTGTATATCATTTTCCTATAGTTTTAGAGTGTTTTTCATTCTCGTACCATCTTCTGTAGATGGTGAAGCAGTAGCTTCACCTTTTTCCTGTGATCTGGTGGTATCATGGGCCTGATCTGATGGAGTATCATCAACTTCCTAATATCTCTATAACTGAGAAATAAACTGATCCTCAATCCCCAATGCTATGGTAGTGCCACTCATTCCTCTAATATGCTGACTATCATCAACCCAGCTGCTCAAACGATTTCTTGGCCGTCCACTTCAAAGTGTTTGGAAAATTAAATCTAGATGGATGGATCTGAAGTACTTTTAATATTAATCTCAGTGACAACCCTATCATTCTCTGCAATCATAGACACATTACATTATATATGTCCTTAAACTCTAAATTCTAAAGTTTAAACCCAAGAAAAAAAATCTTATAATCTATTAGATGTTCTATAAGATGTTCAATGAGCATAAATGTTAAAAATTACCTATTTCTCGGTGGCGCACCGATCTAGATGGACCAGATGGTCCAATGAGAAGTGGGTGTTGAATTGTGGTTCCACAATCATTAGTCCTCCCAAGAAGATTATAGATAGAGGTAGTACATGCCTGTCTCCAATTTGCCCCAAAAACGTCTTCAATAGGCATCACATGAAATGGATCAAATGGAAAATCACCTCTAACTCGACCAAGCACTCTAAAGAATTACCTGAATTGAGTTGGAAAGGAATAATATCAAAACCTGCTACTGGATACTTGGTATTATCATGAAGTTCAACCCAAAATCCAGAGTTGTGCTCTTCCGAACTTGAAAATAATACTCTGTTTGATGTCATATGCCTCGATATTCCCCTTGACACATATATAACCTTGTTGGAACAGAAGCAAGAAACCATGTAGAAATCCTTCTCAAAGTTGGAGACAAACTCATTCATCTGAGTTTTAGCTGAGGCTTCTACCTAGTGTTGCTGCTTCCCTTTATCCTTATTCTTCTTCAAACACTGTGATGCATAATGGTTGTTCTTATGACATATAAAGAACTTTATTTTACCCAAGTCCTTCTTCCCTTATTGCGAGGTTGACTCCTCACTCTTTTAGCCTTTCTTGGTCCTTTACCTCTTCCATTCTTTGCCTAATCAATGAGAGGTTGGTCATTGTCACCTTCCTATCTTTTGACCTTTAACTCCCTGTCTCCTGACCTTTGACTCCATTCAAGTCTCCTCTTGGATATAGTAAACCCATAATATTTCCTAGTTGGGAAGATTCTCCCAAGGACAAACACCTTGGACAAATGTTTCCCATTGAGGTGGGAACCCATTTAGTGCCTTGTTTACTAACTCTTTGTCTTCAATTTTCTCCCCAACTGTTGCAATTTGGTCATAGATCTGTGTGGCCTTTATCAAGTAACTGGTCACGGTGACTGGTCTAATCATCTCAATAGATCTTAGCTTGTGCAAAATGATATTCTGGTTATTATTCTCACTCTAATAAAGGATAAGCAAGGCATCGAAGATGTCCTTCGACATCTTCTACTCAGATACATGATGGATCAAATGATACTTTATTGCATCCATGATTATTTGCTTAGCTGTTACTTCTTTATTTTTGTGAGCTACCAAAAGCTACAGATCTGTCAACAACGCTACCACATCCTTGACGATATCCCAAATGCCATTTTCTTTTAATAGAAGAGTTACCTTAACTTTCCATGCTCATCCAATTTATCCTCGAACCTAAGTCTAGCTAATGCCATCTCTGAGATTTGAAATAGAACCTCCCAAATCAAGAAAACAATGAAATCCTCACTGCTGATCCTTTACTTCCCACAACTGATCTACCCATTGCAAACCCCTAAGAGTCTCAATCAGAGATATGGCTCTGATATCATGTTAAGTTTCTGTGTCCTAGGTGACTTCTATCTTATGCTTCTTTACTTAATGAATCTGATATTTAATTTATTAAATAACATAAATATATTTGAGCATGCATTAATCACACATAAAGTTGGAAACCAAATAATAGAAGCATGAAAATCAAAACTTGAAAATCAGTCCTTCAAAATCAATTTATCATTATAGGGGATTTTTTGCTTGCCAATGAGGAAAATGGACAAACATATCTAAGAAGAAATCGTTGAAAGATCTATCCACACAGTAGTATGGCCTGTATGACCTATCTATTAGACTGTACATATCCATATAGATCTATCTATATGGCTGTACAGAAATGATGCTCTTTCCCTATTCTTTGATTTGTTGAACCTATAATTAAATCTTCTCTCTTCTGCCCTATTTTTTGTCTCTCTTTCTTTGTCTTCAGACAAAACTATCTTCATCAAGAATGAATGTGTCTTTTCCTTATACTTTGATTGCCTTTATAATTTAGCTGAAAACTTAATCTACCAAAACCCTCATCTGACGTTAAGATATGTGGTTGAGATTAGCCGAAATCAATAATGCATTAAGATGCACTTTATTATACTCAACAACTAATTAAAAGACTTTCACTTTATTACTAAAGTGAATTACAAAATAGATTAACTTCAACAACTTCAAGCATGTTTGATGCCTAACCTATGCAAAAGTTCCTGACCGACCTACAAAACATCAAGAACAATACATATATATAATAAGAAGCATCATTCCACCATAGTGTGCCCCAACATATAAGTATAACCTCAAGCTATAAGATTCCCTGATCTGTCCCTTTCATGCTCCATCAAAGGTCTTGATGTTGAAATTGAGGATGTAAGAGTAAAATAGATAAAAGTTGAATAACGTTAACCAATGGATAAATAATGAAGAAATGGGACTTCTCACCTGGATTTGAATGGTGGACTCCACCACATGCATGTAAAATATCAGTTTGTGAAAGGAGGCCTTACTGTCTATTTTTCTGTTTAGTGAAGAATGGTGGAAGAAGAATAAGAAACATTTAACTTTACATTTGTTTGTGACTATTTTAATGGTTACTTCTTCTATTTATAGCTTCTATTTGTCCCATTCCTTGATGGGAAAGTTGTTCTATTTTCATTTGAATCAACTCCAGAAGTCAGGATCGGGGTTTCCTTTGGAAGTGGAATTTAGACACTCCCAACAACAGAGCTACCTAGTGTTTCATCCTGGATGGAAGGTTCCTTTGCCTTTTTTTTTGTTAATTCAAACTTCAAAGAATGAAAGAGAACATATTGGAAGATGCATGACTTGTTTATTGAACAGTTATGGATTGTGTTTCTTAAGGAAGTATAGCTTGTAATTAAGATTTTGATGTCACTTTTTCCAGGAAAACCTCTTCACCGAGACCTTGATAAGAATTATGGTTGAACCTCAACGTAAATCCATTTCTCTGTCAGCTGTAAACTTGAAGAAAAGTGTTATTGGTGGGATTCTTTCAGTTACACTTGTTTCGGCCAATAATATTGTCAGGTCAAATATAAAAGGAGCTACTTTAGAGAGATGACTAAATTCACATGGAGGGAATTATTCAAATGGAAGTAGCAATGGAAAAATGTTAAACACATTTGTAGAAGTGGAACTTGGAGATATAATGAGGAGAACTAAAGAATGACAAGGTTCATCCCCAACATGGGGTGATACATTCAATATGGTTTTACATGAAAACACATGCATCCTAAAACTACATCTTTACGAACAAGGTTCAAGAAATGTCAAATATGATTATTTGGCCAGCTGTGAAATCTAGGTTATATTTTTATTTGAAGTAAATCCGACAATCCTTGAGATATGCTTATTCAGAAAGTGTACAACATTGAAATTACTCATTTAAATTTATTTTTGCATAATTATTTTTTCCTAGTTCTCTTCTGTTGAAATCCATGCTAGACAGGAGCGGTCTCAACTTGTGCTTAATTGATGATTGAGATTTCAAACAGTTTACCAAATACACTTTGACATCTATTTTATATACAAATGAAATATGTAGATGATGACTCCACTACATTTTGGGCAATAGGAAGGAATTCAAGTGTGTTGGTTGCACATGCCGAACATTGTGGAAATGAAGTTTTGATGGTTGTCCCCTTTGAGGGCACAAATTCAGCAGAGGTGCTCTTCTTTACTTCACTAGAACAAACTTGTCATATTTTATTTTTCCTTTTTATCATCTTATATCACAAATTTATTTAGATCAAGTATTCCTAAAAAAAGGATATCATTTATAGAAGCAAATTATAGTCTCCATGATTGACAGCTCTCTCCCACGGCTTGTAAAGGTATAAGAATGGCATGTTGGCTCACAAAGATGTCTAGAGTTCAATTTATATGCTACATAGTTGCTTACAAGTTATTGCTTCTTTAGTCATTTTCTGCATTTCTTTTTGTAAATATTTTTCTGAGAATATAGGATGTATTTTTCAAAAACATAAGGTAGGGAATGTTAATTTGCATTTGCAGCTTGTTCCATTACATTTAGAGGAAGAACATGGAACATGCCAAGGTGTTGATGATAGAGAGAGTAAACGAAATCTAGATGGTATTCCAAATGGAAGATCTCACACATACATTTCGTTCCTCAATTGCTCACATTTACTCATAAAGTTTTGCAATTATAACACTTGCTTCCTTGTAATTGACCTATGGAAATTTCTATCTTCTTCAGTTTGTGTGACGAGTATTTCTAAAAATGTTATTCTTTCAGATATTGCATTTGAGCTAATCTTTAAGCTTATCCATAATTAGTTCCAAATCTCATGAATTCTGTATACATGACATGATTGTCTCATCAATTCTATCTTATCTCAACTTCTAAGGATTATATCTAATAGTTTCCTTCAATATGAAGGTATGGTTAGATATTGTTGGAATACTTCTGGACTAAGGTGAGTGAATTCTCAAAGTTTGAGGTCTGCCTCATTAGATTGGATGGCCTTACAGTACTCCTTTTCTCCATGGAAGAAATCTTTAAGCAACCCCTGCACTTTGGGTATTCCTGTAGAACTTCCAACTAAGAAAATTTTGTGAATCTGGGTTTTATAATTTGTCATTATCAATGGATTTTTGAAACAAATAAAATGTTCACTATTCATTTGCCCACTCTCCTAATTTTTTAATGTTGGTCCTATTTTTAATAGAGAGGAGCGCAGACAACACTCTCTTATATGTCTTGCATGAACTTTGAAGTCCCTTTGGGATATGTTGAGTTTGTATTTTTCCCCATTATGTAATGGAGATTATTTCCTGTCAATCCCATATACAAGGTTCACTCAATATTTTTAAGACATCCAACCCTATTAATTTCCCAATGCTTTTGGTGGTCCTTCCTTGATAATCATTGTAATAAAGCAGGATGGATAATAAAAAATTTAATAATTCGACAGCTTGCGAGGTATTATTGGGTGGAAATGAGATTTTAGATAAGCAAGTAAAATGATTTAATTCCTCCTAATGCAGGGTGGACGTTTCAAGGGTTTTAAACTATGCTATTTTTCCTCTGTATGAAGAGATCTAGAATTTGGGTCCTGTAGCACCAGCCACATAATCATTGGCTATGGGAGGTTTCTTGTCATGTAAAAAAATTGGTTACATTCCTATTTTCCAATGCATGTCAATGAAATCATTTCTCCACTAGCAGATGGCAATAGTTAAAAACAGAGCTTATCATAATTCTGAGTCTGTTATGTTTAAAAGGTAGTTAGATTTAAGTTTTGTTTAGATCATATTGTTGTTTCTGGCATTCCATATTCAATCCAAGCTGGTGTAGCCTATCAAAATTCCTTCAGTATAGCCTGGCATGATGGTAGGAAAGATCTGTGAGTTACCCTCTATTTATATGTAAATTTGGATCCAGCCAAGCCAAAAGTAATTTAATTTTTCTTCTAGCAAAAGAAAATATACTTTTGTTATCAACTATTTAGAACTATAGACATATAGTCCAACCTAATTTTGATGTGTTTTTGGTTGTTATACATTAGTGTAAATCTATTTCTTAGAGAATGGCAGTATACTGATTCTTCCAGAAGCCTTCATAGTCGTAACACATCAAATTCTCAGCACTCTTTACTTGCATATTCAACTTTTCATTTGAACCAACTGTCAGAAAGACTAAAATAACCGTAGTGGAAGGAAACAACCTTTCTAGGAAAGACATATCTCAAAAGAGTGATCCTTTAATCAAGCTTCAGTATGGGAAGGTCGGGTTCCCCAATTTTTGAGTTAGATATTTTTTCGTTTTCTAGAATTAGACTGATCTACATATTAGTGGATATCTACAATGTTTCCTATAGCTGTACCTTGCAGTTGGTTAGCATTAATGTTTTTTAATATAATCACAGAACATTCACAGAACAGGATCAATTTCATGAGGTATCAGCCCCATATGGGACGAAGAATTTGAGTTTAAAGAGATTGAAGGTGATCAATATTTGAAATTAAAATGCTACCATGTAGAATTTCTTGGGAATGAGAGTATGGGAAGTTCCCGTGTGAATTTGGAAGGACCGGAAGAAGGAGAAACCAAGGATGTTTCGATCCCCCTTGAAAAAGTTACAATAGGTGAAGTAAGACTCAAAATTGAGAAGAAAAAGCAAGAGGAAGACACTGAGGTGAGTTCATTTTGGTTTATATGTAATGTTATAATAAAACTTTGTTATATTTTTTTCATTTGTTCCCTTGACCACTCTTTGTATACTTAAAACTTATCATTCAAGTAACCTAACATGTATCCTTCCATGCTTATGTTTCTTGTCTGATGATCTTCAAAGTTTGAAACATAATTATCATATGTTTTCTCATTGGGTACACTATTTGATATGTCTTTTCAGTTGTCATTTGATTTATGAATTACCCAGAAAGCAATATAAGATTTTGTTTAGTTTGTTTTATATTTTATTTCCATGCATAATTGTTTTATTTGAACTGATTTTTCCTACAATGCGTTGGTAGAATTATTTTATTTATCTGATTCTGTTGTGATGCCATGCAAAATTCTCTTACATAAACAAGGGGTGGATGCATTTTGCTTTTTCTTATAGAAGCAAGGGACCTGATTGCAGTAGACTGGTGAGAAACCAGTGATGCATATGTCAAGGTACAATATGGGGATTTGAAAAAAACAACAAAGGTTAGTGAGTGATACCATAGTTGACATCTTATTTAGCCTCAAATTCCTTGGTTTTTGGTGATTTAATTCTGAACAGTCTTTAAGAGAATAATGTGTAAAAAGAGATTTAAGTACATTTCAATTGGGTGTTGCACATATGACATTTAAAATGTGGTAGATAGGGTGTCTAATTACAAAATTAGTTTAAATCAAGCCTCATCTAGTTGCATTGTCATTCATTTCTCTCAAAGAGGGAAGACCACCCACTGCATGGCTTCCATTCCTCTTGTTTCTTGTTTAATCACACCTATTTCCTAACCTACCTGCTTGCAGTGAAACTGTTATGAGCCTACAAAATTTTTCCAAAACCACTTGAGTTCTATTCTTTTTACTAGGGTATCAGCAAGTGGGGTGTGCGTGTACTCGTGTGTCACGGGGTCAATTCATGTCTACTACCACTATACCCTTAAGTGAACTTACACAACCCCCCAACATGGGTAACGGGCTAGCCGATGTTTGAACCCATGATGTTCCAAGGAGTACCTTAAGAGTACACTCTATCGCCACTTGGTATACAACCTTGGGGGCAATCTGGACACTTGAGTTGTATTTAAATATAGAAGTGTGTTATTTCTTTTTCTCTTTTTTCAAAAGAAAAAGAAAAAACGTAATACATTATTTATGGGATAGAAATTGAGATATTACATTCTGCATAGAAATGTTGTAAACACTTTAAAAGAGCCATAAGGTTCAAAAACGTTGTTTTGTCATAATGGCCCTAAGCCCTTTGACTAAAATAAACTAATCTGCTTATTTCATATTCAACATCTGCATTATGAAATTACAATCATAATATGAAATGTGCCATCTACACTAAGAAAAGTAAAATAAGGTCACAAAAAAGGTCAAGGTGGGTTATTAGTACGCACACCATCTTTCATGTTTTGTAGTTTCAACATCCCTAACTGTACATCAACTCTATATTTGGATTGAATATCTGCCAGTGTATTGATTTCACTATTTATGTGCTTGAAAGAGTCATAATCAAGACAATCCCTCCAGGAGGGTACCTGATCCATCAAAGGTTGTAGCCCCATATTTAGGAAAGGTACAGTGCCACACATACAATCAATAATAAGTTTGGAATCTCCCGAAACCTATAATTTGTCTAAATCACAATCCACTGCCAATGTAAGAAGTAGATCCAGGACTTGAAGTTAGTCCCAGTTGTTGGTTCCATATCCTACACCCATTGTGGAAAGGGAATAATGAGTAGCAGATAGGGTGAGAGTGTGGAATTTTGAAATATGATTTAATTCCTAGACTTTAATAGCACCCAACTCACTAAAATGAATAAAATTCTATAATATCTAATTGGCATATCCTCCATCCACCATTTAAAAGGCATTGAAAGTGTGTTATCATTCCACTGAACATTTCCGCTTAAATGTGTTTTAAGTAAATGAGGGAAAAGAAGAAGCTTGGTCCATTGGAAAGCTTGGGCAATGGAGTCTTGTATGGTGGAGCACAAAGGGACTACATTTTTCTATAGAGCCTAAAGATGAGGAGGATGCTTAATCGCTCAACCCCTTCGCTAAGAAAGATAACATGTAAACTAGAAATCCTTGCAAAGAAAAAAGGTTAGATAACTTGGTGGCACCTACAATAGAAACTTAGAAAGCATGAACCTTAGAAAAAATAAACATGCACTTATAAGAGATATAAAGCAAATGAACAATAAGAATAGAAGCAAGCTAGATTTTTAATATTTCCCTATTGGGAGATAGCCCCCTTTTTAAAGGCCAAACTCAACGAACAATATTGCAAGAAAAAACAAAATAAAGTGAAAAAATGATATGCACCAGAGGACCAACAATGCTATTGTATTTTAGTACAACCATTGCTTCCAAAGGTCATGCTTCCTCCCTTTTCTTCTTTCAAAATAAGAAATTTATTCTGACCCCTGTCATCTGTTTAGAACATATGTTGTCTATGTACCATTGAATTCCTTTTTTGGGGGGCATACAAAGTAAGTATGCACACTTTTGTTTCTCGTTCTTTTCATTTTCTATTCCAAACCTTTGAGTGTTCTTCTTTAGACCTTTCAGAAACAATTTTATTTTCATGTGCCATATGCCAAAAATTAAAGGGGCAATATTCTCAACATCCAAGGTCTGTGTTCTAGTTTGACCCCATTAAACTCATTTTCTGTCTAATAAATCCTACCATGTTTGGAATATTTTCATAATATGAAACTTCAAAATAATTCTAATCAAAACAAATGATATAAAACCTGGTTAGAATCCTTAGAATGTTTTGTGATAACATGAACCCATAACTTTAAGATTGAGAAGTAGGAAATGTGTTAAGATATCATGTGAGACTTTTTATTGCCACTTTAGGGTTCCAACTAAATTTATCTCTTATATAACCCCAATGTTAGAGTTGTTAGTGTAGAGCTCTTCATGAAGCCCTTACCCTATCAAGACTAGACACCGAGGAGCATGCAATATACACTCTAGAAGCCTTTAATGCTACAACAGGAAGCAGGGGAGGGTTTGGCCTATTTTCATAATATGAAACTTGAAAAGAAATCTAATCAAACCAAATGATATAAAATCTGGTTAGAATCCTTAGAATGTTTTGTGATACCATGAATGCATAACTTTAAGATTGAGAAGTTGGAAATGAGATAAATTCAGTTGGAACCTTAAAGTGGCCATGGAAAGTCTCACATGATACCTTAACACATTGTTGTATCGACCCTCGCAAGTCATAAAATGACAAATGGGTTTGCACATTTTTTTCCATTTAGATTTGAAAAGGGACAAACAAATATCTCATAGCTACTTCCATGGCACGTTCCCAAGATGCATATGTTTAACCAATTTCTCACCTTCATTCGAGAGGCCAATAGACTATGCAATAAAAACCTCATCAATATGTAATTCCATGTCTAGAACCACCGTTGTATTGCAATCAAATGTGTTAACAAATGACATTGTGACCTCTCTATTAAAAACAAGGAAACTTGTTGATAAATTCCAACCAACCACCCAGCTTGTTGATATGTAATCAGTTGAGTAATCGCTTAGCTATGTGGAACGGAACCCCCAATAAATAAAAGAATTAAAAGGATTTTTTCATCAGAGGATTAAACACAGTATACCTTGCCTCCAAGAATTCTATGCAATGGCTCTCCAGTGTGCCTCCTTCAATACTTCTATGCACTAGAGAAACCCCCCACAAACCCATGACCAGAAAATGGTGAAAAAATGCTATGCACCAGAGGACCATGTAACGAACATAAAATATATAAATATTAAAAATAATAACAATAGATAATTAATAATTAATAATTAATACTTAATAATTATCAAAGATTCATGACTGTAGGTTGGAAAGTCACCAATGGGTGTATATAAGTCCGGCCATTGTAAATATATCATATCTATTCTATCATCAATTTATATATTATTATGGCTTATTTAATATTCCAAGTCTTTTGGTAATATTAGTTGTGTAAGCGAATAATTATTCGCTTCAAGTGGTATCAGAGCTTCGTTGGCTAGATTCCAGCCTTTGGCCATTTTATAGGCTTTTAGCCATTATTCTAGGTTTCCTAAATTGGTTCTTTGACCATAAAAATAGAGAGTAAAAGGAAAAAAAAGTGAGAAGTAAAAACAAAATAAAAAAGAAAAGAGAAAGAGAAGAAGGAAGAATAAAAATTAAAAAAAAGACAAAATAATCTAAAGGAGAAGAACGTAAAAAGATAAAAAAGAAGAAAGAAGGAAGAAGTAAAAATAAAAATAAAAAAAAAAGAGAAGAAGGGAGAAGATCCCATAAAAAAAGGAAAGAAGAAAACAAAGGCTCGTGGTTTTATAAAACAAACCCTTATTGGATATTAAATAATAACTCATACCTTAATTAGGTTGAGTTTAGTCTTTAATTCTCTTTATTAAATAACATAAAAGCTAGAAGTGCATAAAGAAGTAAGATTTGAACTTGGGTGGGGAAGTTAACAATCATTCTTCTTAACCACCTAATCTACAGACAAACCACAAAGAAGTTAATATAAATTAAAATGTTAACCAACGTGGAGATCCAAGTGCCTTGTTAATATTATTATTATATTTATGAAAAAATATTATTAATATTAATAATTGTAATAATCACAATTATTATTTCATACAAAAAAGAAATAATACCATTATTATTCAAGAATTCGAAGTAAAAGACCCTCCTATCATCGAAAAATACGAAGACCATTTATTGCCGAAGAAGTGAAAGGAAGATCAATTATCGCCGAAAGTCGAAGACTATTCACCTTTGAACACAAAAATGGAGTCTCATGGTGACAAAAAAGGAAGATTCCAGAAGACCAACTTAAAGGTATCCATTGACATTCTAAAACTTGAAGGGATCATTCAAAGCAAGCCTATTAACATCGCTATTTTCCCAACCAACAGGGAAAATCACAATAACGTCAGCTTGGCAAATCAATTACTCGTCCCATAACTAAGTATAATCTAAAAGAAAGATAAATATGGTGGGAAGCAATATGCCATTAGGGAGTTAGAACTAACAATTGATGAGTTTAAGTTCACATCCCAATTCAATGTTACAAGTATTTATCTAAATGAAGTTGACATCATTCTTGGCTTATCGTGGATGGAAACATTGGGAGCAATCATCTTAAATATGAAAAAAGAGTTTTTAACATTTCCATATAAGAAGAAACAAATCAAACTGCAATATGTTTCAATGAAATTGGATTCCAAGGATGTGTCATCTAAAGATTTCAAAGACATTTAGAAGATGATTTCACAAGAAGATAAAAATCAAGACAAAATATGCAGAAAGAATTCGACAAAGTCATAAAGGACAAAGAAGAAGAGATATCGCGTTTAAGAGATCATAATCAAAAGTTTCTCTTTCAAATCAAAAAGGTGAAAGATAGGGCACAGGACCATCAAAAGATAGAAAAGGAAAATCGAGATCTACAGAAGAAACTCTTAGAGCTTAAAGACAATGTGAAAAAGAAAGAAGAAATGATCAGGAATCTTAAGAATGCTAAATATTTAGTCGGAAACAAGTTGGTGCACATTCAGAAGAGGACATCAAAACTTTTGGGCTCAAAAAAACAAGTTGAGGAAAACAAAGCAAATACAAATCCATTCATCAATACAGATAAAAATGAAGTCAATCCAGCAAATGAACAAACATTAAAAAATCCTTATCGACACCCTAACTATAAAGTCATTTTGACCAACGATAGGGTCAAAATGTACATAAATAGAGAGGTTACGATGTCAAATGCAAAGGAACACAAAATATACAACCTAAAAAAAAACAAGAAGTTTTATCCAGCAAGGAGACCAACATGTAGCTTGGATGAATGTAAATCTTGGATGGATCACTCCTGAGGAAATGCGACAATTTAGTTCAGGGATTCAGAAATTATATCACCATGTCTCATCAAGTGTCGAAGTTACAAGTTTAGAGAGACATGGCAAGACGTTATTCATAACTGAGAAGTCCTTCACTAAACAAGCTTTGAGGACAAAGCTTCCCTTAAGGGGAAGGCAATGTAACGAACATAAAATATATAAATATTAAAAATAATATTAATAGATAGATATGAATTAATAATTAATAATTATCAAAGAGTCATGACTGTAGGTTGGAAAGTCACTAATTGACGTATATAAGTCCGACCATTGTAAATGTATCATACCTATTCTATCATCAATTTATATATTATTATGCCTTATCTAATATTCCAAGTCTTTTGGTAATATTATTTGTGTAAGCGAATAATTATTCACTTTAGACCAGCAATGCTATGCACCACGGTGGAAAAAAACGGTGAAAAACGCTATGCACCAGAGGACCAACACTACTACGCACCAAAAAAAATACCCTCGTTATCCAGAAAAAATGATGGTGAAAACCAAAGGACCAACACTGCTAAGCACCAGGAAAAATGCCCTCGTTATCTAGTAATATTATTTATAGTTTGTATTTAATGTTAAGTTGATTAAATTATTTTATGACATAATACCAACATTGTATTTGTTACTACAACAATTAGAAATATTGTCGTAGTAATTATTTTTGTCTTTGTTGAGTATGTTGTTTTATTTTTGGAAGTTTGCACCACTTATAATCAAAACAGGAAAATATTTTATGACTTTCAAGTCTAATTTTTACCCTTGTAATGATTAAAATAAATTATGATTTAAAATAACAACATAATTTATTATTATTGTTGTTGGTAGTGGTAGTGGTAGTGTATTAAAAACTAAGTTGATGAATGTTTACTTTATGAATTATAGATTAACGTGAGAAATTTCTTACCTATAAATTTATTTAATGATATTGATGTTAGTAAAGCCTCCCTTATTTATTAATATTATTTATTTTAACAATCAAAATTAATTATGAACTAGAATAGCATTAGTGCAGTAGAGTATGATTTTTTTAATATACAAGAGGAAAGGGGGAAAACCAACTTAACTAATTATTGCAAGTGTTCATTATTTATTTATGAAGTATTTGAACAATGTGTTTAATTGAAAAGAGCATATTTTTATTGAAAATATAGATATATGACAATATTTATATTATCAATAAGATTTAAATCATTTCTTAATTTATGTTAGGGCACGAAGGAATCGAACCACATTGTCTTGCTTGGAATGCAGGTGCTCTTCCATTGAGCTAGCACCCTTTACAACCTGAGGGGAGAGGGACTGTGTTAAAAACTGGATTACACATTTCTAATCCTCTGTGACAAAGAAAAATGATGTTTTATTCAGAGAGGAAGTCTAGAAGATGTTTTCAGGTTCATTATTGAATATGATTATGCACATTTGATATAGTGACATGTTCAGTTTATGTAAAAAACAAATTGAAAAGTTAAAAATTGAATGGTGTTATCTGATTCACATAAAGTACCATCACATGAATTAACATAGAAGTTGAACCAAAATTTTCATATTAGTAAATAATATAAAATTCCTCAAAAAAAAGATTGAAGAGAATATTTGATATACAACAAACATTTGAAAGTGTTTCTTCTTGTATTTTAATAACTAGTTCAAAGAGAAAATTACATTCATGAATCGTCTCCACATAATCTCCTTATATTCAGTCAAGCAAATCAATTACAACTTGTACACCACATTTATTTATTGTGGTCTTCCTGCAATCTTCTTTCTTTTGCATCCATGCCCAAAGTATGGTATTAACTGGAATAGATGCAAGTCATGTGTCATCAAGGTTTGGTACCCAATATTGTTCTAGAATTTTCCTTTGTATTTCCCTGAACTACGCTTCCATCAATCAACATTTACATGAAGAGTCTCACTTTCATCATTCTGGAAGATATATGAGGTGGTTTTTGCCATCCAAATCGTCTCTCCTTCATCCTTACTTCATGATCTAACTACCAACACCTCTACTTTCTCAAATTCAATAATAGGATTGAATCTTGGCTTTATCTTGTTGCACCTGGGTCCAACATATACCAGTTCATTTGTCACATTATCAAATTCTCCATCCATAATACTTATATTACATGCAGTGCATTACGATCAGCATTAAATCTCACATGGATTAAATTGTCTTTATGATGCAATGGCTTTGATGATAATGTCTAACATGAATTAAAGATAACATGATGTTATCACTTAATGATTGATTTTATGGATTAAGTTATGTGAAATATTTTCAGTCCACAATGAATTTTTCATGGTTCCCGTAACAAACATGGGTCCACTCAAAATGTTGGTCTGAAAAACGTTCACACAGTTTAATACAGAAAATCAATCACAGTGATGACAAACTGATAAAACCTGGATGCTCAAAATGTTAATACTGTATTTATTGAGTATAAGTTAATATACTAGTACAAAGTTGGCACCACTTTAAAGTCTACACGAGAAAATATAATTATGAATTTGAATGCAACATAGTTGTACAATTAAATTTAAATCAACTATAATAACGAATAATAGGAAAAACTCACTTCAAACCTTATTGCAAGTGCCTTACATTTATTCACAAAGCAATTCTATAAGATATATTAAGGTGCATTCGCATAAAGTATCATCACATGAATTAACATTGAAGTTGAACCAAAATTTTCATATATGTAGCAAATAATATAAAATTCCTCAAAAGGTAGCTTGAAGAGAATATTTGATATAATACAAACATTGACAACTTTTTCTTCATGTATATTAATTAGTCTTTCAAAAATAAAAAATACATTCATGAATCATCTCCACCTAATCTCCTTATATTTTCTCAAGCATATCAAGTACAGCTTCAAGATGAATATTTCTATAGTTAATCATAATGACAAAGAGAGTTTATGGAATTAAATTGTGTGTATTGAAACGTCCCTACGTTTCAAGTCGACACTACGCCAATCATCAGAGGAACAAAATGAAAAGTTGAAAGTAGTATTGAAGAGATTGAGCAAAAGCTAATAATAAATAAGGAAAGGATTTTGTACATGCATTAATGAATATAATTATGCACATTTGATATAGTGAGATGTTGTGTTAATCTAATTTACAAATTGAAAAGTTAAAATCTGAATGGTATTATCTAATTCACATAAAGTATCATCACATAAATTAACATTGAACTTGAAGTGAAATTTCATATATGTAGTAAATAATATAAAATTCCTCAAAAAGTAGCTTGAAGAGTATTTATTATAGTACAAACATTGAAAAATGTTTCTTCATGTATACTAAAATTCATTCAAAAAGAAAAGTTACATTCATGTATCATCTCCACCTAATCTCCTTATATCCGCTCAAGCAGATCAAGTACAGCTTGTACACCACATTTATTTATCTTTGTCTTCTTGCAATCTTCTTTATTTGGAATCCATGCCCAAACTATGGTATTGATTGGAATAGGTTCAAGTTTTGTGTCATCAATATTTGGTACCCAATATTGTTCTAAAACTTTTCCCTTGTATTTCTCTAAGCTAGGCTGCCACCAATCAATCTTTACATGAAGGGTCTCGCTGTCATCATCCTGGAAGATATCTGAGGTGGATTTTGCCATCCAATTCATCTCTCCTTCATCCTCATTTCTTGATATAACAAGCAACATATTTCCTTTCTCAACATCAATTCTAGGATCGAATGTTGGCTTTGGCTTGTTGCACTTGGGTCCAACATATACCGGTTCATCTGTCACATTATCAAAATCCCAATCCATAATACTTGATATTGCATGGAGTGCATTACCATCAATGTTAACATTTTTCCTCGTCTTTGGCCAAAAATTATCAGAAGAAGAATCACTTTCATCCAAGGGTGTATGGTAATTGTAGATTCCATCTAATGCATCAAGAACTCTTTTCCAATAATCTAGTTTCCATTCCTCTATAACAGTTGGTGAATTCTCTTTGCTAATAGCCTCTTTCCACATTTTTATGTATGATTTTATTCCTTCCTTTAGTTCTTTTAAATATGCATCATTGTCTCTACGACGTAAGAAAGATGGCTTCCCTGTGGGCAATATAGGTCAGCCTTCATCATCTATATTCCACAACTCCACTAGTTCTGACCACTCAATGTCTCTGATGGATTCTTTATATATCATAACTGGAACATCATTGAGTACAAGGAATTGGAAGTAATCGACATTGAGATGTCCAAATAGTGCATTTTTCCCCTGCTTGATGTACCCATTAAGAAATTTTTTGAAGTCGTACACTTTGTCAATAAGTTTAGGTGGAAACACCCTTTTTTCTTCTATTGTGCAATATGTATCCATCATCTCAAGTAAAGAATATATATCTTTACTTTTCAAGTTGGAAGACATTCTTCCATAGTTTCCATCTATGTCTTCATGGGTGTGCCCCACAAGGAAGAACCCAACCTCAATAGTGATGAAGACACCAAGTGCAGTTAATAGTGATAGAAACATGAAAACATAACGATTCTTATTATCACTAGCTGCATTGTCCAACTGTAACAACAAATGTGGAGGAAGAGGTTTAAAATAAAGATTTTGATTTGTTGAGCTTCCATTTAAATATAGGAAAGCATCCTTGTACACTCTAGATTTTGAGTAAAAATATTTTTGAAGTAATGCATTTGAAAGTGTGTTTCTTGAACTTCCACTCTCATAAAGAAAATCACCATACATATCAAGGTGTGGGTCTTCAAGGTCCCTCAAGCACTTTGCAAGAGATGTAATGGTAAATTGTGATCCCATGTGTACAAATGGTAGGGAAAAATGACCAAAACCTCCTGTGCTATGCCCATGTGTTAGCATACCTGTCAACGACAAACCCAAGTTTGTTCCTACAACAAATTTTGATTTGACACGTAATATTGGGATTGAAGTCTTTGTTTTGTCCATTTTATCATGGATAATGCTCAAGTATTCCTTTGGATACCGCTCTGACATAATTCTGTGGGCATAGTAGCAATATATTCCACACATAACAATCTTGCTATGTTTCTTCAGTCTAGCTTGTGCCTTTTCTTCCAACTCTTTTGTAGTCATTGTCTTCATCTGTTCTTTCAACATGATACATTCACTACATTTATTGAAGTTAGTGTTCTTTGAGAATGCCACATCTAGAAAATGAGTATTCCAAATCTTGCTCATTGTTGGTTGTGATATTGATGGAAAATTTAGCTCTTAAAGAGCCTCGTTGATCTCTTCTAACAAAGAACTTCAGGTGTACGTTGATGGAAGCAATATTAAAGGAGTAAATGTTTCATCTTCTTCAACTTGTCATGTTTGGTTTGGTGAAAAGTCTGAATTATCCATTATAATTTTGTGCAATATTTCTATGGCTGCCACAGTATGTGCACGTGGTTTGCATTTGTTGGTGTTACCATGAATTCCTTTGACATTTCCTTGTTGGAAATTATGTTGGTAAGTATAGAAGGTGATTTGAGGAATATTATGTATCTTGTACCATGCCTTCTTACAAATAATATCTCCATTAAACCTCATGTCCTTTACTTTCCTAATAGTAGGAGGTAGGCCATGGCCATGGCTCTTTGACATGATTGTGTTGGAAAGGAGTGAATTCAAGACAAATTCCCTAATGTCATTTTTTTTAAAGAGTTTCATACCCGTTCTAGCAGTTGCAATGGCTTTCCTATCCACATGTTTAAGACAATCTTGTTTGCAACATTCATCCGCTGCCAAAAGTCGGATTTCTTTCTCTTCATCTCTTTGTATTTGAAAGTTTCCAACTTTTTTGTAGCCACAACTTGTTTAATCCTTTTATATGGCCTCGTTGCGTGCATAGCAATTGAGTCTGGATATTTTTCATTATAAATATCATCATCCCATGTGTTTAAGGGACTTGTGTCCTCTATAAGATCCCATACCACCATTTCCTTGGGTGCCTCCTTGAAATTTTCATTCACCCTTAAAATGTCACCTTCATTGTCCACCAACTTATTTATTGGCCATCTAACCAAAAAATGTATAGAATTGTCCCCAATCCTACATCTTTCACAATTTCTATCTATGTATTCCACAAAAACACTGAATTCCTTTTCACCTAACATTTCACCCTCAACCATGTCATCCTCACAGACATTAACTATGATCCCTTTGGCAATGCGCATGCGTGTTCCTATGCATTCATGTGTAAGAGAAACCTTTTTAAATGTGAATGTAAGACTATCTTGGGGTGTATTTACTGGATGATCATGACAATGAGGTTCCAAATCTGATTCTGGCCAAATCTCATAAGATCCCAATGCACCCCCTGGTGTATTCTCAAATCCTATTGGATGTGGAAAAAGAGCATCATGTTTTAACACTTTCTCATTGTTAACCACTATGGATACCTTTTTCACCATCCTGCCATGCACCTTATGACCAATCTCTGTATTGAATATGGAGCATTCACCCACCTTCAATCCACATTGCAAAAGATCTACCTTGTCTCCAATAGAAAATGCAGAAGAGACATTTGCACCTACATAGCAAATTAAACAAACTTAGTATTTGCTCAAAAAAAGCAAGCAATGTACTATCAAAAACACTTAACATGTGCTTCAAGATTTTAATTTACCTTTGTTATGCCTAAAATATATGATATTCCATGGATGTAAGTCCCCTTCATCAACATCTTCCACAATTAAATGTGGTTCAATGACATCAATTATCAAAACCATAACATATCCTACATTAAGCCTTTGTCCACCATAATGAGTTGTAGTCTCTGTAGATTCAACCCTTACTAGTCCAACAACTTGACCATTAATTAGGAGGTCAACATAGTCTCCTCTTGTCAAAATTATATTTTCCATTGTAATTCCTCCCAATTTCTGTAACACATTTGAATTGTAGTTTGTAATTAAGGTTAAGCCATATGAAGTGTATATTCAAAAACGTAATAGAGTTGCAATAATTCAAAACAATAGGGTATCCCTTTTGTATGCCACGAAACATTGTTCCCCTACATCTTGTCCGCACTAGCAAAAAGGAATTTACATATAAATTACACAAAATATATATGAAGAGATAACAATAAGAGATCCAAGAATTATTAGAGAATGATAGATATCAACTCCAATAAAACCACCAAATTACTATTTGACTTTGGACACGGGACTTATATTATTGATGTATGTGTATGAATGTGCTAGAAATCTAGCTAGAGTTAGCTTCCCTTCTTAAAATGTTCCACGTTGAATGAAATTTAATGTGTGTTAGTTTTAATAATGTATTTTTTCATCTAACAAAATCACATTGTCATCAATCACATTACACCATGATGGAAATCTAGCTATGTTAGTTTTCATACTGTAGTTTTTCACCTAACAAAATCACATTGTCATCAATCACATTACACCATTATGGAAATCTAGCTGTGTTAGTTTTCATAATGCAGTTTTTCATTTAACAAAATCACACTGTCATCAATCACATTACACCATGATGGAAATCTAGCTATACTTAGCTTTCATTCATAAAACATTGCATGGTGACTAAAAGCTATTTTGTGTTAGTTTTAATATGGTAGTTTTCTATCTAACTATTGATGCCTGGAAATTCGCAGGAAACAACAGCAAGGGATTCTCCCCAGTTAACATTCCCAACTAGCCTATGATTGTTTGGTATAGGGAATCCATCCGGTTTGCGGTTCGGCTACCGTAGATCAAGTAACAAAAATAAAAAGGTTTTACCAGTTGAGGCCCGGTCCACCATGTATATTTTTTTATTTTTTGACTTTAAGTATGATATGCAAGTGCCTATCTAAAAATGCAGATTGATTTAGAATACAAGGAGTGGTCACAATGTGATGCGCAGGTTCTTACCTCTCGTCTTAGACTCTCTTGCATCTGAATCAAACAAAGGAAGGAATTAAATCTAAATACCTATCCTATCACTAGGGAGCAAGATTATCACTTACTAATGAGTAATGTATTTTTGTGCATGCATTATGAAAAATCACAGATAGTTGATACTTCTTTCAAAACACATGAACATTTAAATATATTTGAACAACTAGATAGCCAATTGTTTATGAACAACATTCATTACTCATAGTGGAAATTTTCATAAAATAAACCAGAAATCATTCATACAAGAACATAGGTTCAAAGAGTTAGAACGATCTCACAGTTAATGGACACAAAGCTGAAAACGAAACAGTTCCTCTTCAACAAATCCATAGCATAACATTTGAACATTCCACCAAGCTTTCTCCAATAGGAAAACTGTAATTATCTGTTGCAAAAGGAAATAGTTCTTCTTACAATATGTCTTCACCAATCTAACTGGGAAAAAGTCCCTCTTCTTGTCTAGATTCTCTATATTTATACAAAAGAACAAAACTATTGGGTTTCCCACAAAATGACTCTTGGGATTCCCCAACTCTTCACCTCCCACATTTTATTTCATTAAGTGTTTGTAAAATTTACAATGCATTACAATAAAAAAAAAAATGCTCACGAGGAGGGTCCCGCTTGACTATTCAAAAATTTCTTCCATGTCGAAGCCTCTTAGGCAATGTTTTCGAATTCAGAAGGTTCTAGGAAATGAATATTTATTTCGAATTTAGCATCCTGATTTCTTATGACTTCTATTCTGGCTGCGCTCAGGTGAAGTTGGTCTTCTAACAGATGCACACTAACCGCGGAATGATCTACTTCATTCCTCAAGATCTGCTCATCTAAAGCTTTAATGTGTTGTATCCTTTGTTCATCTTCATGATATCATTTTTGCAAAATCCCTAAAAGGAGGTTGTGGTCTAGAAAGGTATCCATTTTCTATTCATCCTCAACCTGGAAGCAATTATAAGTGATCAAAAGTCTCCTGAAGAATTCTGCACAAGCCCCCTTTGTCTTCTTGACAGCCTTCTTGAATTCCTCGACTGTGTTTATGGCAAACTCCAGTAAATCATAGTTTTTCTTTAGGTATTGTTGATATTTTTATGGTAGATTTGCAGTGGTTTCTTCATTCACTTCTAATCTCGCCATCCTTCCTGTCAGGATCTCTAAAATGTCCTGCGATCTATCCAAAAAATATGAAGAGGTTTCCAAAATCTCTTCCAGCCGGTTGTCTACCTGCAAAACCCTGCACCTTTCTTCCTCTCTGGCCACTTGTAGATGGTGAATCTTGCTTCTATGTTAATTGAACCCAGTGATAGAACAATTACACTCACAACAATTATCAATTGTACATGCAAAATCACTCACAAAAGAGACTGAATATGGAGTTGAACACTAAAATGTATTGAATAAGTGTATAATAGCAAACCCTATGAAGTCATAGGCTTCCACAATAAATAGTTACATGAAGGATTTGAATGCATGAGGAGGCAATTCGAATCTAGTCAAAAGTAGGTTTACTAAATCTAAGCAAATCCCCCATAGGTGCATAAATCAGTTTCCAAAACTGTCAAGGAACTCATGAATTGGAAAAAGCACTTAGGAAAGCTAAAAGGTAATGGAAGGACAAATCATACATGCTTTTCATAGTAGAAAAGAGTGGAGGACAAAAAACTAGTTAACCTCACCTAGTCAAACTTTCCCAATTGTCTTAAAGAACTGAAAAAGCAGGCAATAAAGCAGAAAAAAGAAGAAGGGTGCTTAGGAGGCCAGGAATAAAGCAAATTTGATTCCATGAGCGTTCCCAAGCACTCCATGAGTCAAAATTATCATGTTTGACCACTATGGATGTGTAGATTACAACTTGCATAAGGTGGAACATGGAAAGTAGGCAAATAAGACAAAAATAGATTAATTAATGTCTAAGGTAGCTAACTATGGGTTGATTATTATAACACCCCCCCTTAAGCCTGACTTATAAGTAATATATCAGAAAATTATAGGGCCTAGCAACAAGGCTTAGTCACCCTTTACATACTGCATGTCCATTTAACCAAGGAAAGAGGCAAAAACCCAGTGGGAAAATCCTCCCTTAAACATGGACTGTAAAACAAAATTTTGAAATCTTGTCTTCACTCATGCTTCATAGCATGATCACCAATCCCCAGTAGTGATTTGATATTGCCAAAGGTCTTCTCACAAAATGCTTTGGTGAAGATATCAGCTACGTGTTCTGAAGATGAACAGAAGATTAGGTGAATGGTGCCATCATGCACAAGATCTCTGATGTAGTGCATATGGATCTCAATGTGTTTGGTTCTCTGCTTCTGAAATGGATCATTGCATATTCAAATGGTACTCTGATTATCATAGTAGATAGTAGTTGAGTATTCTGATTCGAAGCAACACTCTCCAAGTAATCCCCGCAACCATAAACATTGAGTTGTTGCATTTACAACTTCTCTGTACTCTGCTTCTGTAGATGAGAGTGCAATGGGACTCTGTATCTTGCTTGACCAGATGATTGGCCCTTCTGCAAGCATGAACACATATCCTGATGTGGAATTTCTATCCGTGCTATCACCTTCCCAATCACTATCAGTAAATCCAATCAAATCAAGATCATATTTTGCTTTATAGAAGATCCCATGTGTCCTTGTTCCCTGAACAAAGTTAAGGATCCTTTTGGCTGCTTTCCAATGGATCTCATGAGGCTGATCCATGTATCTAGAAGCCACACTTACTGCATAAGAAATATCAGGTCTAGTATGTTTAATATACAACAAACATCCAATCAATTGCCTATATAGTGTATTGTTTACCATAGGTGAAGAATCAGCTTCTTCAAGCTTCACTCCTGAAAGGAAGGGAGTCTTGCTTGGCTTGCAATCCTTCATTCTGAATTTGTTCAGAAAATCCAAGGCATACTTGGACTGGTGCACCTTGATTCTATCTTTGGTTTGAGCAATCTCAAGCCCCAAGAATTGGCTTAAGAGCCCCAAATCTATCATGGAGAAGGCTTGGTTCATTGCACCCTTCAAGGAAGCAATCTCATCCTTTGAGCTTCCTGTAATGAGGAGGTCATCAAAATATAACACAATGATCATTAATGAACCATTAATCAACTTCAAATATACATTTGGATCTGATTTGCATCGAACAAAATTCAGTGATAGTAGAAAGCTATCAATCTTGGCATACGAAGCCCTGGGGGCTTGCTTTATCCCATACAATGACTTCCTTAGCCTGCACACAAGGGATGAGTTAGTAGAAAATCCTTGAGGATGTTGCATGTATATCTCTTCAGTGAGATCTCTGTTCAGGAAGGCACACTTTACATCCATGTGATGTACCTCCCATTGCTTTGAAGATGCAATGGCTAAGGCTAGCCTGATGGAGTCCATCTTTGCCATTGGTGCAAAGGTCTCATTGTAATCTATGCCATGAACCTATGAGTAGCCATTGGCTACCAATATGGCCTTGTACTTTAGAGGTGAACCATCAGCAGAAAATTTGGTCTTGTACACCCACTTACACTTAACTAGCTTCGTCCCTGGGGGAAGATCAACCAGCTCCCAAGTGTTTCTCTTCTGGAGTGAGTTGTAATCTTCCTTCATGGTTGCTTGCCATCTTGGATCTCCTGATACATCTTCATGGTTGCTTGCCATCTTGGATCTCCTGATACATCTTCATATGTCTGAGGATCTAATTCCATCATTAGATAGCATTTCTCAGCAAACATAGGATCCTTCATGCACAGAGCACTCTCAAATTGAGATCTAGTCCTCCTAGGGTCATTAGGATTTCCAGCTAGCTCTCCTGCTGCATCAATGGTATTGGATGCCAATTTTTGCCTTATAGGGATGTTAGGATCTGCAATAAATTCATCACTATCAGACATATCTGAATCAGGATGTTCAACTATCTCTTCACTTACATTCAGAGGTTCTGGTGGTGAAGAGGCTTCTCCAACTTCCAGTGCTACTAGGGGTTCTTCTTGAAAATGAACACATATTTCGATGAAGGCTTTGTTTGTGCTCAACTTTATAAGGTTGTACCCTTTTGAATTGTCAGATTACCCAACAAAAAGACACTCTTGGCTTTGGGGCTGCAAAGCCTTTCTCTTTTCTGTTGGAATTCTAACCCAAGCCCTTGACCCAAAAATCCTGAAATGGGTCACATCTGGCTTGTGCCCACTCCATGCTTCGAAAGGAGTCATACCATCAAGCTGTTTATGAGAAACCCTATTCTAGATATATGCTGCACAGTTTATAGCTTCGGCCCAGTACTTTGGTGGAAAAGTCTTAGCCTCCATCATGCATGTTGCCATCTCCTTTAGTGATTTGTTCTTCCTCTCAGCAACACCATTCTGCTGTGGTGTGTAAGGGATAGAATGCTGCATCTAAATACCTGAATCTGCATAGTATTGAATAAACTTAGACCTAACATACTCACCACCATTGTCAGATCTGAGGACCTTGAGTTTCCTCCCAGACTGGTTTTCAACCAAAGCCTTAAAGACTTTGAAGAGGCCAAAAACTTCAGACTTGTGTTTCAGGAAGTAAACCCAGCAACACCTGGAAAATTCATCTATGAAATTCAATGCATATTTGGCCTGACTCATGGAAATATGAGGGAATGGGCTGGAAACATCACCGTGGATCAACTCGATGGGTGAAAAGGTTCTCTCATGACTAGCTCCCTCAAATTTATGCTCTGGGTGTTTTCCTAGGATGCAACCTTGACAGACTCCTTTGGAAAAATTTTATCTTTGGTAACCCTATGACCATCTCTTTTTCACTAAGATTAGAAATATACTTGTAATTTAGGTGGCCAAATATTTCATGCCAAAGCTTTCTTGCCTCATTAGCATGAATCAGAAGAGCAGAGGGGTTTGAGTAGGGTAAGAAGTGTGAGAACTTGTATACCTTTGAAGTATGATTTCCAACTCCTTTTGCAATGAATTTACCACTTGAGATATCTGTGATCTCAACTTCATCAGGGGAGAATATGACCTTGTAACGCCCCGGTTTTGACCCCGTTACATTAGATGTATATGATGTATATATTGTAATGATCATGGTGTGGAGCTAAAGGCCAAGGCCCCGCCATTGATCGGTAATGCTATGTTTTGGATTTAATTGTCACCGAAGGTCTATCGGGGCATGCGGCATATAATATGTTGGCCATCATGTAAATATGCATCATAATTAATTAATGGACACAACCAGCTACGGTCACGGCAACTAAATCGAATGGGGCATGATTTCCTAAGGATAAGGGGGGGGTGAAATATTTAACCCATGGGCCAATGGGGAAAATCCAAATGTCTATGAGAAGACCCATCAAGCTGTCAACTACCTTTCTTGTATTTTTCTCCAATCATTTATTTCTGCCAGAATGTGGTTGAGTTAGTTATTGCATGGAATGGGAAGAGTATGGGAAAAGAAATTCGAATTGGGCAGAGACCCATTTTTGGAAAAACGTTTTCTGACTTCCTTGGCAAGGAAAATGCCCAAAAACGTATGCCATTCTGCTATGCATCCACGTCTTCCATTTTTCTCACCATTCTCCTTCACGTTGGGGCTTTTGGGAACGGCTGGAATTTTTCCTGTGTTTTTCATTTCCACGTTTTTGGTTGTTGGCTTCATTTTTCCCATGGATGGGAGGTCGTTTTTGTAGTGCTAGGGATTGGGTTGTCTTCCTCACGTTTTTGGAGCTGCTGGTGCATTTTCCATTCACGTTTTTGGAAGTTTCATGTGTTTTTACCATGGCTGTGAAGAGCCATTCACATTTTTGGCTGTCTCACTGACTGTTGGTCTCACGCACAGACTATTTGGGGCGTTTTTCCCTGCTGTGAGTTGTGCTCATGGATAAGCTTAAGGACTGTGTGTTTTCCCCCATGTTGTAAGTTGTTTTGCTGTTACGTTTGGGGCTGTGTAAATTCGTTTCTCCTGTTTAAGCTGTAATAGCTAAATTGATTGCCTGAGTGCAATTGTTGGTCTTTGGACTGTGTGAGGAGTAAGGGTGTTGGCTTGGTTGCTTGATAAACCTGGTGCTAGAAACCACACAGACAGAGCTAGAGGGCTGGCCTTCTTCTCCATCACCCCTGAATAGCACTGGAAGGGAATGCAGGGCCTGAGGGACTGTGTAGCAGAGAAGGGACTGATTCCTTGTGTTGGGTGTGGATGGGTGTCTTAGAGGTCAGGCTAGTTCTGGTGTGGGTATTCTTGGCTCTGTAATGAGCTCATCAGGCTAGCAAATTTCCTTCTCCAACTCCTGGATGGCCTGATAAACCCAACTTATTTGGCTTGGCTGTGTTTTGGTTACCTTTGGCTATGTGTTAGCCTGCTAGTTCCCTTATTCCTTAGAGAATCATGCCCAGCTCGGGGGTGGCAGCGTTGCTAAGATATTGATGAGCACGTTGGCCTATGGTTGGGTGGAAGGTTGCAGCGACATAGCTGGTTGCGGAGCAAAGCTCTCATAAGATAAGTGATCTTGTGTATTTTACCTCTGCAATTCTATATTTACTGTTAATGAAAATGAAATGAACATGTTGAAATAATGATTGTGTGAATGCATGTTGTTTTCGCTTGCAAGATGAATTAATTAAGCTGTGTATGATGAACAATTGAATTTGTGCATGTTACACTGTCATGCATTCTTCTCAGCATTCTGTTTTAGCAATTCAGCATTTTATTTAATCCTGTACATGTTCATGGGCAGTTAGCCCAGTCTGATAAAGCTAGTAGATCGCATCCTCTTTTCCGGTCGGAGGCATGGGGACGTGACAAAAATTCTTTGGAGACCCTGTGTGGGTCATCTGATACACTGATAAGAGGTTAGAGGCAAGACCTGGAACATACAACACATTGCTGAACTTACCATGATCAAGATCAATCCTCCCTTTGCCCAAACTTTCAGTGAGAGAGTCATCTCTCAGTACTATTGGTGGACCTTTCAACATGTTAAGTGAGGTGAATGCCGCCTTGGTTGAAACCATATGTCTTGAATCTCCAGAATCAATGATGAAACTAAGTGAGCTTGATGTGCCAACAACCAATGCATGAACTCTCTCTTTGTCTTCTGAACTTGATCCTCCTTCCCTCTTCTTTGAGCTGTCTGGAAGGGAGATGCCATTCTTCTCCAGGACTTGGGTTAGCATGTCTATTTGGTTTCTCATGCAGGAGATCTCAGTATGATTTCCCTTACTAGAGTATGCGCACTTGCTCATTTCTACTTTGTTTTTTTTCTTCTGGTAGTTCTTCTTGGAACCTTGAGGCTCCTCCAGAGACTTGTTCTTGTCTCTCTTTTGCTCAGGTGGATTTTTAGCTTTCTTTTTTCTTTTTGAATCCACCCTCGAATCTCCAGCAACTAGAGCTTGGTATTTGGATGGTTTGATGGTGCCCATCATCACCAGTTTGTCTTGTTCTTGTGTGAGAGATTCCATGAAATCTGCAAGGCTAGGCATTTTCCAGGTTTGAGCTATCAATTTTGTGGCATAGAAGGTCGAAACAAACACTAAATAGTCAGGGCCAAGCTTCGAGAGTATGGCCAAGACTAGCTGATCATCCTTATTTTCAATCCCACATTGTTTTAGCTGCAAAACAAGTGCTTTGAACTTGGAGAAATAGAGTTGCAGGGATTCAAAGCTATTTGGACTCAGGGAGATGAGTTCATTTTCAATTTGATGTCCCCTCATCTCATCTGTATTTCCAAAAAGATCAGTAAGCTTCTCCCATACTTCATCCGGTGATGTCAATCCATCAAGATGGAAAATGAGGTCTCTAGATATGCTTATACACATGAGACCATAGGCCTCATCCCTCCTGTTGTGCCATTTTATCTTCTCTGCAGATGCATTGGGCTCTGCTTATGTTGCCATAGTCACTCTATAGAGGCCTTTCACTCTCAATAGTATCTCCATCTCTTCTTTCCATTAAAATAATTTAAATGGAGTCAAGATGATCTTCTGAGATTGATCCATAGCTCAAAAATTGTCCAGGCAGTCTGTAGAATGCTCCCAGTCAATGATGTCAAACCTGCAAAACAAATTGGAAGGAGAGAAATCGATCTATAAAGGATTTGATACCATGTGGAAATTGAACCCAGTGATAGAACAATTACACTCACAACAATTATCAATTGTACATGCAAAATCACTCACAAAAGAGACTGAATATGGAGCTGAACACTAAACTGTATTGAATAAGTGTACAATATCCAACCCTGTGAAGTCATAGGCTTCCACAATAAATAGTTACAGGAAGGATTCGAATGCATGAGGAGGCAATTCGAATCTAGTCAAAATCAGGCTTACTAAATCTAAGCAAATCCCCCATAGGTGCATAAAGTAGTTTCCAAAACTGTCAAGGAGCTAATGAATTGGAAAAAGCACTTAGGAAAGCTAAAAGGTAATGGAAGGACAAATCATACATGATTTTCATAGGATAAAAGAGTGGAGTATGTGGACGACAAAAAACTAGTTAACCTCACCTAGTCAAACTTTCCCAATTGCCTTAAAGCACTGAAAAAGAAGGCAATAAAGAAGAAAAAGAAGAAGGGGGCTTAGGAGGCCAGAAATAAAGCAGATTTGATTCCATGAGATTTCCCAAGAACTCCATGAGTCAAAATTAGAAAGTTTGACCACTATGGATGTGTAGATGACAACTTGCATAAGGTGGAACATGGAAACTAGAAAATAAGACAAAAATGGATTGATTAATGTCTAAGGTAGATAATTATGGGTTGATTATTCTAACAGCTTCTCTGTGCTAGAATGTGTTCTTTCAAAGGCTGAAGACTAACCTGTTGTTCCCTAGCCTCTTCTGGAGTTGCTGTCAATGAGGCAACCTGTTCTCTCAGATCTGCAATCTGCCCCTGAGATTGCCGTTCAGATTCCTCCAACGTAGTCTTCTGTAGCTCCAATTCCCTAATCTTACCTAGAAGCTGCTCCTTTTCCATTAGTAACACTTGACATTCCTACTGCACTTTCTCCAGACTTCCTTGGGCTGCCTCCATAGATCTCTTCTCTATCTAGAGCAGTTGGAGCTCAGCTTTTGAAGACTTGATTTCTTGTTGCATGTCTTCAAACTTTATTTTCAACCTATTGTTTTCCTCTCTCTCTTCTCTTAGGGTATCTTTTAGCTGGGAAAATGACTTCTTTGACTGCTTGAGATCAGTCATGATTTGATCTACATTGTCCTCGGAAGCATGGATCAATGCAGCCCCCGCTCTGATAGTGAACCTGGGGTCCTTGTCTGTCCCATATACTATAGTTGTATCATTTATCATTTTAGTGGAGTAACCCCCAGTCTCAACCTTTCTCTCGGTCCTCTTCACTATTATTTTCTTTTCCCTATCATAAAAGATAGTACTGAAATCAAGAACCTCCTCCCCCTTCCTCTGCTCAAAAGGGGTTAGCCTAAGGGTGGGGCTCATAGCCTATCCTGTTGTGCTACTAGTAGTTGTCTCAGGATCTTAAATATCAGGGTTCCCCAAGTCCTGAGCCTAACTGCCTACATGATCGGAAGTTGATTGCTATGTCACTGTACCTGTCAGCTTTAGCCTTTCTGCTTCTTGTTTCTTGAGTTCCTCATCCATCTTTCTTTTCTTTTCCTCCTCTTCACTATGAGTATATTATTATGCCTTTCTAGCTGCTTCTTGTTCAACTATTTGTTTTTCTTCATCCTCACCTTTGAGCTAGCTTTTGGCCTCTTGTGTTAATCTACTAGCATCTTCATTTCTTTTTCTAGTTTCTTCCTCCTCTTCCTTTTCTTGCTCATCCTGGCCTTTCCCGCCTTTGGTGGTGATTTTATTTTTAAACCTTCTCCTCAAGGCCGTCATATTTTGTGCACTATGGAAAATGGACTCCTCTCGGTCGTAGTGGCTTGTGTACTCAAAGTGTACATTTGCTTCCCTACAGTGCCCTACCACTTTGCTCCAGGAATCATTCATGTGGAAACTAATCTCCCCGAAATGAATTTTCCCCAATTCCTCCACAAATTCCTCAGCCGTCTTCACCCTTGTGAATTTATAGCTTCCCAACCTGAATGGTAAAGGATGGTAAGCTGCTTTCTTATGTTCAACAAAAATCTCCCGATTCCATCTAGAAATAATTGTTTAACTACCTCTTTGTGGACTATATAGTCAGTAGCATACTTAGGCAGTAGTGACGGTGCTCTGGAGCATCCAAACATTCTAAAATACAATCCAACCTCTATTAGATAGTAGTCTGCATATTCCTCAATCACCTTCAATGCTTCCTTTGACATACAATTACACTCCTTTAAGAAGATCAATGTATATAGTTGCATGACGAAGTGTTCACATACTTCTCCATAGTGACTATGGTATTTGTGTGCCCACAGTGGCTTGTATGCTGAGTAGACTGGTGTTCTCTCTCGGTCCCAGATACACCTCAAATTGGGGAAGGGTTGGTTGCATAGTATGCAATCAGTTAGTATAGAGCTCATATAGAACTCTGATCTCTTCTGGGACACCCCTCCTAATGCTAATGCAATGCAAGATGAGAGGCTATTGGAAACAATGTTTTCCTAGTTGAACACTGTCCCTTGTGTTGCAACATAAAAAATGATAGGGCCCTCCTAAAAATCATGTTCAGCATTAGGGCAATGAACCTGTATTGGGTTCTTAGAGTGGCAGTATCATACTCGTCGGTCGACCTAGTTCTAAAGTTCTTACTAGGCACCATCATGCTCTTCATTGTCTCGATGAGGTCCATCTTAATTGCCTTCAGCCAGTCTTCAGTCAGGTATACTTGTGCTTCTGGTAAGTGATAGGCTGGTGCTACATACCCAAGGCTGTAAGCAGCATAACCCTCTTTATCAACATTTTCCAAAATCATGGTGGTTACATCTGCCCTGGGAAGAATCCACCCAATCACCTTTGAGCATGGAAAAAGCTCAGATCTAGTAGCAATTTTCATCAATGAAGATCTCTCTATATTGGCATAGATGGTTTCTTCTTCAAAACCTATGTCAGGTACTTCTCGGCACGTAATTAATCTTTAAATCCCCCCCCATTGATATTCAGGTTCCACACCAACTACGCATTTGGTGTCCTCGTAGGCGTATTCGACTCTAGTAACGATTTCAACTTCGAGTTGCTCTTCTACTATGGGAGCCTTCTTCTTCTGACGTTTAGACATCTTGGATTCTAAGGAATTTCCCTGTCATATACAAAAACTTCTTTTAGGTTCTGTTGGGTAATTTTCGGATAACATTCAAAATGGAGACAACTGTATAAGCACTTTACCTCATCTATGCTAAACATGAGTGCAACTATGAGGAATAAACAACGATGCTCAAAAAACCAAGTGTTCTCGAAAAAGGCTAAAACTAGCTCTCGACCAACATTTGTAGATTTAAATTAGAAAAACATGGGTTTTCTAAAACAACGAAAAATATTCTTCTTAATGCTGAGTAGAAAACAGTCTCAAAAACCCCCCCTCGACGCTATGGATTACAACGTTATGCAGAATAAAAAGGTGCCAAGTCCCAAGTGAGGATGCTGCAAGTTGTAGCACACTAGAAGATAAGGGGAAGCTACTTGTTGTAAACACACTCACCTCATGGACTGGCTAGGTAATGCATTCTAACCTAACTGGTCTGGGGTTCGAATTTTAACAATCTCAACCCAAGGGGTGTAACTTCCACATTGGGACCTTGGTTCACAAATACGAGGGCGATCGAACTGTGGAACCAAACTCATGGAATCTCGGAAGAAAACCATGAAAACGTCCTCTCAAGCTAGCCAGACAAAGACTGGGGGGAACTGGTGCGGATATCGTAATGGTCGTCTGCACCGGTTTCCCCAGCAATCGAGTGAGTTCTGGAAACCCTCAGTGGCCGGGAGAGTGATCATCAAGCAAACTACAAAGATTCCCCACTGGGAAGCTATGCTATTGAACTAGAATATATATATATAGGCCGGGATGGGAAAACCTAGGAAAACACTAACCGCATACATGACAGAAACAGTTTGACCAATCAAACGGAATGGTAAAATGGGCATAAGGTCCTACCTTTCATTGTGCTACGCAACTGGTGGAGGAAAATTGGTAAACTTCCACGGTGGAGCCACCTAGGAGTGAAGGTACCGATAGTGAAAACCTTGGTCTGCTCGAGCGAAAATGACAGCACAGAGAAATATCCAAAATAACAATAGAATAATGAAACACCCCACACCCCACTATATATACATCGTGGTCAACATGCAATCGGCGGGAAAAAATAAGATCATCGGGTGGCAAAAACTAACGGGTCAGTGATCTTCTCAACATCACCTCTGCAATGGCAGATGATGAAGCAACTAGGAAACCCACAATGGCATCGGTGGAAAAAACAAACAACATTCGCATCAAAGGTTGCGAGACTAAGGCTTCGGGTGAAAAAATGGTTAGAGAGCCGCAATGGCAAACTCGTAAAAGAAACCAAGTTCCGTAGACCAGCAAAATGGAGTCAAAATAAACATGAATCAAGCAAAAAACATCAATCAAACGGATAAGAAAAATCATGCTATCGGAAGCATAGTCCTTTCTAGAGCCGCAATGGAGAAAGTTGAAAATAAAAAAAGGATAAAATAATTCTTGAACAACCTCGCAGAACCTTTTCCGCAACAGCAGAAGACGTATAGACAAAGGTTCCTACGGGATTTCAAGACAATTGTTGATAAAGAAAAATACATTAGAGACCAAATACATTTCACTTTGGACTTGATGTCCAGTTCTTTTCTGCAACGGCGGATGCGTAGATGACTAGACTCTGAACTCAAAAGTCCAAAACACTTCCAACGGCGAGGAAAAATCAATTCAAACATTAAAATATTTCCCACATAAAAGTAATCGTCATTCAAACATTAAGCAAAACCAAAAACTGAGCAAAAATGAATAAAAGGAGGGTCCCAGATTTTTTTGAATTTTGGGAAATAGTTGCAGCTGCAACAATTGGCGACTACTTGGTAAACCCCATATTTCTCAATGAACTTCCTCCCAGTAAAATACTGTTTAATCATTAAGCTCATAAGTTGAATACTTCGATATGCTTGTATTCCTAAGATGGCAAACACATGCATTTAAATCATTGATGACAGTCCATTCTTTGGAAAAGGGAACACCCAAAATATTTGAAAGTTCGGATAACTCTTTTAAGGCTTAGTGGGTGAGTTTTATTTTACCTCTGTCTTTGGGTAGTTTCTATCTTGGACACCACAGGATCGTAACATATGGTAAACAGAACTATTCATTTGTTCCTCATTCCCATGCCAATTGCACTTTTGTGCCCCCTTTTGAACTTTTGTTATTTTGAGTCCCCCATCTGGCTTTCTTTCTGAATTTTTTATTTAGGCTCTTCTATACATATTGCCCTTTTGTGTGAGAGATGTATTTTAATCTCATGGACAGAAAAGAACTTTTATTATATTGATATTCATGTTTCTGATACTTTGATTTGATATGTATTGCTTCTTTCAGGAGTTTGACTCTTAACAGCCTTTAGGCTTTTGAAAACATGGCATGAGATCATTTATATAATAGACTATTTACATTGCATCCTTTTCATGGGTCTTTTACTATCACTCCCTAGGACATGTTAGATGTGAAATGAATGGAGCCTCGAAATAGTTTTCCAGACCTCTAAATTCTGAGTTATTTTCAGGGGTAAAGTAGGACTTCAATGAGTGCATAGCCATTTAGGAAAACTACTTACTAGAAGAAATTCTATCAAAAATAAATGCATAGTCTTATCCTAAAGATTGCAGCTAATTGAGAACCTGATGCTTTCCATGAAACCAAAATTTTTCCTCTCTTATTCAAAAACAAACAAAAAATAACCAGAAATAAAAGCAGTAAATCAATGTAAAACTGCATCAAATTATTTATGTACAAGGTCATCAAATCAAACGAAAAATAAAATTGTGCCCACCCCTAAAAATTTGTCAACTTATGAGTCAAGGGGCTAGGCTGTATGGCAGACATGAGATATCTAACCATGATCTAATTCTTCTATTTTTGAAACCGAAACTATGTCTACCGATCTACAATCACTCCCATCAGCCTGTGAAAATTGAAGGAGATCAGGCTAAGTGTCAGTCATATTGCTGGCTTCTTATGATGCATGGTATCTTAGTTCAAAATCCGTAAGATAATTCCCCAAAACAAAATTAGCAGATTCATTTCCTTCTCCCAACTTAGTGACAGTCCGTTTCATGTAAGGTTCTCTTAAAATTTTGATCCGATTTGGGACCCCTTTATGAGGTAACCACAAATGTGACCAATCTGAAGCAAAATACCCCTTTAACCTTGCAAACTAGTCTCAATTTAGAATAACTCCATATCCATCTGGTATATCAGCCACCACAATATTGATAAATTGACATATCTTGTTATTTGCAGATAAACGAAAGAGGACATTCTCCATTTCCCCCACCACTTTGACACTAGTTCTATATATTTGAGTGACTTCCCAAGTAGTAGGTTTTGGCTGCCCATTAATTATTTTGCAAATTTTGAGTGGCATAACATTCACCGATGATCCAGAATCTACCAAACAATTATGCAGCTTATGGTTTAGAATTTCTAGAGTCAAAAGAAAAGGTGGGGTTCTAGCTTTCTCTTCCCCAATTGATTCAACATCTTCCTCCATAGGTTGGTCTTCAGTGGGTATCTCTTCCTCTGGCTCTTCAGGCCTTTCAGTGTTTTCTTTGTTAACCTTTACTTGTTCTTCCATAGGCTTAGCAGGCTTGTTGATTTGCTATGTATCCTGGCTGATAATGGTAATTTCGGGTACTTTGTCTTCAACATTGTTGTTTGACTGTTTCTTGACATTCTCTTGCAAATTCTTAATCTTTGAGATTATTGAATTGTCTTTAGTTACCAAATTCAGGTCTTTTGCTGTCGTTGGTACATTTTCACGTTTCAGAGTACTTTTTTCTATATCAAACAGCGAGACACAATCCCATAAAAGCATGGTATCATTTTCTTGTTTTTCTATGGTCTTATTGTTTTTTTCCTCTTCATCACTGTCCTGGGTCAATTTAGAGTCCAAGAGATGATTCATTACCAATGTCATTGAATTTAATCATTGAGGAAAATTCTTTTCAGAATGGGATTGTTGGTGAAAAGTGCAGAAATTATCCTTCCCTACCACTGCCAGTTTCATTGATGCTGAACCGTGTGGAGGCGTCTTGCATTGGTTGTTATCTTCCCTTTTTTTGTAATAAGGCTTATAAGCTTTCCTTTTCTCTATCCAAATCTATTATTCTATTGGAAATCTTTTGCATCATCTTTAACATCCCCTCAAAATCATGTGATTGCTCCTCTTTAGGTTTAGATAGCAATAAGGTTCTTTTCCCGGACTTTTTTTCTCCAGATTGCTCGGGACAATCTTCTATACTTTCCTTTTCCGCCTCTACTCTTTCTACTTCTTCATAAGTATCAGCTAACGTAGGATTAACTTGGGATTTTGCGAATATAGCCAAATCCGTACCTAAAGCTGAGGTATAATACTCAATCAGAATTTTATTAGAAGGCTTATCAGTTGCAAAGAAGTTCTTGAGGTAAGCAGAAAATCTTTGAGTTAAATTTTGTACCTTCTCATTCCTTTCTTTTTTTAAAGCGCCCAAACCTTTCATTAGAGCTGCATGAGTTTTTTGGGTTGCATATATGTTTCTAAAAATCCTTTCAAAGGTATCCTAATCTGGGATAGAGTTTGCAAGCAAACCAAAATACCAAGATGTTGCTGCTCCTTTTAGGGTGTGTGGAAAAAGTCTACAAACCACATCTTCATATTCCCCAACCCTTAGTCCCTCTATTTCCAAATAGAAACTTTGCAAATGGTCATCTACTAATATTTTCTCATTTGGATCAAACTTAGCTAGCATCTTCTCAAAGGCTTGAGGTAAGTCGTGCAACGGAGGTGTTAAGTTTAAAGGTGACCTGGATTTCCAAGCAGGTGGTGGATTTGGTGGGTTGGGCATCTGATTTGTGTTTATTCCTGCCATGATTCTGGGTGGAGAGTGAGGTGGTGAATGAACAGGAGTATGAACAGGTGAACAGTAAGGTGTATTTGGGCCCACTTGATTTAAAGGCTGAACCACCTCTTGTAAGGTTGTTTCTACAAGTTCTTCCAAATATCCAAACAACACTGAGTCTTCCAATATAGGACGGTCTCTCATTTTATATTCTCTTCTGGGAAAGTCAGGGACAATAGGTAATCCTCCAATCTTCTTCATGTATGCCCTAGTGTGTCTTCTCAGATCATTAACAACTTCGTTATTGACATAATACAAGTGCTCTCTACCCTTCTCTTCAAGAATTGGATTGGGAAACAAATTTCTTTCTGAACAGTCACAGGTGGAATAATCTCGAGAAAATGGGTTTCCTCGGACATCCATGCATTGGCGGCCATCCTTCTAGCACCAGAAACTGTTGATGCCTGGAAATTAGTAGGAAACAACAGCAAGGGATTCTACCCAGTCAAGGTTCCCAACTAGCCCGTGACTATTTGGGATAGGGAATTCGTCTGATTTGCGGCCTGGCTACCATAGGTCAAGTAACAAAAATAAAAAGGTTTTACTGGTTGCGGCCCATTCCACCATGTATATTTTTGTATTTTTTGACTTTAAGTATGATATGCAAGTGCCTATCTAAAAATGAAGATTGATTAAGAATACAAGGAATGGTCACAATGTGATGCGCAGGATCTTACCTCTCGTCTTAGACTCTCTTGCATCTAAATCACACACATCAAGGAATTAAATCTAAATACCTATCCTATCCCTAGGGAGCAAGATTATCACTTATTAATGAGTAATGTATTTTGTGCATGCATTATGAAAAATCATAGCTAGCTGATACTTATTTCAAAACACATGAACATTTAAAGATATTTGAACAACCAGATAGCCAATTGTTTATGAACAACAATCATTACTCATAGTGGAAATTTTCATAAAATAAACTAGAAATCATTCATACAAGAACATAGGTTCAAAGAGTTAGAACGATCTCATAGTTAATGGACAAAAAGTTGAAAATGAAACAATTCCTCTTCAACAAATCCATAGCATAACATTTGAACATTCCACCAAGCTTTCTCCAACAAGCAAACTATAATTACCTATTGCAAAAGGAAATAGTTCTTCTTACAATATGTCTTCACCAATCTAACTGGGAAAAAGTCCCTCTTCTTGTCTAGATTCTCTATATTTATACAAAAGAACAAAATTGTTGGGCTTCCCACAAAATGACTCTTGGGTTTCCCCAACTCTTCATCTCCCACATTTTCTTTCATTAAGTGTTGTAAAATTTACAATACATTACAATAAAATAAAAATGCTCATGAGGAGGGTCCCGCTTGACTATTCAAAAATTTATTCCATGCCAAAGCCTCTGAGGCAATGTTTTTGAATTTAGAAGGTTCTATGAAACGAATATTTATTTCGAATTTAGCAGCCTGGTTTCTTATGACTTCTATTTCAGCTGCGCTCAGTTGAAGTTGGTCTTCTAATAGTTTCACACTAACTGTGGAATGATCTACTTCATTCCTCAAGGTCTGCTCGTCTAAAGATTTAATGTGTTGTATCCTTTGTTCATCTTCCTGATATGTTTTTTGCAAAATCCCCAAAAACAGGCTGTGGTCTGGAAAGGTATACATTTTCTGTTCATCCTCAACTGACAGCGATTATAATTGATCAAGAGTCTCCTAAAGAATTCAGCACAATCCCCCTTTGTCTTCTTGACAGCCTTCTTGAATTCCTTGGCTGTGTTTATGGCAAAATCCAGTAAATCATAGTCTTACCTTAGGGCTTGTTGATCTTTCAATGGTAGATCTGCAGGGGTTTCTTCATTCGCTTCTAATCTTACCATCCTTCCTGTCAAGACCTCTAAAATGTCCTGCGATCTATCTACAAAATATGAAGAGGTTTCCAAAATCTCTTCTAGCTAGTTGTCTACCTGCAAAACCCTGCACCTTTCTTCCTCTATGGCCACTTGTAGCTGGTGCATCTTGCTTCTCTGTGCCAAAATGTGTTCTTTGAAAGGATGAAGAATGACCTGCTATTTCCTAGCCTCTTCTAGAGCTGTTATCAATGAGGCAACATGTTCTCTCAGCTCTGCAGTCTGCCCCTGAGATTGCCATTCAGATTCCTCCAACGTAGCCTTCTGTAGCTCCAATTCCCCAATCTTACCTAGCAACTTCTCCTTGTCCATTCTTAACTCTTCACATTCCTGCTGCACTTTTTCCATACTTCCTTGGGCTACTTCCATAGATATCTTCTCTATCTGGAGGAGTTGGACCTCATCTTTTGAATACTTGATTTCCTATTGCATGTCTTCAAACTTTCTTTTCAACCTATTGTTTTCCTCTCTCTCTTTTCTTAGGGTATCTTTCAGCTGGGAAGAGAACTTCTTTGACTATTCGAGATCATTGATGATTCGATCTACATTGTCCTTGGAAGCATGGATCAATGCAGCCCCCACTCTGATAGTGAACCTGGGGTTCTTGTCTATCCCATATACTATAGTTGTATCATTTATCATTTTACTGTAGTACCCACCAGTCTTGACCTTTCTTATGGTCCTCTTCACTATTATTTTCTTTTCCCTATAATAAAGGATAGTGTTGAAATCAGGAACCTCCTTCCCCTTCTTCTGCTCAAAATGGGTTATCGTAAGGGTGGGCCTCATAGCCTGTCCTATTGTTCTACCAGCAACTATCTCAGGATCTTGAATATCAGGGTTCCCCAAGTCCTGAACCTGACTATGTACAGGATCGGAATATGATTGTTGTGTCACTATCCCTATCAGCTTTAGCCTTTCTGCTTCCTGTTTCTTGAGTTCCTCATCCATATTTATTTTCTTTTCCTCCTCTTCACTCTGGGTAGCTTCTCCTGCATTTCTAGATGCTTCTTGTTCAACTCTTCTTTTTTCTTCCTCCTCACCTTTGAGCGAGCTTTCGGCCTCTTGTGCTAATCTACTAGCATCTTAATTTATTTTTCTAGTTTCTTCCTCCTCTGCCTTTTCTTGTTCATACTGGTCTTTCCCTCCTTTGGTGGTGATTTTATTTTTAAACCTTCTCCACAAGGCCGTCATATTTTGTGCACTATGAAAAATGGACTCCTATCAGTCCCAGTGGCTTGTGTACTCAATGTGTACATTTTCTTCCCTACAGTGCTCTGCCACTTTGTTCTGGAAATCATTCCTATGGAAACTCATCTCCCCGAAATGGAATTTCCCCAATTCCTCCACAAATTCCTCAGCCTTCTTCACTCTTGTGAATTTATAGCTTCCCAACCTGAATGGTAAAGGAGGGTAAGTTTCTTTCTTATGTTCAAACAGAAAGCTCCCGATGCCATCTAGAAAGACTTGTCTAACTACCACTTTGTGGACTATATAGTCAGTAGCATACTTAGGCAGTAGTGATGGTGCTCTGGAGCATCCAAACATTCTAAAATACAATCCAACCTCTGTTAGATAGCAGTCTACATATTCCTCAATCACCTTCAATGCTTCCTCTGACATACAGTTACACTCCTTCAGAAGATAAATGTATATAGTGGCATGATGAAGTGCTCACACACTTGTCTATAGTGATTGCGGTATTTGTGTGCCCATAGTGGCTTGTATGCTAAGTAGACTGGTGTTCTCTCCCGGTACCAGATACACATCATATTGGGGAAGGGTTGGTTGCATAGTATGCAATCAATTAGTATAGAGCTCATATAGAACTCTGATCTCTTCTAGGGAACCCCTCCTAATGCTGATGCAATGCATGTTGAGAGGCTATTGGACACAATGTTTTCCCAGTTGAACACTGTCCCCTGTGTTGCAACATAGAAAATGATAGGCACCCATTCTAACTTGAAGCTTTTGTCATGGGCCCTCTCGAAAATCCTATTCAACATTAGGGAAATGAACCTGTATGGGGTTCTTAGAGTGGCAGTATCATACTCCTCGGTTAGCCTAGTTCTAAAGTTCTTGCTAGGCATCAGCATTCTCTTCATTGTCTCGACTAGGTGCATCTTAGTTGCTTTTAGCCAGTCTTCAATCAGGTATACTTGGGCTTCTAGTAAGTGATAGGCCAGTGCTACATACCTAGGGCTATAAGTAGCATAACCCTGTTTATCAACATTTTCCAAAATCATGGTGGTTACGTCTGCCCTAGGAAGAATCAAGCCAATCACCTTTGAGCATGGAAAAAGCTCGGGTCTAGTAGCAATTTTCATCAATGAAGATCTCTCTATATTGGCATAGATGGTTTCTTCTTCAAAACCTATGTCAGGTACTTCTCAGTGAATTATTAATCTGTAAATTTCCCCCCATTGATATTAAGGTTCCACACCAACTACGCATTTGGTGTCCTCGTAGGTGTATTCGACTCTGGTAACGATTTCGACTTCGGGTTTCTCTTCTACTACGGGAGCCTTCTTCTTCTGATGTTTAGACATCTTGGATTCTGAGGAATTTCCCTGTCATAAACAAAAACTTCTTTTAGGTTATGTTCGGTCATTTCTTGATAACATTCAAAATGGAGACAACTATATAAACACTTTACCTCATCTATGCTAAACATGAGTGCAACTATGAGGAATAAACAATGATGCTCAAAAAACCAAGTGTTCCCAAAAAAGGCTAAAACCAACTCTCGACCAACATTTCTAGACTTAAATTAGAAAAACATGGGTTTTTTAAAACAACGAAAAATCTTCTTCTTAATGCTGAGTAGAAAACAGTCTCAAACCCCCCACTTTGTGCTGTGGATTACAACATTATGTAGAAGAAAAAGGTGCCAAGTCCCAAGTGAGGACGCTGCAAGTTGTAGTGCACTAGAAGATAAGGGGAAGCTACTTGCTATAAACACACTTGCCTCATGGCCTGAATAGGTAATGCATTCTAACTTAACTTGTCCGGGGTTCAAATTTTAACAATCTCAACCCAAGGGGTGCAACTTCCACATTGCGACCCTGGTTCACGAACATGAGGGTGACCGAACTGTGGAACCAAACTCACGGCATCTCAAAAGAAAACCATGAAAACACCCTCTCAGGCTGGCTAGACAGAGACTGGGGGAAAATGGTGTGGATAGTGTAATGGCCATCTGCACTAGTTTCCCCAGCCATCGAGTGCGGTCTACAAACCCTTAACGGCCGCGAGAGTCATCATCAAGCAAACTACAAAGATTCCCCACCGGGAAGCCATGCTATTGAACTCGAATATATATACAGGGAAATATGGGAAAACCTAGGAAAACACTAACTACATACACAACAAAAATAGTTTGACCAATCGAATGAAACAGTAAAATGGGCATAAGGGCCTAACTGGCACTGTGCTGTGCGACTGGTGGAGGAAATCCGGTAAAATTCCACGGCGGAGCCACCTAGGAGCGAAGGTACTATTGAAATATTGTAACTTTGAAGAATATTCTATATTTATCTTTTGTGGTCCCCGATGGTCCTACCAGGAGAACCACCTGTATTATCTTGTACCCCAATGCTTCTAATCGGATGAACTAATATGATTCATGAGGTTGTCCCCTCTATTTGTAAAGGTGGGTCATTAGCACCCCAGCGTGGTTACTTGAGCCTACATGTGTAACTCGAGCCTACATGATTAACTTGAGCCTACATTTCAGATGAGTTAATTCAAGTGAACGGATGAATATAAATAGAGGTGTGGTGCTCCTCATTTGAGACACACACACTCTCACTTGTGTAGCGCATTGGTGAAGAAGAGAAGAGTAGCTGGAGAAGGAGGAGGATCAGGCTTTGATCTCCTTATTCGTTTTACCTTTTATCTTTTTGGGGCATCTATATTGAGGAATATTTTGCTGGGTTTTTCCCTTTAGGGTTTTCCTAGGATAAATCTTTGTGTTCCTTTTGTATGGTTGTGCTTGTCTATCTTTCAGTGATCCCGTTTATATGCTTTTGTTATGAATTTGAAATGAAATACTAATGATCTAGCTTAGCATATGAAAATTTAACATGGTATCAGAGACACCTTGAAAAAAGACATTGTGTAGCTAAAGAATCTAGGGATCCTTATTTTTTGGGTCTCTATCCATGATCGATCAGCAAAAGAAGGTTAGAATGACTCTCCATTGAAGGGTGCATCTTTCTGTCGAAGTCAAATTTGATTCCGAGCATTTTCAATTTTGGTGTAGAAAATTAGGGCTTTCTACAGAAGAATAATTTTTGAGTGAGCATAGAATAGGATTGTTTTCCTCATCAAAATTGAAGTTTAGAGACTAGGATCAAGAAATTTGGTTGGGTGAAACTCCAGGAAAGTCAAACCCTGGCTTGACCCCGATCTGGAAAAACCCTAAATACTAAAACTACTATGTTTTTGTACATTCGATATATCCTTATATTGGTGAAGGCTCGGTAGTTGAAAATTGCAAAGACCGAAGATAGAATCCTGATTTACACTGTATCCAAAATTCAGTCTCATATTCAATATATTCTGGGAGATATGATCCCTCCAAGTTAGGGTTCCAGCCTCTTCCAGAATTCATCCCTAAACAGGACACCTAGGGAGAATTGCTGTAGCGTGGGCTACAGAGGTCCAAATGGAATTCCTTAAGACGTTCCAAAAATAACATAGACTTTAATTTCTGTGGTCTAAATTTTTGAACCTGAAGATGAACCAATGACATGTGGCATGCCGTACAACTTCAATATTCTGAGCAATCCTGTAACAGGTCACCTTGGGAAAATGATCATAAATCCCAATTGGTGAAACCAATTTTTATGAAACCTATGGTTTTGGATCAAGGACATGTGAGGTTACCTCAACGCAAAATTTCAGACATAGAGGAGTAGTAATTTCGAAGATATCACAGAAATAGTAACAGGCATTTTTGCTTCCTGTTCTGGGAGCTTCCCTCCAATGTTTTCAGAAAAGGAGTACATTGGACAGCTCCTTTTGAAGAGATATATGTTTCTATCCAATAAAGTCTGAAATATTTGAAGTTTTGAAAATTAGGGTTTCTATGACAAACCTTATATCAGCTAGCTACCGAAGCAGGACGGACACCTCAAATCGGTAAGATCTAATATTTTCCTATTTGCATTTGAGGTTCTCATTTCAAAGTGATCTATCACATCAGCTTGATGATAAGCTTGGTGAAGTTGAAAAATTCCAAGCATGGAAGTATTTGATCTCTCTAAAGAAAATGAATTGGACACCTACATGAGTAGAGAGGTTCTAGTTCTAGAGGGAGATGAGCCTCAAAGCCTTACACAAGAAGAACTTGATCAAGGCCAAGAAGATCATTGTTGATTCAATCATGGATCAACTTGTACCAAAAGTGTATTCCCTAAAGACACCGAAGATATTTGATTCCTTGATCAAGTTATTTGAAGATAAGAACATAATTCAGAAGATGGATTTGAGAAAACAGTTGAAGAATGTGAAGATCCAAAATGCATAACATCTTGAAGCGGTAGAAGAAGAAGCAGAGAATGGCCTCCCATGATCATGGGATTCATTCATGTGAGGAATGTGTGCCAAAAGGAAATGATTACTTTCATTTGACTCTAGGAAGAAGAATAAGCTCATCTCATAAGAAGAGAAGGAGAAAGATGGGAGCAAATTCAAGATGAAGCTCTCACCATTCAAAGAAGATCCCTCAAGCGATGAGGAATATGAAGAACTCAATTCTTGACGAACCTCTTATCCATCTTATCATTTGGATAAGAAATGATGATTTCATGGGTGAAGAAGATGATGAAGCAGAATGATCAAGAAGGATTCTACCCACGAAACAAACAAAAGATAAGTATTCAAGTGTCATTTAATGATATTGTTTTGTTATGCATTTGATTATATTCAGTTGATGTGTTGTTTGCATGCATGTGATGGGAAAGGTCCTGTACAACCTCCTAAAATAAAATAAGGATGAGACTTGTTCCGAAGAACAAGTGATGACAATTCAATAAACATGAATTTGAAGCTCCCAGGGTCAGAGACACCATGATGAAAGAAATAGCTTCAAAGAGCGGTAGATCCACCTCAAAGGATGAAGACCACCATGGGTATGAGAGATAACTCAAGATGAAAAAAAAATGCTATGAAAGAAGCTATGATCAAAGAATAACAGTTGATTATGGGGAATGATGTATATCATATGATTTCGAGACATAAAGGGAATTATGTAGTACCTTCCATATGGATCTGCAAGAACAAGTGTACAAAGCAAGAATCATGATTTTCCTTAGAAAGAATAGACTATGACATGACATACTCTATTGACTAGTATATATCAAGCATAGAATCACCTATACAGAATGCAGAAGGAAGATAATACTCCACTTTAGGGGGAGTGACTATAGAAGATATCTGATTTTGACATGGTACAACATGATGGATAGCTTCCTAATGGATCAAGAATTTACCAACAGTAAAGTGGGTTCCAACCTTCAAATTTGAATGTAGAAGACTAGGATATGTTGATGATCTGACAAGACGAACTCATGGAAGATGTTATGATGATGTTTGGGATATAGTACTCAAACAAGAAAGCAAGCATGTGGTATCTTACAAATGGATTTGCAAGTTAAAATATGTCACTGATAGAAGGAAAGACTTGTGGCTAGAGGTTTCTATAAGAAAGAGGGAATTAATTTTGAAGAGACACTTACTCCAGGAAGCAAGGTACACTTCCTTCAGAACTATGATGGTAGTTGCTTCCATGATGAAGTAAAGACAATCCTTCCTTAATGGTATGATTGGGGAAGAGTTTTACATAAAAAGGATTTGAAGTTGAAAATAGATGGACTCATATATGTAAGCTGAAGAAGGGCCTCTATGGCATGAAGCAAGCTCCTAGAGCTTGGTATGGTAGTTTCCTGTCAATTATGGGTTTTTACCAAGAGTAAAGCTGATCCTAACCTTTATCTAAAGGTTGTGGAAGATGAACCTCTCATCCTGTTATTATATGTGGATGACTTATTCTTGACAGGGAAGGAGAAACAGATCATGGAAAGCAAGAAGAAAGTAGCAGAAGAATTTGAGATGAAAGACCTTGGGTTAATGCACTATTTCCTAGGTCTGGAAATATGACAAAGTTTAGGAGAAATATTTCTCAACCAAGGAAAGTATGCGGTAGAGATATTGAAGATATTAAATATGTTGGAATGCAAAGCCATGGCCACACCCATGGAATCCAACCTGAAGCTGTTAGATGATGACTCGTCATAGTTAGTACATGCGACTCACTACAGACAGATCATTGGGTCATTGATGTACTTAACAAATACCAGACCAGACATTTGTTTTGCTGTGAACACCTTAAGTCAATATCTTGTTCAACCAAGATGGGTTCACCTAGTAGCTGCAAAACATGTGATGAGATATCTGAAAGGGACTATAGACCTTGGTCTATACTATGATCGTAGCCATGAGTATAGATTATATGGCTATACAGATGCAGATTCGGTTGGAAGTATCTTAGACAGGAAAAGCACATCAGGTATATGCTTTTGTTTGGGTTCTGCTATGAGTTGATGGTTTAGCAGGAAACACTCCAGTGTTTCTCTTAGAACAACAAAAGCAGAATACATAGCAAATTGCTCTGCTAAGTTGTGAATCCATATGGCTTCGAAAGCTGATATTAGGTCTCCTTGACCTGAAGATGGATACTACACTGATTCTATGTGATAACGAGAGTTGTGATAACAGAGAACCCTGTGTTCCGTCATAACACATAGAAATCCCATATTTCTACATACAAGATAAAGATGCAGATGATGATGTTTCAGTATTCCCATATTGAAGATATATATGATGCTTTCAGTATTCACATACTGTAGATACAGATGGTGATAATTTAATATTCACATACTGAAGATGTAGATGATTATGGTTTAGATGGTGATGTGCTGAGAAAGCCTCTGTCTCGAGTAAAGTTCGAACACTTTCGAGACAAGCTTGGTGTGGTTTGGAAAGACCTTTTTTGAAAGGGGGAGTAGTGATGTTGCAATGGGATTGTATCATCTTGGGACATATGTCCAGAAGTGATCCGGAGACCTCGGTCTTCGAGAATGAAGAGGGATTGTATCATCCTGGGACATATGTCCAGAAGTGATCCAGTGACCTTCGTCATCGAGAATGTAGCAGGATTGTATCATCCTTGAACTTCGGTTCAGAATGGATCTGGTGAACTTCGGTCATCGAGAAGGTGGCAGGATTGTATCATCCTTGGACTTCAGTTTAGAACGGATCCGGTGAACTTCGGTCATTGAGAAGGTGGCAGGATTGTATCATCCTTGGACTTCGGTTCAGAATGGATCCGGTGAACTTAGGTCATTAAGAAGGTGGCATGATTGTATCATCCTTGGACTTTGGTTCAGAATGGATCCGATGAACTTCGGTGATCGAGAAGGTGGCAGGATTGTATCATCCTTGAAATTTGGTTCAGAACGGATCCGGTGAACTTCGATCATCGAGAAGGTAGTAGGATTGTATCATCCTTGAACCTCGATTCAGAATAGATACGGTGACTTCAGTACTCGAGAACGTGTGTTGATCCCGTAATTCCAATAGGAAGGATTGTCTGAGTTCCACAACTGTGTTGATCCCGTAATTCTAAAAGGAAGGATCGTTAGTAACTCCGTAAAGACCTAAATCCTGTAATTCCGAAAGGAAGGATCATTGAATTGATCCCATAATTCCAATAGGAAGTATTTTTTTAGTTCCACAGATGTGTTGATCCTGTAATTCTGAAAGGAAGGATCGTTACTAACTCTGTAAAGACCTAAATCTCGTAATTCCGAAAGGAAGGATCATTGGTAGCTCTGTAAAGACTTGATCCCGTAATTCCAATAGGAAGGATTGTCTGAGTTCCACAGATGTGTTGATCCCATGATTCCAATAGGAAGGATTATCTGAGTTCCACAAATGTGTTGATCCCGTAATTCTGAAAGGAAGGATCATTAGCAACTCTGTAAAGACCTAAATCTCATGATTCCGAAAGGAAGGATCATTAGTAGCTCTGTAAAGACTTGATATCGTAATTTGGAAAGGAAGGATCATTAGTAACTCCATAAAGACCTAAATCCCATAATTTAAACAGGAAGGATCGTCTGAGTACCACAGACATGTTGATCCTGTAATTCCAAAAGGAAGGATCATGTTGATGTTTTGATGATAATGATTTTATGATGATGATGATGTTCTGATCAAAAGATCAGAGTGTGATGATGATGATATTTTGATGTTTTGATGATGTTGAATGTTTTGATCATAATGATGTTTTGATGATGTTGAATGTTTTGATCATAATGATGTTTTGATGATGTTGATGTTTTCATGATGATGATGTTTTCATGATGATGATGTTTTTATGATGATGATGATGTACTCATAAAAATATCAGAGTATGATGATGATGTACTGATCAAATGATCAAGAGTATGATGATGATGATGTACTGATTGAAAGATCAGAGTGTGACGATGATGATGATCAGTATGTGATGATGACGACATATTAATCAAAAGATCAGAATATGATGATGATGATTCTGTTTGAGAGTTGAAGTATGATGATGGTGTTGATCATGATGTTACTAATCAGAACATGATGATGTTGCTGATGAAAAGGTCAAAGTGTTGAAGAGGTTGCTGAAAATATTGCTGATCGAAGGGTCAAAGTGCCGAAGATATTGCTGATCGAAAGATCAAAATGCTAAAGATTTTGGTGATGATCAAAAGGTCAAAGTGCTGAAGATGTTGCTGTTGATCAAAAGGTCAAAGTGTTGAAGATGTTGCTGAAAATGTTGTTGATCGAAAGGTCAAAGTGCTGAATATGTTGCTGATCGAAAGGTCAAAGTATTAAATATGTTGCTGCTGATCGAAAGTTCTATGTGTTGAAGATGTTGCTGATCAAAAGATCAACGTGTTGAGTATGTTGCTGATCAAAAGGTCAAAAGATGCTGATGTTATTTAAAGAGTTGATATCATCAAATATTGAAGACAAAGACTATATGATGTTGAAAATATTCCAATTATTTATAGATGTGTTACCCTGATGATGTTGATGATTTCCTCTCCTACTATTGTTATTGTTGATGTTGTTGTAGAATACCCTTCTCATTAAGGGGGAGTGTTGAAATATTGTAACTTTGAAGAATATTCTATATGTATCTTTTGTGGTCCCCGATGCTCCTACTGGTAGAACCACTTGTATTATCTTGTACCCCGATGCTTCTAATCAGAAGAACTAATAAGAGTCATGAGTTTCTCCCCTCTATTTCTAAAGGTGGGTCATTAGCACCCCAGTGTGGTTACTTGAGCCTACATGTGTAACTTGAGCCTACATGATTAACTTAAGCCTACATGACAGATGAGTTAATTCAAGTGAACGGATGAATATAAATAAAGGTGTGGTGCTCCTCATTTGAAACACACACACTCTCACTTGTGTAGCACATTAGTGGAGAAGAGAAGAGTAGCTGGAGAAGGAGGAGGATTAGGATTTGATCTCCTTGTTTGTTTTACCTTTTATCTTTTTGGGGCATCTATATTGAGGAAGCTTTTGCTGGGTTTTTCCGTTTTAGGGTTTTGCCAGGATAAATATTTGTGTTCCTTTTGTATGGTTGTGCTTGTATATCTTTTAGTGATCTTGTTTATATGCTTTTGTTATGAATTCAAAACGAAATATTAATGATCTATCTTAGAATATGAAAATTTAACAGGTACCGACAGTGAAAACCATGGACTACTCGAGCGAAAATGACAGCACGGAGAAAAAACCAAAATAAAATTAGAATATTGAAACACCCCACACCCCACTATACGTCGCGATCAACATGCAATCGGCGGGAATAAATAAGATCATCGGGCAGCAAAAACTAAGGGGTCAACGATATTCTCAACATCTCCTCCGCAGCAGCGGATGATGAAGCAACCACAAAACCCACAATGGCATCGGCAAAGAAAACAAACAACATTCACATAAGAGCTCACGAGACTAAGGCTTCGAGTGAAAAGATGGTTAAAGAGCCACAACGGTGAACCCATAAAAGAAACCAAGTTCCATAGACCAGAAAAATGGAGTCAAAATAAACATGAATCAAGCGAAAAACATCGATCAAGCGGATAAGAAAAATCAGTCTATCGAAAGCATAGTTCTTTCTAGAGCCGCAACAACGAAAGTTGAAAAGAACCAAAGATCGGCGAATCAGAACAGCGAGGATCGAAAAAGGATAAAATAACTCTCGAAAAACCTTGTAGAACATGTTTTGCAATAGCAGAAGACATATAGACAAAGGTTTTGACAGGATTTCAAAACAATCGCCGATAAAGAAAAATACATTGGAGACCAAATACACTTGACTTCGGACTTGATGTTCGGTTCTTTTTCACAACAGCGGATGCGCAAACGAATAGACTCCCGACTCAAAAGTCCAAAAAACTTCTGATGGTGAGGAAAAATAAATTCAAACATTAAAACATTGCTCGCATAAAAGTAATCTTCATTCAAACATCAAGCAAAACCAAAAACTGAGCAAAAGTGAATAAAAGGAGGGTCCCATAATTTTTGGAATTTTGGGAAATACTTGCAGCTGCAACACTAACACAACCACATTGTTATCAAATACATTACACCATAATGAAAATATAATGGAATTAGCTTCCTTCTAACAACATGGCATGGTAAGTGAAACCTAACATGTGATTGCTTTCATAAGGAAGTTTTCCATCTAACACAACTACATTGTCATCAATCACATTGCACTACGATGGAAATATAGCTAGAGTTAGTTTTCGTTCTTAAAACATTGCACAGTTAGTGAAAACTAAAGTGTGTTACTTTTCATAAGGTAGTTTTTCATCTGACACAACCACATTGTCATCAATTAGTTTTTCATTTGACACAACCATATTGTCATCAATTACATAGAACCATGATAGAAATCTAGTTACAGTTAACTTTCATTCTTAAAACATTGCACCGTGACTAAAAGGTAATGTGTGTTAGTTTTTCATAATGCAGTTTTAAATCTAACACGACCACATTGTCATCAATCACATTGCACCATGATGGAAATGTAGCTGGATTTGGCTTTTGTTCTTAAAACATTGCATGATGAGTGAAAGTTGATGTGTGTTAGTTTTCATAAGGTAGCTTTGTATCTAAAAAAACCACATTGTCATCAAATATATCACACCATGATGGAAATATAGTTGGAGTTATCTTTTATTTTAATAACATGTCATGATGAGAGAAAGCTAATGTGTGTTAGTTTTCATAAGGTAGTTTTTCATTTACCACAACCACATTGTCATCAATCACATTGTACCACAATGGATATCTAGTTGGAATTAGCTTTCGTACTTAACTCATTGCACAATGAGTGAAATCTATTGTATGTTAGCTTTCATAATATAGTTTTCCATCTAGCGCAACCACATTGTCATCAATCACAATTCACCATGATGGAAATCTAGTTGGAGTCACAGCTTTTCTTCTTAAGACATTGCACGATGAGTAAAAGATAATTTGTGTTAGCTATCATAAATTAGTTTTCCATCTAACACGGTCATATTGTCCTAAAATACAGTACACCATGATGGAAATCTAGCTATACTTATATTTCCTTCTAACAACATGGCATGATGAGTGAAAGCAAATGTGTGTTAGGTCATTGCACCCTAATGGAAAGCTAGCTGGAGTTATCTTTTGTTCTTAAAACATTCTATGGTTGAGTGAAAGTTAATGTGTGTTAGTTTTCGAAATGTAGCTTTCTATCTAAAACAATCATATTGTCATCAAATACATAACATGATGATGGAAATATAGCTATAATTAGCTTTCCTTTTAACAATGTGTTAGCTTTAATTCTTAAAGCATTGTACGGTGAATGAAAGCCTAATGTGCGTTAGCTCATTGCACCAAGATGGAATCTAGTTAGTGTTAGTTTTTGTTTTTAAAACATTGCACAGTGAGTGAAATTTAATGTGTGTTAGAATTCATAAGGTAGTTTTCTATCTAAAAGAGTCACATTGTCATCAAATACATAACATCATGACGAAAATCTAGCTGAAGTTAGCTTTAGTCCTTTAATCATTGCACGATGATTGAAATCTAATGTGCTAGCTTTCATAATGTAGTTATCATCTAACACAACCCAGTTGTCATCAATCACAATGAACCATGATGGAAATCTAGTTGTTGTTGGCTTTCATAATTTAGTTTTCCATCTAACACAACCACATTGTCATCAAATACATTACACCATGATGAAAATCTAGTTGGAGTTAGCTTTGCTCCTTACAACATAGCTGGATTAGTTTTCTATCCAACACAATCACATTGTCACATTGCACCGTGATGGAAATCTAGCTGGAGTTAGCTTTCAACCTTAAATCGTTGCACGGTGAGTGAAATATAATGTGTGTTCGCTTTCATAATGTAGTTTCCATTTAACACAGCCAAATTGTCATCAATCAAAATGCACTATGTTGAAAATCTTGCTAGAGTTAGCTTTTGTTCTTAAAACATTTCATGGTGAATAATGGCTAATGTGCGTTAAATTTCGTAAGGTAGTTTTTCATCTAACATAGCCTCATTGTCATCAAATACATTACATCATGATGCAAATCTACCTGGAGTTAGATTTCCTTCTAACAACATGGCACGATGAGTGAAAGATAATGTGTGTTAGCTTCTATAAGGTAGTTTTTCATCTAACACAACCACATCGTCATCGATCTCATTGCTCTATGATGGAATTATAGCTGGAGTTACCTTTCGTCCTTAAATCATTGCACAATGAGTGAAACATAATCTGTGTTAGCTTTCATAATGTAGTTTTTTCTCTAGCACAATCACATTGTCATCAATCATAATGCACCATGATTAAAATGTAGCTAGAGTTAGCTTTCATTTTTAAAACATTGCACGGTGAGTAAAGCTGATGTATGTTAGCTTGCATTAAGTAGTTTTTCATCTAATACAACCACATTGTCATCAAATACTTTACACCATGATGGAAATCTAGCTGGAGTTAGCTTTTCTTTTAACAACATGGCACGATGAGTGAAAGCTAATATGTGTTATCTTTCATAAGGTAGTTTTCCATGTAACACAACCACATTGTCATCAAACACATTGCACCATATTGGAAATCTAGCTGGAGTTAACTTTCTTCCTTAAATCATTGCATAGTGAGAGAAATCTAATGTGTGTTAGCATTCATAATGTAGTTTTCCATCTAGCACAACCACATTGTCATCAATCACAATGAACCAAGATGAAAATACAGCTAGAGTTAATTTTCCTTCTTAAAACATTGCATGGTGAGTAAGCTAATGTATGTTAGCTTTCATAAAGTAGTTTTCCATCTAGCACAGCCACATTGTTATCACATACAATACATCATGATGAAAATATAGCTAGAGCTAGTTTTCCTTCTAACAACATGGCACTATAAGGGAAATCTTATGTAGTTTTCCATCTAGCACAGCCACATTGTTATCACATACAACACATCATGATGAAAATCTAGCTAGTGCTAGTTTTCCTTCTAACAACATGGAACTATAATGGAAAGCTTATGTGTGTTAGCTGATTGCACCATGAAAATCTAGCCAGAATTAGAATTTTTTTTAACATGGCACTATGAGTTATAGCTAATGTGTATTAGCTTTCATAAGGTAGTTTTCCATGTAATACAACCCCATTGTCATCAATCACATTGTGTTGTGTTGGAAATCTAGTTGAAGTTAGCTTTCATCTTTAAATCGTTGCACGGTGAGTGAAATCTAATGTGTGTAAGATTTCATAGTGTAGTTTTCTATCTAACAAAGTCAAATTATCATAAATCACAATGCATCATGATACAAATCTAGTTGGGGTTAGCTTTTGTTCTTAAAACATTGCACAGTGAGTAAAGGCTAATGTTTGTTAGCTTTCATAAGGTAGTTTTTAATCTAACACTGCCACATTGTCTCGTTACACCGTGATGGAAATATAGCTGGAGTTATCTTTCAACCTTAAATCGTTGCACAATGAGTGAAATCTAACATGTGTTACCTTTCATAATGTATTTTTTCATTTAGCACAACCACATTGTCATCAATCAAAATGCAACATTTTGGAAATCTAGCTAGAGTTAGTTTTCGTTCTTAAAACATTGCATGGTGAGTAATAGCTAATGTGTGTTATCTTTTGTAAAGTAGTTTTCCATCTAACACAACCACATCGTCATCAAATACATTACACCATAATGCAAATCTAGCTAGAGTTAGCTTTCCTTCTAACATGGCATGGTGAGTGAAAGATAATGTGTGTTAGCTTTCATAAGGTAGTTTTCTATATAACACAACACATCGTCATTGATCACATTGCACTGTGATGGAAATCTAGCTGGAATTAGCTTTTGTCCTTAAATCATTGCATAGTGAGTGAAATCTAATGTGTTAGCTTTCATAATGTAGTTTTTCATCCAGCACAACCACATTATCATCAATCACAATGCATTATGATGGAAATCTAGCTAGTGTTAGATTTAGCTCTTAAAACATTGCATGGTCAATAAAACTAATGTATGTTAGCTTTCATAAGGTAATTTTTCATCTAACACAGCCACATTGTTAACAAATACATTACACCATGATGGAAATCTAGTTGGAGTTAGCTTTCCTTCTAACAACATGGCACTATAAGGGAAAGCTTATGTGTGTTAGCTTATTACACCATGATGGAAATCTAACTGATGAGTGAAAGCTAATGTGTGTTAGCTTTCATAAGGTAGTTTTCCATGTAACACAACCACATTGTCATCAAGCACATTGCATCGTGTTGGAATTCTAGCTGGAGTTAGCTTTCATCCTTAAATCATTGCACGGTGAGTGAAATCTAATGTGTGTAAGCTTTCATAGTGTATTTTTTCATCTAGCACAACCACATTATCATCAATAAAAATGCACCATGATGGAAATCTAGATGGAGTTAGCTTTCGTTTTGAAAACATTGCACGGTGAGTAAAGCTAATATCTATTATCCTTCATAATGTAGTTTTTTATCTAACACAACCACATTGTCATCAAATCCATTACACCATGATGAAAATATATTTGGAGTTAGCTTTCTTTCTAACAACATGGCACTATAAAGGAAATCTTATGTGTGTTAGCTCATTACACCATGATGAAAATCTAGCTGGAGTTAGCTTTCTTTTAACAACATGGCACGATAAGTAAAAGCTAATGTGTATTAACTTTCATAAGGTAGTTTTCCATATAACACAACCATATTGTCACATTGCACCATGATGGAAATCTATTTGGAGTTAGCTTTCAACATTAAATCTTTACATGGTGAGTGAAATCTAATGCGCGTTAACTTTCATAATGTAGTTTTCTATTTTACACAACCACATTGTCATCAATCAAAATGCACCATTTTGGAAATCTAGCTAGAGTTAGCTTTCATTCTTAAAACGTTGCATGGTGAGTAATAACTAATGTATGTTAGATTTTGTAAGGTATTTTTCCATCTAACACAACGACATTGTCATCAAATACATTACACCATGATGCAAATCTAGCTAGAGTTAGCTTTCCTTCCAACAACATGGCACAATGAGTGAAAGATAATGTGTGTTAGCTTTCATAGCATAGTTTTCCATCTAACACAACACATCGTCATTGATCACATTGCACCATGATGAAAATCAAGCTGAAGTTAGCTTTCGTCCTTAAATCATTGCACGATGAGTGAAATCTAATGTGTGTTAGATTTTATAATGTAGCTTTTCATCTAGCACAACCACATTGTCATCAATCACAATGCACGATGATGGAAATCTGGCTAGAGTTAGTTTTCATTCTTAAAACATTGCAGGGTCAGTAAATCTAATGTATGTTAGATTTCATAAGGTAGTTTTCAATCTAACACAGCCACATTATTATCAAATACATTACACCATGATAAAAATCTAGCTGGAGTTAGATTTCATTCCTTTCTAGGAGAGTACATTGTGTCCTCTACTATTACAGCCCAGTTTGATATGATTGCCTTCCTCATTGTGGTTGTAAGAGGAAATAAAATGATTTAAATGATTACTCTTTGTACATTATATTGAATTATAAAGCTAAGCCTTTTGAAACAACAACAAAAAATTATTTACTAGTTTCATCCAACCCCCCCTCCAAGCAAATATGACATTTCCAAATTGAAATATTCATCTCTATGAGAAGAACTAGAAAACCTGCTGGTTATCTTTATAATTTTATTTCCTGAAGTCACATATACTGAACAAAAGGAGACCCAAGCTCCAAAACCTCTCATAAACTTCCATATTGTGCACTTTTATTAAGTTAAATTCCATAGATATATGGAGCAAACGCTTTGTTGGATTCCACTTGTGTAATGATTCAAGGATTCAACTTGACTGAAGGATCCAAATGCTACTACAACAATTGCTTCAAAATCTACCACGCAAACCTATCCAAAATTTCCTTGAGATCCCCATGCGGGTTGAACAATACTCCAAACAAGGCATGAATGGTCACACAGGTAAATCACCCCCTATAGGGATTTTGTTTCATACACATGAGTCCCTAACACACATCAAACCTGGATTTTTTAGGGATTTTGTGACTATTGTTTATACTTTTGTCACCTTTTCTAATACAAAAGGCTATATAAAATTTTAATATTGTTATTATAGGGCACACAATGCACTCAAAACCCCTCCAAATAGTTTGTAAATGAGAATTGAGTTCTCTTAGCATCCCTACTCATGCCCAAAATTGGACTAGAACTTCCCAAAGCTAGTTTTATGTTGTTATTCATCACCCTTTAAGACTGAAACATGCCCAAAAATGTATTTCAACCCTTATATTTAGCCCATATTAAAAGGTTATGTCTTGTTACTGCTAATTTATAGTCGAAAATGATCCCCACAAGAAAATTGTGAAATCTTTCCTAATGGCTTCCTGGCCAACTCAGCAGTAACCCCCAAGTAAGTATCTTCAACTTTGTCCAATACATATGCCGCCTTCTTAGCACTGCAGGTTATGGTTTCTTGCGCACATAAACTCTAAATCAGACTATTTATATGTGTAACTTTTCATTTGAATGGGTTGTCCTGAGTGCTCATTACCTGCGTAAAAACTTATATAAAACCCAAAGAATCCATGTTTTTTTTGTGGGGGAGGACGTACATATTTCAAACCTTCTCATTTTAGGGTTATAGGCCAGGAGGGAGAGGTTGCAGAACAAAAAGAAATTTTCCCTCTGATGGGTAGGAATGCCCTTGGACCCTTTCCCCCACTTCCATAACTGACTAGTAAGGCTTTGGATCCATAGATACTCACCTGGCTACCTGGATTGGCTTATATCCTTGGTTACTTAGCTTGGTTACCACCCTATACTCCCTAAATAAAAGCAACCCGTTTAACACGTCTACAACTTATTCCAAAATATCAAATTTTCAACATCTTAGCGCTTCAAGATATCAAAGTTTTGTGTTTTCTTCTTTGAGAAAGCACCATTTTACTTCATTGCCTCCTATTCACCCTCCTTAAGTGTCTTTCTCTCTTTCATGAAAATGAACAGATAAAGCATAATGAATTTGCTGATTGCCAACTCTTTTTTACCATCCACCAACTGAAACAAACCCTAATCTTTGGCACTTATAAATCATCTTCTTGCACTTCTTGTTAGCAATTAAAATTTGATTATTACTGAAGGAAAACATTGAACTGTGGGCTATGCTTCATTATCCAACTAACAGAAAATAATTTTTTCTATGAACGAGGTACATCATCATAAATAACAACCTCTTACCTCTCATCTGAACTTTCCCACTTCCCAACTCTGCATTTTCTCCACCACTCGAATACAGAATTAGAGTTGGATTTGTCCTCAACAAAATCAATATACCAATATTTTTTATTAGTAAACTGTTGTGAGAAACTTGAATTGAGGATAACACTCCTACTCTCCACCACCCGGCGTAGGCTGAATTAACAGCTAATCAGCTAGCTGTTGGAACGACCTTTTATTTATTACACAACTGTTGATGAAGACCAGTTGTTTGACAAACTCACATCTTATCCTTTTATTTAAAAATATGTGCTTATTTTGTGATAAAATTTTGGTGACAGTTGGCATGCTTCTTGAGTGATTATGGGTGTGCCAATGGGATGCTGGTTAGCATCTCTTGATACAATTTCTCATGTCAAAATCTCTCCTGGATTTACCCAACCAAGTGTTCCTACTTGTCATTTTTCAAGATTTCCAACCAAGAAATTTAAAGTATTCTTGTAGGATATATGTTTTCTCCCCAAGATATTTGACTCTTTAGGTCCATCCTTTGGAGGCATTTGTATTAGATCACTATGGATCAGAATTCCATTAGATATTAGAAGCTTATTCCGACACTCCTCATATATCATTTACCGGTAATGCTAGGATTTATGGTACGTAGCTCATTTTTTTGATGAATTTGTACCCAACCTCCATAGTTTACCCTCAGCCTTACTAACTGCTTCAATGTTTCCAAGTTATTATGTAATCTCCTAATTCTTGTCTCTTGTCCAACTGCCTCTGCTCATACTTTTCTTGATGAATCCAACCCTTGTACTTTTCTCTAGGTCTAGGATACTATTTCAATGCTTCCAGGTTATTCGACAAGATTCTAATTGTTGCCTCTTATCTGGAAGCATCTTTTTTCCCATAGCACATTGTTCAGGGAGTCATCCAATACCTTAAAGGAATAGAATTTTTTAAAATTTAATTATCAATCTCTTTTGCGATCTTTTTTCTCATAGTCCACCTATTTGTAGCATTTAATATCCAATATCAATTGTTTTTCAGGTACCTTATTAGTGAGGGGGACTTGTTAAACAATTTTTAATCCTTGGTGATGGGTCAGTGTTTGAACCTGCAATAATATCATGAATTCAACGTACATGAACTCAAGTGTCCTTACCTGTACATTAACCATTTGTTGGACTACCTTTCTAGTGTTGCAGCAACTGCTAGCTTCCTGAGACTCATGAAGAGTTGAAATTTGGTCCAAAGGGCACAAAGCTGGATTCCCACACAGATACTGGGACTACCAAACTAACTTATGACACTAATACTTTGTTAGGAATATATTCAAATTATAAACCTCCACAATTTGGTGTGCTTATGGCTTTCAACAGTCCTCACAAACTAAATTCCAACTCAGCAATACCAGCAGGATCATATGTCCACTCAATTAATTTACATCAACAACCAAATACGTCAGTTTTAGTGGCAGTTTTATCATCATCAAGTGCTACTTCTGTGAGGTCTAACCCTGTGCATACATCTCCAGGTCAAAATATTCCAACTATGGCACAGTCTGGTGGAACATTGGATCTATCAAAACCTTTCACTCAGGCTGAAGAAACTATCCTCATTTCATTGGAGGCTCTGTAAATGAAATCTTCTTGTTCAACATCATCTGCTACTGAGAGAATTTATGGTTCAACTCCTTTAGTTGAGTTAGTGACTGTCAGCGGAGACATATTTGGTTCACAATTCACTTTAGTGACTGAATTGTCAGCTACAAATAAGTCTGATGCTGCAGTTAAGAATTTGCCAATGAACATGCCTATCCGAGAAATAGTTGTTCCTAATGAAAATATTATTTTAACTTATGTTTATGCCCCTGGCCTAGATCAAAAATAACTCTTTTCAGGAAAAGAAGAATAGTGAATGTGTCAAGTTAATAGGTCATGTAACAATGGAAAATATGAGGAAGATAACTAAATCCAAGCAGAGAAATAAAAAAACATCAGCTGTAGCAACATGCACCATCAACTACTACCCTGCATCCAAGCCCTAAGGTACATTTCGAATCTAAAGGGGAGGGTGCCTTAGAGATATTGCTTAATGAACTTGGTCATTGTAATGGCGAGGTAGATAAATCTTTTTCCAATCACATTTCATTACTTACGTCAATGGCTAATTCAAGTCTATCCCCACAGAAGGCACAAAACCCTATGTTACAGTGCACAGAAGTCTTCATCTATAGAAGCTAAAGTTGATGACATGAATGTATCCTCAGGGGCTACTACTGAGCTGGTTAGAAAGGATTTAGGAAATATTTTACCATTTCCATTACCGGAGCATGGTTCTATAGTCTGTTCATCCAGTTTAATTAATGATTCATTAAGGACATGAAAAATATGCATAGAAAAACAAACATCAGTACAGAAAGCAAATCACATGGCAATTCCATCCTGGAAGAAAAATGAAACTTCAGAACCTATGAGTGAGATCTTAGGTAAGGATACATGCATGGGGATATCTATATCAATTGCAAATTCAAGGACTGCAACTAAATTTTCCAGTCAGGAAAAGCCTTTATTCTTGAATTCAGTGGGCCCACTATTTAATGGGGAGGGCACCCTGGAAGTATCCCTCAATGAATATGGCATTAATGATTTGGAGGTTGAGAAATCTATTTCCAGTCACGTGCCACCTATGCCAATGAATGGTCAACTCCATCTGATCCCCTATTTAATTTAGCCTGACCTGACTTCCTCAGCCTTACATTTGATGATGAGAGAATAGCCAAATGCATGCTAAAGTTGTCAGTTATTGATAGATTGATAGGATATGACTAGAATGCTACAAAATTTTGACTTCTACTATTAATATGATCATAATTCTGATGATTTTTTTTTCTTTTTTATTAAGACTTCAAAGAAGAGATTAAAAAACACTTATTGCAGTCCATATGAGTACATTTTGCTATTACAAAGGGATTAGGAAAGTGCAATTCAAGTGACTTTTGAGCATAACTGAAATAAATTTAGGACTACTAAATAGATAAGAAACTGACTTATAAAACTCACATCATTTACTTGGTAGCAACCTTAAATGACACAAGACATGAACAACACAAAGTATTTAGCCTGTTAACCATATAAAGTAGATAGTAATTGAAGCATTATTCCCAGGTGCATCAGTCTTTCAGAAATATGCACCCAATTTTATCTTCCGAAGGCACCTTGTACAATTAGAGTTAATGACAATGTAAATTTGTCAAGATATCTTGTACTTGGGTAGAACATGGTGACACCTTTTCAATGCCATACATGCTTCTATGAATTGATGAAATGAAATGCCTGTATATCCTCCTTACTCCAGCATCCTTCCCTTCATGTCAGCTGTCAATGAACGACTTTAGAAAATTCTCTATAGTCAATCCATCCTTAGTTTGTTATTTCAATGCAGCCTGACAAATGCCAATATTCTACAGTAGCACTATTGTCAGGAAAATTGGCTACATCATTCTATGACCCATCTCCTTCAACCACGACTAATTAATGAAAGGCTCCAAACTCTATTGCAACTATTTCGATAGATCTCTGGTTTTATCTGCCATGGTAGTCTTACTTCAAATAACTTTGGGAAATATCATGCCTAGATACAGGTTGCTCTAATTAAAAATATGAATTTCAAATCTACCAAATCCAAGTTCTAGTTAAATGCTATTGAAGTGATCCACTGTGGATGATTGATAAATTTCAAATATTAGACATGCACGATGCTGCTTTGATGGAAGGGAGCCCATAGGGAATTCATTCAAATTAAAAATTCTAGGCTTTAATATCAATCATTCCTTCAACCTAATAAATGATGCCAATCATGCCAAGATGATGCTGAATAATGGATGAATCAAGAAGCACCCATACCATGTCAGTGGTCAATCTCGATTCATTTACACTCCTATTAGGTGATCACATTGCCTCTTGCCACCTGATAGAGGAGTGATAGCTAATTGAATGTAACCAACCTTGGTCTCTCATGTGTGATATTTAATTGTGTTATCAAAGATCACTGAGAGATTTCAATCCGTAGTATTCTCTAGTATTAACCTTCATTATAACTATTCTCGGATCTGTAGAAGTAGAAAGCAATAAAGTGGAGTGACAGGTATGACAAAGTAGATCTCATACCTAGAGGAGTTAAATTACAGAAGACTTAAAAGGACACCAAAAGAGAATATATAGAACTAGGAAGGGACAAATGAGATTCATAAAATAAGGACAAAAGGTACCAAACTCAGAGCTCAATGGAACTTAATAAAACTGAACCTCTTGACTTGTATATCACATCTCCTTATAGAGGTGTGCTGAACTGCAGATCCCAAGTATGTATGCTTCCTGTGTAATACATTGTCTCCTAAGTTTTGATCTTCTATCAATACTCAAGACAATGGAATTTCCATGAATATTTAAAAGGTGGAAGTCAGAGAGTACATTTACAACTATCCATATCACCCCTTAAGAGGATGTTGTTTCATTTGGTTTGTGGATGATACTTTTGGTCTTTGCTTTATTGGGTCTCACAGTGCTAAAAGATCTAGTTTTAATGTCAATTGGTTATCAGCCCATTCTTTGCAGCATGTCTCCATAACAACAATGTAAGGTGTTCGAGTAAGGAACAACCCTCCTCATCAACAAGAACCAATTTTACCTCACATGTGGTCATCTGGAAATGCTAGAAGGTATATGCCTGACTTGCACCCAAATTCTTCAGATTATAGAAGATTGTTTTTAGGTGATCATTCTACAGACACAGGCCTAGCAGGTGTAAGCACTAGTGCCCAACTGTGTCAGTCTAGTATGTTTCATGTGCCACCTGCTGGTATATAGAGGAGTTTGCATTCAGTTGGATGGAATGAAAGTTCTATGCCTAGAATTGGCAATGCTTCCAGTTCTAATGCTGGTGCAAGGGAGCACTCATCTTTTCGGAAAGAAGAATCTACTTCAATAAACATGATGATGGGTATTCCTAGCAATACCTGGTTTGCTGCAGGTTCAGAGAATAGAGAAACCAACCATGAATCTAGAAGTTGGGTTCCAGTGAACCAAAATTCAAATGGACTTGGGGAAATTGCTTCTTCAATGCTACATCCAATACCAAGTATGCACTGGGGTTCACAACATGTTCCTTTCACACAAGAACCTAGGAAGAGTGGTGCTACTACTCAAGGATAGGGCTTAGCATCCTCTATTTCCAGGCCTCTGCAGGGCAGTCATTTTCATCCTTCGCGATCTACTCATTCCTCTTCATCGTGAGATATGCCTGTGCCACCAGTCACTGGTTTGCAACTCCCACAATATGTTTGATCAACATTATTGATGGAACTCCATGGTGATGGAACAATAGGTGTTCCTTTTGGGTCATTGCAAGCAATTGCCTCTAAGGGTGGTGGGAAAAATAGACTAATGACTGAGGTTTGTATCCTACCAAGATTTTTGAAGGAAGCTTAGCTTTATAGGCAATAACTAGCATATATGGATAACATTTTTTATGTATTTACCTCAGCCTCTGAGGTGGCTATAATTTCCATTTTGGCTCTTGATGAAATGATCTATTGCTAGAGATATTTGCTTGTTAAAGCATCCTGGGTAGTAGTGTGTGCAGAGCAAGTTGGACAAGTGTCTTAATGAATCTCATCAGCTTTGTCCCCAACTTCAAGACACTTTGCATCTATCTTAAAGTAACTTAGTTGTATTCTGGACTATTGCCTTCGGTCTAAATGACATAGAATATTTTCCCTGTCAAAAGTTGCATTATTAACATAAGCCTCCGATCTTGACTGTCCCATCTTTCCCAAAAAATGATTCCTTTTCATTGAAGCCAATGATGGAGAATTGTGTATTCAACAGCAATTCGTGTCGAGAAATCTCTGCTAACTTTGAAGTGATGTATAGCATGGTTATTGGGTTTTTCTTTATAGAAAATCATGCAACAACGATCTATAAGGGGATTCCTTACATTATTATGGCCTAGAAGATTGGAAGTGGATCACATGTAAGGATAGGGGTAGGTGCTACAATGGCCAGTAATAATGTTGTTTTTGTTCCAGAAGATTTAATTTATTGCTTTAAAGGTATTGGTAAATTCACATTGAAACAATTTGGGAACCCTATTACCGCTTCAATATGGAAATAAGGATGGCTATCAACTAAAGACTTAGGTTTGTTGGTGGATTATGATCACTTTTGGGAATATTTTGTATCAAAAAAGTAGAGAGTGTACATCAGACTTGGTGATTTTGTTGATAAACCATTCTGGGTTCAAAACAAAGTTGGTGGTAGTTACAATCCAAAACAAGGATATATAGCCTTTGAAGGGGATGAAATACAAGTAATAGGTATGTGGTTGTCTCTATTGTGGAAGAACAAAGCCCCTAAAAAACTAAAATTCTAATGTGGCTAGCTTTACATCATACAATTCTTACTTTGAAATTTCTACAAAAAAAAAAGGTTGGGCCAAACATTTGTCTACTTTGTAGATTCGATGCCAATACTTGCAGTACTCATATTTTCATAAAATTCCCATTTATTAAACATGTGTGGAAAGATATGGAAGACAACCTTGGGAAGCATGCTATCTCGAATGAAACTTCTATTAAAGGTCGTCTCAAAATTTTGTTTGTCAGATCAAAACTAAAAATTCTAAGAGTTACACCTTTCCTTGTTATATGGGAAATTTGGATTGCCATAAATTCCACTCTTTTTGAATATTGAATCATTCCTACTTTCCAAATCTCTACTCAAGTTAACAAACTACTTCATCATTGTCACGCTCTACTTGTTAACAAACTTCCTTTTGTAACTCTTGCCTATATGGTATCAATGCCAAAATGGCTCTAATATGTACATGGATCAGACCGCATTCCTTTGGAAGGTTGATGGTCCCCATCAAATTACCTTTATGACTGGATTTGGATTTCCTTGGTATTTTTGGACTATTTTACAACTCAGCTTGCAAATTTGGAATAAGTTCTTCTACAACAGGTATAAGAGGCTCTTCCTCATAATGTGAAACCATTGAAAATATCTGAGACTAGTAGATCACTTAACCAATGACATCAACAATGGATCTATTGGGATATTGATCATGCAACCACAATTCCTAAGAATTCGCTAAATGTTTTGAAACAAAAACAGTCTGCATTATAGAGGTGTGAATAGAGAAGCTGAATATGTCTTTTCCGGAGTTCATAACAGAGGTATGTTGTATACTTGAAGAAGTTTAAAGCCGACAGTCAAAGGATTACAGATTGTCTTTGTTTTTATGGTGTTTCCTATTTGTCTCTTAGCTACGTGACATGTAAGAGAAGCTATTGTCATAGCTATGGGATCCATGTCAAATTTAGCAATGACTGGAATCACCACCTTTGGCCCATTTGCAGGGGTAGAAGATTTTTCATGTGAAGAAACATCTAAATGAGTTCTAGATTCCACTTCAAACTAAACATGATTTTAAGTCATCGACTTGGTACCAACAACATGAAAATAAGAGTCTCTGTGTGAGGAACATTGTCCACTTTATGTAAATGAATCTATTTCAAAGAAATCAAAACTGCTAAAGGATGCCTTGAAACACCTACTAATACATATTACTGTAATGAATATGCCTAGAAAAAAGGGACAACTTGCTTTAGATGTGTCCTAATTTATGCTTGCAAAAGCAACAATAGAGTAGGGGATTTAAAAAGAATGAAAGTAGACTAGCAACAAGATTAAAGATTCATTATACAACAGAGAAAACATCCAAGGAAGAAAAATTATTCCATGAGAGAATGACTGTATAAAGCACAGTTTTATATCATTACACTCTGCCTCGTGCAATGGCATTAGTGACTAATTATAGTCTATGTCTAGGTATGCATCCTACTGTGATTGAATCCTTGCTTCTTTCTTTTCTATTTTTTCCTCACTTGCTCTTTATTTTTGTCCCAAGTGAGCTAAGATCACAAAAACAAGAAAATCTAAAGCTTAGAAGAAACTTCCTAAAACTTCCTTTTGTAACTCTTGCCTATATGGTATCAATGTCAACATGGATAAGACCTCATTCCTTTGGAAGTTTGATGGTACCCATAAAATTACCTTTATGACTAGATTTGGAATTCCTAGGTATTGTTGCACTGTTTTATAACTCATATTGCAAATTTTGAATCAATTCTTCTACAACAGGTATAAGAGGCTCTTCCTCATAATGTCAAACCATTGAAAATCTATGACACTAGAATTTCCTCTAATTGGTAGCTTTATGGCCTAGAATATTGGCAATGGATCACATGTAAGGATAGGGGTATATGCTACAATGGACTATAATAATGTTTTTTTTGTTCCAGAAGAGTTAATTTAGTGCTTTCAAGGTATTGGTAAATTTGCGTTGAATCAATTTGGGAACCCTATTACCACTTCAATGGTTAGTCATCGAAGTTCACATGGATATTGTTGGACATTGAGAGAGTGCATGGACATGATAATTAATTATCTCTTTCAACCTAAACAAAGTATACTCTGATGTAAATCCAATGAATAGAGTGAGGCCAAGCTCCTTCTCATGATTTTTGCAATGGCATGTCATATGTTTTAGACAGTCACAACCTTCTTCTTTTTTGGTTTTAATGTGTAATAAATAAGTGGGAAAATGTCAATCAAAATGGTTTAAAAGATATCAGCTCATCCCTATAAAAATTGGTTCAATATATTTTGTCAAATATAAAGTTATGTAAATTGGTTCAATATATTTTTGTAGAATGTAAAGTTATGTAAGGTTCACAGCTGTCTGTTTGGACTGGTCTTTAACAGAGACATGAGATGTAATTGTAACGAGACATAGGAGATTAGAATTAGGTCCTAACATATTTCATGGAAACAAGGATGGCTATCAACTCAAGACATAGGTTTTTTGGTGGATTATGATCACTCCTGGGAAAATTTTGTATCAAAAATGCAGAGAGTGTACACCAGACTTGGTGATTTTGTTGATGAACTAGTCTAGGATGAGTATGCCTATTGCTAAATATTTGACATTGTACAGTGTAATGAAAGGAGACATGAGACTGCAGAATATTTTGCATCGTATTTTAGTGACACCCTACTTAAAAGAGCTATCTACTTTCTGTAGGCTAGTTTTAGTTCAGAGAAAAAAAAGTAGGAAAAGTAGGAAAAAATTACTGAGTGCAATTCTTCCAAAAGGTAGTAGTATGCTAGATCACTTAACCAATGACATCAACGTTTCTTCATTTGAACCGTTGTTAAACATGGTAAACAGAGTTGTTGCTAATATGAACTTGGAAAGATGGGTACTGTTCCTAAAACCTAGATTCTTGCTTTTACATCAAGAAAGAAAGACTAACAAACAACCTGGAATTGGTGCTTCAAAACATAGCCAATAGAACAAAATTCAATCTGGAGTTGAATATTCTAAAATGGAACCAACTGATTATGAAAGGTTTATGAGCTGCTTGATCTGCACTCTAGATACATTGTTTTGACAGTTTCCCATCTATTCTCAAAAGAGAGGACATCATTCAAACTTGATGAGCTTCATGGAGAAGACAATACTTAGTCACTAGGTTGACATGTCCTTAGAATTAAAAGTTCATTTTGTTAAAACTTAGTATATTTCTTCTCTAAAAGAATTCACAAAGTTAAAAACCTCTACTAATGGAAATCGGAGGCGATCTAGCTAATTAAAACCTCTACAACTAGAAATCGGTAGCGATTGAAGGGTTCATGGTAAATTTAACAGGAAATCGAGGGTAAATGGAATATTTGCAGCGAATTTCAAAGGGCGAATTCGTTATTTCTTCTTGTATGATGCGACAAGAAGGTGAAAACATGGTCTGCGATTGGAATTTTGGTATATGCGTGGAAGATATCACTACCTCAAACATAATGAACATTGTTGGTTGTTTAATATCTAAATATTTTTTGAGCTATAGTGGGTTGCATAGCACATCCAATATGAAGTGGGCAGTAAAGGATAGGGGAACCAACATTAATCTAGAAGGTGTGAATTTTACAGGGAGGGAGTGTACAGGGAAAATAAGCCGAACAAAATATTATTGCAGAAGATTGAGAAAATACCTAAAATGTTCGTTCTGACCAGAATGCAACACAACCTAATCTCTGAAAGTCCCTTTATGAAAAATCAGTGAAATCGACCCTATGTGAATTTTACAGGGATGGAGTCTACAGGGAAAATAAGGTGAACAAAATATTGTTGCAGAAGATTGATAAAATACCTTAAACGTTCATCTGGACCAGAATGCAAGACAACCTAATTTGTGAAAGTCCCTTTATGCAAAATCAGTGAAATCGACCCTAAGGAGATGTAGGTCGATCCCCACACGCTGCTATGAGTTGAAGTTTTCCAACCCATGACTGAAATTCCTGACCTGATCGGGCAATATGAAGTGAAGTTTTCCAACCCATGACTGAAATTCCCTACCTGATCGAGCAACTTCTCTTCCTAGCAAATGAGCAAAAATAGTGATTTCAATGTCATTGGTCGTATTGCCACTAAAATTTCAAGTTTTCAAAAGATATTTGTCAAATTGGGGGAAACTAAGTTTAAGGATTTTTTTTATTTATTTATAGGTGTCCTTAGAATGAGTTATGTTTAAGTGATTTAATTTACCATTTTTATAGAAAATTGTTGTGTTGTTTTGAAAAAAAAAACAATCAAACTAATTAATTATTATTTTTTGAAACTATGGAAGTTATTTTAAATGGTCATGTTATTTTTGTGACCATTCATTGAACTTATGCAAATATTTACATAGGGGATAACCAAAAAAATTTAGTCGTTCTGCTAGGGTTTCAGCTCACACGTTAGGGTTCTCGGGTTCGCTTCTTATGCAGACATCATGGCTGCCATTGATGGAGGTTCCCAACCGCCCTCCTCCTCTGTGCTCCCTCCTAAAATCAAATATTTCATGCGCCTGCTTCCCAACCTCCCTCCTTCTCACCTTTCAAAAGAGAGTCTCCATATTCATGAAGTTGTCAAACACCATTTTCAGAAGAAAATTTGATGAGGATGATGATGAAGAGAGATTGTTAATCAATGAGTTGTTGTCGCAAGGTAAGGAAAATTTGTTTGAGAATGCCACTGGGGATTAGGGCATGTAGCTTCAGGGGGATGAGGACTTGTAGCTTTAGGCCAAATATATATGATTACAACTACAGGTTCAGTTGGCCTTAGTCTCACTGCATGCAATAGATGAAGCATATCCATATGCTTTAAATGACGAAGAGAAACCTAGTATGTAATCCATAGCTTGTAGCTGTAACCATATCTATTTGGCCTAATATGTTTGATCCTATTTTTATAGTAGATTTTAATGGTGTTGACATAGGCAACTTCAGATATAGATTGCATACAAGGAAAATATGCTCCCTTGATTGATCTATACTTTGTGTTTTGTTCTACATTTATGACTATGAAGAATTCAACATGGTAATTATGAAAATGACAACTATGTTACTATAGAAAACCCAATTGATCAGCTTGATAATGTGTGTATGCTTATATGGAAGAAACCTTTCTAGGGTATTTTATAGGGTGGGTTCCCCCTAAAGCTATAATATGTAGCTAGGATAGGGAACCCTGAGGGGCCTTTGGTTGGAAATATGTCCAAACCGGAACCCTTACCAAAGGATTTTTTCTGTTTCCATTCACTAACAAGTCCCATGTCCCAAACGAAATGTGACAACGGCCTTGGATTTATAAGAATACCTTGTTAGTCCCTAGGTTTGAGGATTTCTCAGCTAACCAATATGTTCAATGTTTGTGCCCAATATGGGTGCAATTCAATCACCTACCAATGTAAATGTGGTCATCCAAATTCCTTGGTATTCTACCTGTTTTAACTTCTCTACTCTTTCATGCATTTGTGTGCCTGGATGAGGGATAGAACCGCTACAATGAAAGGAGGCATTCACTGGTTCCTGTGTTAACATTAACATTGTTGTTGATTGAACCCCCACATGTATCTTTATATGTTATCTATGTAATCCACATTCAAAGGAAATATGGCCTTAATTTGAAAACACAAATACTACATTCATTAAATCCTGCCAATTTTTAATTTATGTAAAATATAACTTTTTTTCAAATGGAAAATTGTATTTTGTTTGTTTTTTGTGTCTTAAAAGGGTGATAATGATTATTGGGTGAAGATAAATGGCATTGAATGTAGCATGAAGTTGTGTTAATTTTATTCCCATGGCATCTAGTAGTTCTATGGAAGTTGTGTTGTTTTTATTCCTTTAGCGTCAGATGGTGTTGTGTTTATGCAACTTCAAACTATGTTCAATTTGGGTTGACTAATGTGCCTATAGTATGAATGAATGATTCTCATGAATGGTAAATTTCGTAAGTACCTAGACAAGTTCGTTTAGTTATTTCTTATTTCATAAGTACCTACAAAAGTTTGTTCAACTATTCCTTAATTATATATTGATCTATTCATGAAATACAAAGGGGTACAGGGAGTATTTGACATTGAATTTGAAGTATATGGGAGAGAAAAATATTTATGCTAAGCTCTCCAAATGTTCCTTCTTTCATATCGAGACCCATTATCTTTGGGAACATCATTTCCATAAATGGTGTCACACTAAAATATTCATGGTGCCTGAATGCATTTTCACAATAAAATAAACTTAGTATTGGAGGTATGCCCCAAGGGTAAATAAATTTGGTATTGCAACATGTCACAAAAAATGTGTCATTTAGGCTGAAACATTGTGCTTGAAATAGAATCTACTCTACACCTTTCCCACGTGCTTGCACAGTAGGGGAAATCATTTATTATTTCATGTTTAGTGACAAAACTAAAGCTTCCCTTTGATAGATCGATAAATTATCCAGAATATGGATCCTTTTTCTACCATCCTGCCATTCACCTTATGACCAATCTTTGTATTGAATATGGGGACTTCACCCACCTTCACTCCACATTGCAAAAGATCTACCTTGTTTCCAATAGAAGATGTAGAAGAGCCATATTTTGCACCTATACAACAAATTAAACAAACTTAGTATTTTCCCAAATCAACTAGCTACACCTCCATCACTATAGTACATTCATTTTCCATCAAGAAGTAGCAGCCAAGTAGAGTACTGTATACTGCAATTATTTAGGGTTACAACACAATAGCGCCTTAGTTATACTTCAATGATCGCTAATTGTATCCATCTCTTAATGAGGTGTTTTGGGCAGAGGTTGTGTGTTATATGATCTAAAAGGCTTACACATAGCCTTCACTCATTTAAGTTTCGACTCAATGCCTCATGTGCAAGTTTTTGAAACAACCTAATCTTTCATATAACATGATTATATTATTTCTTATTACAATCTAATAAAAAGTACTAGATGAGAGTGCTCACCCACTATATGACACCTCATATTAGCACCAATACCAGAGCTGAACTTTTGTCTCTTTGGGATCTTATGTAATTAGCGATGCAGTTACGAATACTTTGTTCTGAATTGAAGTCCATTGAGAGAGGAATGTCTTTCTATAATTTAGCTCAAATTCATGTATTTGTGAAATAATTTGCTAGATGTACCTCCGTGTTACGTTGTAATGGTCATTGTTAGGTATATTGATTTGTCATTAGCATTTCTAATGAAAAATTTCTAATAATACAATTATTAATACACCTAAAAGGAAATTTCCAATAATACAATATTTGAGTGAAATATCCTAACCCCATTCAATTTATAGTTCACCGTACAAAGTTACCCTCCCTGAAATCTAGATCCACAATAACCTTGGCAATTATTTTTCTCTAAATATTTCCAAAAGCATTTATCCATAACAATCATGGATTTCCTTAAGAGTATTAGAAATGGCCATTAAGCACCCTTTAGTCCAAAATATAAAAGTAATACTAGGAATAAGAACCTATATTTCATGGATTACCATTGTATCTCTTTTAGGATCTTAAATTGGGTGACATCACTTTCGAACGAAATTGGGTGCTCCCCCTAAACTAGTTTTGAGATGAAATCGAGCTTGCATCTTTATCACTTTAGATCCTGAAACAAATGCAACACTTAATTAGAATATAAATCCTTAGCATATACCCTAACTGGAATTTCCACCCTATTTCTAAACATTATGGCACATAATCATTCTTAATAACCTTAGCCATGATTCTTCCTACTAATGCCACTCATAACCATCCTCCAAGTCTTTCTCAAAACCAATATCATCACCTAGGAACATTTTCAACTTTCCCACTCATGCCCTTGTACACTTATTTTTCATTGGGAATGTCGATAAGATTCAATGTAGGAGATTGAACAAGGAAGATTAGGATTTAGGTTATAAGCCCAATTATCAAGGTGACGATGGAACCAAAGGTTGGCATAAATGACCACATGATGCCAAACTTGCACATTCCATAATTATTTCTATCACCAAATATTGACAGTCCACCTTCATAGTTCTATTTGTCCATGTCTATGAACTATCCTTAGTTTCCAAATTGGCTTTGTAACCAATGCTAAATGCTTTGCAACATTTCTACACTTCTAAATGTTACTTATGGGTACATAATATGGCTAGAGAATTCACATTCTCATTCTCCCTATAATCTAATAGCTCTTCCTCAACGTCCATGTCTATTGTACAACCGAAAATTTAGGATAAATAATGAGAGTTGTGAAAACCCTAGAAACCATAGTCCCCTCCAAAAACAAAACTATATTCAATTTCCCCTCCCTCCCACCCAAATCAACTACCTACACCTCCATCACTATAGTAAATTCATTATCCATCAATAAGTAGCAGCCAAGTAGAGTACTGTATACTGCAATTATTTAACACAATAACGCCTTAGTTATACGTCAATGATCGCTAATTGTATCCCTCTCTTAATGAGGTGTTTTGGGTAGAGGTTGTGTGTTATATGATATAAAAAGGCTTACACATAGCCCTCACTCACTTAAATTTTGACTCAATGCCTCATGTGAATTTTTTTGAAACAATCTAATCTTTCATATAACAAGATTGTATTATTGCTTATTACAATTTAATAAAAAGTAATATATGAGAGTGCTCACCCACTATATGACACATCATATTAGCACCAATACCAGAGATGAAATTTTGTCTCTTTGGGCTCTTATGTACTTAGCGATGCAATTACGAATAGTTGGTTATGAATTTTAGTCCATTGAGAGAGGAATGTCTTGCTATAATTTAGCTCAAATTCATGTATTTGTGAAATAATCTGCATGTACCTATATGTTCCATTGTAATGGTCTTTGTTAGGTATATTGATTTTCCATTAGCATTTCTATTGACAAATTTCTAATAATACAATTATTAATACACCTAAAAGGAAATTTTCAATAATACAATATTTGAGTGAAATATCCTAACCCCATTCAATTTATAGTTCACCGTACAAAGTTACCCTCCTTGAAATCTAGATGCACAACAACCTTGGAAATTATTTTTCTCTAAATATTTCTGAAAGCATTTATCCATAGAAATCATGGATTTACTTAAGAGTATTAGAAATGGCCATTAAGCATCCTTTAGTCCCAAATATAAAAGTAATACTAGGCATAAGAACCTAGATTTGATGGATTACCATTGTATCTCTTTTAGGATCTAAAATTGGGTGACATCACTTTCGAACTAGATTGGATGTTCCCCCAACTAGTTTTGAGGTGAAATGGAGTTTGCATCTTTACCACTTTGGATCTTCAAACAAATGCAACACTTAGTTAGAATATAAATCCTTAGCATATACCCTAACTGGAATTTCCACCCTATTTCTAACCATTAGAGCACATAATCATTCTTAATAACATTAGCCATGATTCTTACTACTAATTCCAATCATAACCATCCTCCACTTTCTCAAAACCAATATCATGACCTAGGATCATTTTCAACTTTCCCACTCATGCCCTTGTACAATTTTTTTTCAATGGGAATGTCCATATGATTCAATGTAGGAGATTGAATAAGGAAGATTAGGATTTAGGTTATAAGCCCAATTATCAAGGTGACGATGGAACCAAAGGTTGGCATAAATGACCACATGATGCCAAACTTGCACCTTCCATGATTATTTCTATCACCAAATATTGATCGTCCACCTTCATAGTTCCATTTGTCCCTATCTAAGAACTATCCTTAGTTTCCAAATTGGCTCTGTAACTAATGTTACATGCTTTGCAACATTTCCACACTTCTAATTGTTACTTATGGGTACATAATATGGCTAGAGAATTCACATCCTCATTCTCCCTATAATATAATAGCTCTTCTTCAAGGTCCGTGTCTATTGTTCGACCGAAAATTTAGGATAAACAATGAGTTGTGAAAACCCTAGAAACCATAGTCCCCTCCAAAAACAAAACTATATTCAATTCTCCTTCCCTCCCACCGAAATCAACTACCTACACCTCCATAACTATAGTACATTCATTTTCTATGAAGAAGTAGCAACCAAGTAGAGTACTGTATACTGCAATTATTTAGGGTTACAAGACAATAATGCCTTAGTTATACTTCAACGATTGCTAGTTATACTTCAATGATGCCCAGTGATATACAATAATGGGTGGGAGTGATATCAAGGATCTCGGAGTTTAGTGCATATAGATGAGGAAATTAAGATTGTATCTATATTATATTATAAAAAACAATGTCATCATACTTGAAACTAGATTTGAACAATTTTACTTAAAATGATTTATTAAATAAAATATACATTAATTTTACAACTTTTAATTTAATAAATATATTCATATACATCATTTTAGATCAACTTCTAGGAAGAGCTACAACCCTTTCGAAGGGCTATAAAGGGATTAAATTTGAATGTTGCTTCCAATATTAAAGGAAGCTAGGTTCAAAACTTCCACAAATATAAAATACAAATTGATAAAAAAAACAATTTAAATTGAAATCTAATAAAAACACTGAATCTCAACCCGGCCGAGTGGGCCAAGTAAGTTGAGTAGGCAATGTAAAGTCAAAACAGAATCTCCATCAATGTAAATTCAAAACAGAATCTCTACCAACCAATGGGAAAAGTCTATTCAAATTAAGTAGAGTGATATGGTCCTGGACTCATCATTATTTATTTGCCACAACTCTTTAATGCAATCTCATGTGAGAGGAGAGGAACTAGTCACTCTTTAATCATATCTATAGGTAGAACAGGACATTGAAGCAGACAAGATGGTTCTTGTGATTCACAAGTAAGTTCATTTTATTGTAAGTTCTGTATTATCTGATAGCTTTAGCCATTTGTATGGTCACTTATGTTGTTTCTGCAAACAAGCCCTAGTATTTACAGGGATAATAAATAAAATGGCATCGTTCCATTGGAATGTTGTTTCTGCAAACAAGCCCTAGTATTTATAGGGATAATAAATAAAATGGCATCATTCCATTGGCAAGGGTCATTGTTAATGTTTTCTGCAAACAAGAATATTTTACATAAGGATCTAGTTTTAGGTTACTAATGATTTCAACCCTAGTTTTACATGCATCTTCTGAAGAGTTGATCCACCAGATCCAATAATACATGTTTTTAGGTGCTTATCTCACAGTAATTTTTTCAACAAACTCGCTAGATCAACTGGTTCCTAGTGTGGTTGGACACCCCTGGGTAAAGTGGCTAGAATATCCACACATCTTACAAATAAACTCCTCTTTCTTTTGCTTCCAGTTTCGTTCGATTGCCTTTGACTTTGCCTCCCAAACTCTCGCTTATATACTGGTGAAGTCAGTGGGCACAACATTTGGATAATGTTCTTGTTGTTCCTCATCAGATTCATAGCATTGTCACTTGAACGTGATCTCTTTTTTATTTTACTATTTTCAAGTGAATTTTCAGTGTTTAAATTGGGTGGCCTAGTGTACTCTTTGCCATAAACTTGGTTGAAAAATTCATCGTCTCTTTCATCTTCTAGTGACTCAGCCATTGTGATTCGTGACAGTTTGACTAGTTATGAATGTCGTGACATAAAACCCTAGATTACTGGAAGGATCTGGTGCAATCCCATATGAACTAAAATGGATACACTATTCAAAGGGGATTTATCATTCCGCTTACAATGGACCTGTGCAATAAGATTGGGAAAGGAATTACGAGACTCCTGACTAAAATCAGGTTGGAAAATGATTCTCAATCATATCAGTAGAAGAAGAAAGAGGGGAGTTGGTGGATAACATTTCATTTCCTATTTTACAGGTTTAGTCATTTTCCTTAGCTAAACCTAGGAAAGAGATAGCCTCAGCTTGGTGACTAGAAGCAATATTCGAGTAGCTATCAAGTATTGGAGTCCAGAAACTACCACATCTAGCTAGGAAATGATGTATTTTTATCCTAAAGACCTTTTCCAACCAGAGAGTTGCTTAAAAAATGATCATACTTGAGGGCGGCCTTGACGGGGTTGGACCTGTGCAACAATAAATTATCAAATGTTTCTTGGTGGCTTGAAATTCTCACACTGATTCAAATTAGATTGATGAGGAATAGAATAGAGCATATTTTATCAAATTTCTAGTTATGGGTATTATAGGCGTCACAATGCAGGATACCAATACCATTGGAAATGTTTGGACCAGAGTAAGGATGCTATCACATGAACCTGATGATGAGGATTTCTTCCACAATCGTTACTCAACAATCTAATAGACCTGAACACAACTATCTCTTCACTATAGATGTCTCATAATTCTTGTAATCGACACTAAAAAGTTGAGCAACTTTCTGTCATATAAAACAGTCTCCACAAATGAAATTTCATACCTACAGCTAAAGAATTTGCTACAGGACAAAACAAAGGTTTCATAACAGCACTGTCCACACAACCTTTTGATGGGGTAGAAGCAGTTGACATACCAATTATAGAGTAAATTTGATAGCTTATTTGAGAGCTAGTGGCACTGGTTGATCCATAACCGGTTGATTCAGTAGACCGAGTTTACCAGAATAGAAATGACCACAAACACCTAGGTCATAGTTAATTTGGGACTCTTATCGGTACGGAGTAGCATCAGGGATTTATGAGAATAGTTGATTGGTTTGATTGATTACTTATGAATTGATGATAGATATATCATATATCAAGATGAAGTGTTTGATCTTGATATAATTGGGTGAAGCATTATAAGGTAAATTTTTTTTCATTAAATAGTAAACACCACTCAATTAAAAAATTCCAGTCGATCGATAAGCTACTGGGTTATTGCAACAATTAGTTTCCTCTGGAAGATTGTAAACTATGGCTTCAAGAGATGCATGTAGCGCTCCATATATCCATGCTTTCAACAATAATCATAGTATTCTACAAGAGTACTAGCATGATTCATTAAGGCCCCTAAAGTGTGGCACATGAGTAAGCCTAAAGGGGAATCATGAGAGGAAGGGGGCTTAAACCCAGCCTAGGAACAACCACCTGAAAAAGCAAAATCTAAGAATTCAAGCAGCCCTACTGGAATAGAAAATGAAGGCCCCTTCGTTACAGGAAGAGGTGGTGATTGTACTTTGAATGGACAGAAACTCCAGCTGGTTGACCTAGAACTGTTGGAGGAGTAATGCAAGGGTTAGGTCCAAGACAACTGCACCACTTGTCACGACCCTAGGTAGCTGACTTTAAGGATGCTTCTAACATAACTGCATCAAATAAAATGTTAATTTGGACATATTTGTTGATTTAGGGTTGTATTAGCCTTTAAAGTTTAAACTTCCTCAAAATTTCCTAGTTCTACTTCTGTTATGCTATATTTGCCAACAATAAAGCCATAATTAGGAATAATTGTTGTTTTGGGGATATTTTGACCCTAAGACTTTCCCATATTAGATAAGTCACACTACCTATTACTTATTGATGTCTGGAAAGTTCCCAGACTTGAGAAAACATTCAAGTATGTTGGCATACCCATTTCATCGAATTCCCCAAAATCAATCACTCAGTCAACATTTTAGAAAATATAAAAAATTAAGATGCAGTAAAAGGGTTCTTAGTGGCTCAATCTAGTTGGCATAGTAATTCTATTTAAATTGATTTTGTTGGAATTATTGATATATCAAGGATGTGACATGCAAGTCCTTTCAAGCATCATGAAGAATATTGGAATGAATATTCGTAAGTTTTTGTGGCATGTTGAGGAGACTAATGAAAAGAAATGCCACCTGGTTAAGGAGGAGATAGTGAGAGGCTTTCAAAGTAATTGCAGAATGGGGATTAAAGACCCAAAGTTGATGAATATGACCATGGGTGCCAAGATCCTTTGGATGTGAAGAAGTGGTGAAACGTTTCCCTTCATATGAAATATCTTAGGGAAACAAGAGAGTGATGTTTCGATTGTATTTGTGCAAGACCTCTGCATCTTTAATCAAATATCATTTGTCATGGGTTCCAGGTAATGGAAAAGCAATAACGATTAATGATATCATAATTCTCGGAAGATTAATGTTATCATAATTCTAGGTAGAGTGTCAATATGCTCTCACATGAATCTTAGCAGTGTAAAAAAATCATTTTCTAGTCGTGGAGTATGATGCAATAGCTTCACCACCTTCCTTTACTATTGGATTTGGCTATCTAATTCTACATCCATAGTTCATTATCAAAACTGGAATGTATGGACAAGTCCATAACAAGTTGACTTCGTAATCCATCCCATCCATTTGATGAGGACCCCACAAATCAACGACCCATGAAATGTGTGGAGGAAAAGTTGCGCGAGGAGATCGCTAACCATTGGCCTCCAGAATTTATATCCACCATTGAATTTTTTCACCCCCATCCAGTAGTCATGAATCCATAGTGTTTTTTTGCATGCATGTGACCATTTAAGATCAACCACCCTTTCTCCAATGTATAAAATTAAATGTCTCAGTTGAAACTTAATGGAATCTAGTGACAAACATATTGTTCAAGTGGAAGTACATTTGAAGAAGGGCCTTCCCAAAACATTAAGTCTTTTAATTGAAAAATGGAATCATACTTAGAAATTGGATTACATGAAACTTTCACTTCAATGCAAAACATGACATGAATATGGATACTTTGTAAGAGATTGTAAGCAATCCACTACCCATAATAACACAAAGCAAAAGGAATTAAACTGGAAACAAGTGAAACAAGGATTGGAATTAGTTGGTAACATAGGTCCCTCAACTCCTAAAGAATCAACCTATAAAACTTCCTCCAATAAATTCATTGTTCTTTGGCATACAAGACCAAATCCTCCTCTAAAATACCAAATGCAACCCATATTTGAAGTTAAAACCCTTCCACAACCTTGAGACATCCTCGTTTCTTCTCAACCAATTATTGAAGAAACCTCTCCATGAATGGAATCCCTGGAAACACATGGCCTGGTGCCTGATGTTGAAGTGATCTATTCCTAAGTAATTAGTGGTGTAGTTACTAAGAAGAAAGAGAAACAAGAAGAAGAACAAGTCCCTAAAAATACTAGCAGAAATACACTAAAAACGAAAGTGAGGAAATAACGATGTAAAAGAAAAATCTAGGCTTGCAAAATTCTATAGAAAGCTCTTTTATATTTGATACTAAAAACTACCCTTCAAAAAGCCTTGGAATCTACAAGTTGGTAGATCGATTCCATAGTGTTTCACAACCTTCATTAGGGAAATAATGATTGTATTTTTCTATAGTTGTAGAGGGTTAGGAAGTAGAAATAAAACGTACCAATAAAAGATCCTATAAGAATGGAAAGACGTGTTGTCCTTCTACTCTAAGAGACAAAACTAGAAAGGCAAGAACTGTCAGAAATAAGTAAAAAAAATTGGTGAACAAGTTCTTGCATAATAGTGAGAGCTAGGGGATCATCTAGGGTTTTTTGCACTCTATGGGACTCATATTTCTTTGATTTCCCATCCCATCAACCCACATAACACCGGATCTTAGTGAACCTAGTAAACAAGGATTCTAGGCATCAAATCAGGTTTTTCAATGTATATGCCCCCATACAATATGGAGAAGAGATGGATTACTAGAAAAATTTCATAGAAAAGCATTGTATTAGGTGACTTCAACATAATTTTGTCAAAAAAAGTTAAAAGGGAGGCACTATAGTGAGGGATAAATTCATGGAAAAAATGGGAATACTTGATAGCATAGCAGGATTTGATATACATTTTTCCAAGAAGGGTAAATACACATCATTGCTCACTTAGATTTTGTTTTTAGTACATAACGATTTTTTCTAGATAATACCCTCATTAGTTCAACTATTATTCCCTATGAAACTGTAGACCATGATCTCCTATATCTTATTTTCCATTCCACTATGGCTATAAGAGAGTGAAGTTTGGGAAATCATTTGACAAACTTGGGAAAGAAGGATCCAAGGATCGATGACTTTTGTATGGGAATTTAATTTGAGATTGGTAAAGTCATATTTGAAGATGTGGGTACAGGATTCATATCAACCCCTTCATAAAGAGAAACTAGACATATAAGAGCATCTAAGTTGATCACAATGCTTAGTAAGAATGGAAGGTAAGGAAGTCTTAAAATAAGACATTTGGGAGGAAAGAGAGTTAAATACAAATATTTGACATGCGTGTAGGCGAGGGAAGAAACACTTGAGGCTTAAATCAAGAAGTTTATTTCAATTTGGAGACAAAAATACTACCTTTTTCTATAATCAAACCAAGTCCATGTAGTTTGAGGAATAATGTTAGAGAAATAGAAAGGGAACATGATACTAGATTAACATAGTTTGAAGAAATACAAAGGAGGAATTCATGCATTTCAAAGAGTTATACACTGAGGAGGTGAAATATGAACCAAATACATCCCTCATGTAGTAAATGAATTTGAAAACAGGAAAACAGGAAAAGAAATTTCAAAGGAAGAAGTAGTCGAGACGATATGGGGTTTCAAGTCAAACAAGGCTCCAGGCTAAAAACAAATTCTTAGTACAATTTTTCAAGGCATGTTTCTCATTTATCAAATGTTATCTTTGAAAAATACATAATTGGGCCAGGAAGAGATCGAAAATAAAGGACAGTGAGCTGATTTCAAATCTGACAATGTCTGCTCCAAATCTACAACGATTGTAGAATAGGGTTAGTGAGGTGCTTTTGTGCTTCAACCCACTCCAAGGCTTGTTAATAAAATTTGAGCCTACTACTCTTCACTAAAAGCAATGATTTTTATTGGATTTCAATTTCTTTTATGTCATTTTCATGGCTTCCTAAGAATAATCTATTGCCCCTAGATCCATCAAAGAGGACATAGCTTTTGTATCCAAGGATCCTTGCCACCCTTCTCTCATTGGTCATAATATTGTGGAGAAACTAGTAGAAATTTCTATCATTTCCTTTGATGATGAGTTAAGTATGAATATCAATTTCTACAAATATCGTGCTATGATATGTCATTTTAACAATTTTGGTCACAACTTCAAGATCTCCATAAGTAGATTTCCCAAAAGCCCAACCTATTAGTTTCCAATACAACCGCCATGTTTAATGGATCCATGGGAGGTTGTTAACCATGTCATGAGTTCTGAAGTAGGTGTTCACCACCAAATTAATAATCTCCACCTCAACACTAATTAGGGTACTCGACAACAATCGATCGGACTCGAACCCACAACTTTTGAATTGAATACAAATTTTTGGCCCATATTGTCATTAAACCAAAAGGCCAGCCTATTAGTTTCTAATACAACCGTCAAAGTTAATGGATCCACAAGAAGCTATTAAACGATTTCATGAGTCTCAAATGAGGTGTTGACCACCAAATCAACATCCTAATATTTACAAATTGCCAACTTCATAGATTTCAAATTTGCACACATATCCCGTAAACGTTTTGTCACCCTAATTTTTTCCTCCCATAGCATGTTCCACCACCTTTCTAATCTTCAATTCCATGAGGGTTTGAGGGAAAAATATTGCAAGGGATATAGTGTACTAGATATTCCTTAACAATATATCATATAATATGTTAAATCAAAGATTTGTAAATTCTCTATCCAATGGAATTGATTTAGTTGCAATCTAATCACTTTATCAAAAGTCATGTCCTCTAGAAGACCCACAACCATCATCGTAAGCCCTAAAAAGGAGCAAATTTCAAACTGCAATATCTCCTTCATCCTAACTCCAATTTGAGCAATGTTTTGTCAATTCATGTATTTTTATGAGGAGAATATACATATATAATTTTTTTTGGGGAAATTCTGCTAAAACATAATAAAAAACCAATCCAAGTGACGTGGCCTTCATTTTTGCTCTTTGAAAACCTACAAAATAGAAGGAAAAAGTTCTTTATTTTTTTCCCTATAAAGTGTTTGGAAACCATTTGTTGTGTACCTTACTAGACATGAAGATAAAATATAGAAAACACAAGAATTATCTTTCATGAAATATTTAAACTATGAACCATGCATGGAGTCCAAATGATTTCATCATGTGTTTTTTATTTGGCATGAAACTTAATGTATTTCTTATGATGATCTACACCACATTGAAGGCCCCACTATTAAAGTATCCTAAATGTTGACATCCACCATTAAGAGTTCTCTTAGCTAATAACATCAAGTACTTTCTATATATATAACGTCAAAAAGAGATAATAAACTCAAATCGACTAACTTATTCACCATATTATGTTGGAGTAACACACATTAAATCATCGTGCCATATTGTTAAACGGAAAGCTAACTCTATCTAGATTTCCATCATAGTGTAATGAACTAACACACATAATATTTCACTCATAGTGCCATGTTGTTAGAAGGAAAGCTAACTCCAGCTAGATTTGCATCATGGTGTAATTTATTTGATGACAATGTGGTTGTGTTAGATGAACAACTTCTTTATGAAAACTAGTAGACATTAGCTTTTACTCATAGTGCAATGTTTTAAGAACAAAAGCTAACTCCACCTAGATTTCCATCATGGTGCATTGTGATTGATGACAATGTGGTTGTGCTAGCTCTAGTCTTTGTGTAATGAACTAACACACATAAGCTTTCCCTTATAGTTCTATGTTGTTTGAAGGAAAGCTAACTCCAGCTAGATTTCCATCATGGTGTAATGCATTTGATGACAATGTGACTGCGTTAGATGGAAAAATACCTTATGAAAGCTAACAAACATTAGATTTACTCACCGTGCAATGTTTAAGAATGAAAGCTAACTCCAGCTAGATTTTCATCATGGTGCATTGTGATTGATGACAATGTGGTTGTGCTAAATGGAAAACTACACTATGAAAGTTTACACACATTAGATTTCACTCACCGTGCAATGATTTAAGGATGAAAGCTAACTCCATCTAGGTTTCCAACATGGTGCAATGTGATTGATGACATTGTGGTTATGTTACATGGGAAACTACCTTATGAAAGCTAACACACATTAGCTTTCACTCATAGTGTCATGTTGTTAAAATGAAATCTAACTCTAGCTAGATTTCCATCATGGTGTAATGAGCTAACACACATAAACTTTCCCTTATAGTGCCATGTTGCTACAGGGAAAGGTAAATCAAGCTATATTTTCATCATGGTGTAATGTATTTGATAACAATGTGGCTGTTTTAGATGGAAAACTACCCTATGAAAGCTAATAGACATTAGCTTTACTGACTGTGCAATTTTTTAAGAACGAAAGCTAACTCTAGCTAGATTTCCATCATGGTGCATTGTGATTGATGAGAATGTGGTTGTGTTAAATGGAAAAGTACATTATGAAAGCTAACACACATTAGGTTTCATGCACCATGCAATGATTTAAGGATGAAATCTAACTTCAGCTAGATTTCCATCACGACGCAATGTGATCGACAATGACGTGGTTGTGTTAGATGGAAAACTATCTTATGAAACATAACACACATTAGGTTTCACTCATCATGCTATGTTGTTAAAATAAAGCTAACTCCAACTAGATATGCATGATGGTGTAATGTATTTGATGACAATGTGGTTGTGTTAGATGGAAAAATACCTTACAAAAACTAACCTAGATTAGATATTACTCACCAGGAAACGTTTTAAGAACGAAATCTAACTCTAGCTAGATTTCCAACATGGTGCATTTTGATTGATGACAATGTGGTTGTGCTAAATGAAAAACTGCATTATGAAAACTAACAAACATTAACTTTCACTCATCCTTCGATGTTGTTAAATATAAATCTATCTCCAACTAGATTTTCATAATGGTGTAATGAACTAACATACATAAGATTTCACTCATTGTGCCATGTTAGAAGGAAAGCTAAATCTAGCTAGATTTTCATCATGGTGTAATGTATTTGATGACAATGTGGTTGTGTTAGATGGAAAACTACCTTATGAAAGCTAACACACATTAGCTTTTACTCACAGTACAATGTTTTAAGAAAAAAATCTAACTCTAACTATATTTCCATCATGGTGCATTGTGATTGATGACAATGTTGTTGTGCTCGGTGAAAAACTACACTATGAAATCTTACACACTTTAGATTTCACTCACTGTGCAATGATTTAAGGATGAAAGCTAACTCCAGCTAGATTTTTAACAGGGTGCAATGTGATTGATGACAATGTGGTTGTGTTACATGAAAAACTACGTTATGATAGCTAACACACATTAGTTTTCACTCATCGTGCCTGTTGTTAAAATGAAAGCTAACTCTATCTAGACTTCTATCATGGTGTAATGAGCTAACACACATAAGCTTTCCCTTATAGTGCCATGTTGTTAGAAGGAAAGCTAAATCTAGGTAGATTTTCATCATGGTGTACTGTATTTGATGACAATGTGGTTGTGTTAGATGGAAACTACATTATAAAAGCTAACAAACATTAGGTTTACTCAGCGTGCAATGTTTTAAGAATGAAAGTTAACTCCAGCTAGGTTTCCATCATAGTGCATTGTGGTTGTGCTAGATGGAAAACTACACTATGAAAGCTTACACGTTAGATTTCCCTCACCATGCAACTATTTAATGATGAAATCTAACTCCAGCTAGATTTCCAAATTGACGCAATGTCCTTGATGACAATGTGGTTTTATTACATAGAAAACTCCATTATGAAAGCAGACACACATTAGTTTTTACTAATCGTGCCATACTGTTAAAATAAAAGCTAACTCCAACTAGATTTCCATCATGGTGTAATGAGCTAACACACATAAGATTTCCCTTATAGTGCCATGTTGTTAGAAGGAAAGCTAACTCAAGCTAGATTTCCATCATGGTGTAATGTATTTGATAAAAATGTGGCCGTGTTAGATGGAAAACTACCTTATGAAAGCTAGCATACATTAGTTTTACTCATTGTGCAATGTTTTAAGAACGAAAGCTATCTGAAGCTAGATTTTCATCATGGTGCATTGTGATTGATGGCACTATGGTTGTGCCAGATGTAAAACTACATTCTGAATACTAACACACATTAGATTTCAGTTACCGTGCAATGATTTAAGGACGAAATATAACTCTAGCTAGATTTCCATCACGCTGCAATGTGATCGATGACGATGTGGTTGTGTTAGATGGAAAACTACCTTATGAAAGCTAACACACATTAGATTTCTCTCATTGTCCCATGTAGTTAGAAGAGAAGTTAACTCCAGCTAGATTTCCATCATGGTACATTGTGATTGATGACAATGTGGTTGTGCTAGATGGAAAAATACCCGATGAAGGCTTACACACATCAGATTTCACTCACCATGAAATGATTTAAATATTAAATCTAAATCCAGCTATATTTCCATCACGGTGCAATGTGATTGATGACGATGTGGTTTTTGTATATGGAAAACTATCTTACAAAATCTAACTCACTTTAGCTTTCACTCATCATGCCATCTTAGTAGGAAACTAACTCCAAATAGATTTCCATCATGGTGTAATGAGCTAACACACATAATCTTGTACTCATCATGCCATGTAGTTAAAAGGAAATCTAACCCCGGCCAGATTTTCACAACGGTGAAATGAGCCAACACACATAAGCTTTTACTCATTGTGACATCTTGTTAGATAGAAAACTACCTTACAAAGGTAACAGACATTAACTTTCACTTATCATTCCATGCAGTTAGAAGAAAAACTAACTCCAGCTATATTTTCATCATGGTGTAATGAGTTAACACTCATGGCTTTTACTCGTCGTGCCATATTGTTAGAAGGAAAACTGACTCTAGCTATATTTGCATCATGGTGTAATGTATTTGATGAAAATGTGCCTATTTTAGATGGAAAAATACTTTATGAAAACTAACACACATTAGCTTTCACTCACCATGCAATTTTTTAGGAACGAAACCTAACTCCAGCTAGATTTTTATCATGGTGCAATGTGACTGATGACAATGTGGTTGTGTTATATGGAAAACTACCTTATAAAATATAACACACATTAAATTTCACTTCTCGTGCAATGGTTCAAGAACAAAAGCTAACTCCAACTAGATTTTCATCATGGTGCAACGTGCTTGATGACAATGTGGTTGTGCTAGATGGAAAACTACTCTATGAAACCTAACACACATTGTGTATTGTTTGAAGAACAAAAACTAACTCCATCTAGATATCCATCATGATGCAATGTGATTGATGACATTGTGGTTGTGTTAAATGGAAACATTAGAGGAAATTTCAACTCAAAATGGGTCTTTTAACTTTAACTCAAATTCCATGTCATCATGTGTTGGCCCATGAAATTGCTTTAAATTTGAAATACCGTATAGGTGTTAAAAAAAAATTTAATTTAAATTTGGGGATAGGTATCATTAAAAAAACTACTTTTTTTGTTTGTATTTTCGACATATCTCCCCGTGTTTTTACTCAAATTTCGATTAGGAGAGCTCATTGGATGCGGAATTAAATTCCGCATCCAATGAGTACCGACTCGGCATATGCCAAGTAGGTACTCGTTGGATGCGGAATTTAATTCCGCATCTAATGAGCTCTCCTAATTGAAATTTGAGTAAAAACATGGGGAGATATGTCGAAAATACAAACAAAAAAGTAATTTTTTTCTTTTCTTCCTCCAAAATTAATAAGTATTATTTTATTATTTTAACTATTATTTTATTAATTTTTTTTAGGAGGCCCATTTTGAGTTGAAATTTCCTCTAATGCTACCTTATGAAAAATAACACACTTTTTCTTTCACTCATCGTGCCAAGTTGTTAGAGCGAAAGCTAACTCCAAGTTAATTTTTGTCATGATCATGGAGTTAGCTTTCGCTCTAACAAGTTGGGACGATGAGTGATAGTAAATATCATGGAGTTAGATTTCGCTCTAACAAATTGACATGTATGTTCATATAGAATCTCTTATTTGATGACAATGTGGTTGTGCTAGATGGAAAACTACCATAAGAAAGCTAACACATATTAACTTTCATTTGCCATGCAATTTTCTTATAAGGTAAACTAACTCGAAATAAATTTCCATAATGGTGCAATGTATTTGATCATAATGTGGTTATGTTGGATGAAAAATTACCTTATGTAAGCTAACACTATGATTATCTATTAGCATGAGCCATTTAATGATCATCATGATTACCTATTATCATGACCTCTACAATTGTTTTTGTACATATAGTTACAAATAGAATGACGTGTGCATTTATAATATTTTTGAATTCATGTTCTTTTTCCAGAAACAATGGAGTTTGATGCAAGTAAAATTGCAAAAGAAGCGACTTCAAAAGCTTAGAGTTCTTTATCTTCTTCATATGTATGAATTGAGATGTTATAAAATATGTTTTCATAGTACTCTTTAATTGATGCTTTTAATTGTTTTCGAAACTACTGTAATATTTTCTACAAATGTTTTCAGATGCTAAGAACCATGATGCAAATGAAATTTCAAAGAAATCATCAATCAAAAGAAAGAATACAAATATGACACTACAAAAGTCTCCAACAGTTGGTATGGCATTTTCAAATTTAGTTATTTACAAATAATTATACTATATTCTAGTATGCAATTTCACACTAGATGAACTTTGATATATCATTATGTGGGTAGTAAACGTCCATAGCACATAAACTTCCTTATTCTTCTGCATGTGAATTAAAATGATGTGTTATATGGTAGATTATTAATGTTTGATATTTCATGTTTTCTTTAACCATTGCAAACAATTTTTTCTACTATTGTTTTCAGATACTATTGAATTTGATGCAAATGAAACTACAATTAAAGCATCTAAGAAAAAATGAAAAGCAAGTGGTACACAATCAAAGGCTACTCAAGTTGGTATGGTATTTTTATATCTTATTTATTCTAATATAGTATTGTTAGACTATATGATATTTTCAAATTTTAATAGAATATTAAATGACGATATTTATAATTATAATTTCATTTTGATTTATGCTAATAATTTTTTATTCTCGTTTTCAGAATTGCTCAGTTCAAAAGCAAGTGAAATGCCACATCCATCAATCATGCAACGACAAAGACTTCATTCAAGTCAAAATATTATGAATGCACCAATTTCTACTTCTACTTTTCAAATGATTAGAAAGTATAATACAACCAATGAATATGAGTTTGTGGGAGATTGGTATGTTCAAATAGAATGTCCTCCAAATATGTTCCATGATATGTGTCTGTTTGGATCCATAGGGGAAAAAGATCCAATTATATTAGGGATAGTTTTTAATTATTGTGCTCATGGTGAGACTAACATTGTCTTTCAAGTGGAGGCTATAAATGGACAAGAAGTAAAATTAGTCTCTTGTCCAATGGAGTACACAAAATTTAGACCAGATTTAATTGAAGCTTCAAGTAAAGATCCGCCAAACACAATGAAAGAGTCAATGTTTAAGTTGAATAGTTATGAAAGCTTCGATAAATTGGGGTTAAAGAGTTGCATAGATCTTTTAGAACGTATCACAAAAGTTCTAAAATATCGCAATGTCAAAAAGTTGAAAATATCATCTTTACTTCTTTATTTGCATCAAAGAGGTAAATTACCTCATAAAATACCAGAAGATAGACTTGATGCTCATATTCATGCTTTAAGGAGAATATATTTAAAAGAATTGGAAGAAAACATTGCATCAAGTGGTTTCACACCTACTACAGAATTTAAAAAAATTGAGAAAATGGAAACTGAGACAGTGAAACTTGCAGATAATTGTGATGAAATTCATGAATCCTTCAAGGAATGTTATTTATTTTCAAGCTCCTTCAACATAAAGGTGGATGTTCAAAGATGCATAGAAGCACCAAAAGTGTTTAAATTGAGATCACAATATGATGCAAATGTTCAGGTGTTGGTGAAATCTTTTTTAGAAAAATTTCAAACATCATTGCCCGATGCTCTCTTGATTACATTTGATAAAAGTGAGCCTAATCCACCAGTAAACCATGTGAAAATTGTAAATGAGATAGATATAAATGCTATAAATGTCAACTTTTGGATATTTAATGGCCAACATACCATTCAAGCCGCCAAAGAACTTATAACAAGTCCCAAGTATAGTGTATCTGTGCAGGCAAAAAAAAAAGTACAAAGAACGTTCTGCTCAATTCTCGGATCCATCAGTTGATCCCAGTGTTGTGATTCGCATTTGTTGTCAATTAAATTCTGCAAATAATGTCTTCTTCAAAACTCCTTTAATTGATTGTGTGCGCTCTGCACAACAGTTCTTAATTGATAATGACAAATTAAAGAAAAGGAGGATTGGAAATTCTAAGACATCGGATGACAAGGTATGTAATTTTAATTATTTTTGCACCTAAGCTATTTTAATAATGGATTTTTATTATTATATATTGACTTATTTAGTTTCAAAATACTATTCATATTTTAATATATACATTGAATTCTTATTATTTTATGTTTGTTATTTTTAACAGGTTGACGATGAAATGGTGTGCTCCTTCTTTGATTGTCCACTTTCAAATTTTGTTGATAAAAGAATTATTTTATATCTTGATCAACCTATTTGGGATAAATGGGACACTATTTTTAATTGTTACCAATTAGGTACATTTGACTATTCTCCGAGCCAACTTGGTTCTCAAAAGTACAAGATAAATCATCTAAATGCATTGACAGCTACTTCTTTTCGCCCCCTTCAGGGATTAACAATTGAACAAATTGGCTCTGTAGCAGATAAGATATTGGATGGAACCATTTGGTTTTCTATTCCATTTAACCGTCCAATTGATGCCATAAAGTTAAAAGATTATTGTTCTAAATTGAAAACAAAAAGAACAATCTTGGATGCAATGGTTCAATACTGTCAAAGTCACGATAAAAAATTGAATGATAAGGCTTTAACCACATCCAACATTCTTGAGCATTATGAAATAAATGATATCATATTTGCTAATTTCTATACAACTATTGAAGGGTCTACTTATGTAAAAGGATCACAGAAAACAAAAATAGAGTCCTTTTCTCAGCAAGCATGTGAAGTACTCAACAGATTAATAAGTGGATCAACAAATGTTCAACAAGATGACAACTTTGAATTTGGGTGTCAATTTGGGGGCCCTAATATTCTCTCAACACTTTTGCACTCTTTCCCTTCTCTGGTTGAGATAGTACTATATACCGACCTTGTTTTTCTAGATGCACTTGCTTTGAAAGAAGAATCATTCCACATGGCTTATTATATTGAATTGTTTCTATTTTTTATCGACAAAAATGGGTTGACAGAATTTACTATAGTTCTGTTAGAAGACCTTTGGTCATTTAAAGATGTCCAATAAGCTTTGGAAATTGTCATAAAGAACTCTAAGTTCAAGTGTAATATAACTAAGGGCATTTATAGGTACAAACAAAATTTCTTTAGTTATGATATAGTTTTAACTATACATTTCTATACCATAGAATTAAAAAAGGTTGAGGCTCCAGAACACTCTCACACTTTTAAAAACATATTTGATCAAAGTGAGAGAGATGTTGAATTTTGGGTGGATTTATTGGAAAAACACCAACAAAATATGGAAGTGAATGTAATTTTTTCTCTTTATTTAGGGAAAAATTTAATCTAATCTTGTCTTAACTATAAAAGAAGAATTTCATGCATTGTACAAAAAGAGTCACAAAGGAAAACCATGTTGAAAATTCACAAATCTTTTCAACTGTCAGGATCAACATCCATCAACATCCTAGAAAATTCAGGTGCCACATTTTGTTGTTTCCATTATAATTGTTTGGTTTTATCATTGTTTAGAAGTCTTAATTGCCTAGTTTAGTACATAGACTAATGATGGGGATTGTAAAGCAGAAAATGTCGACAGTGGCCGACAAAACAACCATCAAGATAATGTGGATAATATTGAAAAAGGTTTGGAAATTGAAGCCAAAAGAGAAGAATATATCATACCAGGTACGTAATTTATTTGATTGTTTCTCTTGTTTTTATTTAATATTATATTTTCAACTATTGAACCCAATCTTGATGAACTCCTTGGAAAATTTTGGTACTACACTTCCTTAGATGTTTTTATTATATCAGTTTGGATTATATTTTGTTTATAATTCTTAATTCGCAAGTTTTTTTAATCCAATGACTAATGACGGAGATTGTAAAACAGAAAATTATTAAAATGGGCAACATATAAATAATCAAGTTAATTTGAACAACAAAGAAACAAATTTGGATGTGGAAATAGAAGGGAATGAAATTATTTTACCAGGTACATACTTTTTTTTGCTATTCATCTTATTATTTTTTAAATCTATTTATTTTCCATATTGCATAACAATTTTGATTGTTGATTATAGGGAACTAGAAGAACAAAGGCATTGATCAAGAACATGGTCACAAAATGATGGAAATGGAAAATCCATTAACAGATCAAATTTTGGTAGCATGTACTTACTTTGAACTCTTGTTTCTCTTGTATTCTGTTGATTATAGTTCACAAATACAATGAATATAATAATTAGGATAATGTGTCACAAAGCTAAAAAATATGAACATACTATATCGATTATTTATCGTGGTTAATTGTTTGTTTAGTTATTTAATGAATTTTATTCATTGTCACAATATTTTATTTATGGTACAATTTATTTGATGACAATGTGCTTGTGCTAGAGGGATAACTTTCCTACACTATACAGTGTTGTTATAAATGTCATTGTGCTTCTGCTTGAAGTAAAACTAGCATACATTATATTTCCTTCATTGTCCAATGTATGTATCTGATAACAAAGTGGTTGTACTAGTATGAAAGCTAACACGCGCTAGCTTTCATTCACTATGCAATGTTGTTATAAATTCCCTTGTGCTTGTGCTAGAAGGAAAGCTAACTCAGGTTATCTTTCATTCACTATGCAATGTGGTTATAAATGGCCTTGTGCTTGTGCTAGAAGGAAAGCTAACCATGTAATGTCGTAAAAAATGCTCTTGTGCTTGTGCCATAAAGAAACCAGCCTTATGTTACATTTCTTTCATTGTCCAATGTATGAACTTGATGACAATGCCATTCTGCTTGTAGGAAAGCTATCACATGTTAGCTTTCATTCAATGTGCAATGGTGTTGTTAGAAATGACCTTCCGTTGATGGTAGAATGAAAGATAACATGAATTAAATTATATTTATGATGTAATGTATTTAATGACAATGTGTTTTGACTAGAAGAAAAATTGGCATGTTATTTAATGAATTTTATTAATTGTCACAATTCATAATATTTTTCATGTTTATTATAGTGACTAGCAATGACAACAAAGACATTGATCAAGAGCATGTGGAACAAAGTTGTAATCAAGAACACAATATCGTATCAGGTATATAAAAATGTTTTCTTTCTTGTTTTCATATTTAGTGAGTTTAATTCATTGTAACATTTCATAAGATATTAATTGTATATTATAGAGGCAAACACAAACAAAGATAATAATAGGAAGATAGTGAAACAATGTTAAAATCAAGAACAAAATCTAATATTAGAGATGTATAGCTTGTCAACTTGTAATTCTCATTTGTTTAATGATTTTTATTCATTTTCACCATTTTTTTAATGTTTAATACATAGCCAAATAAGGAGAACAAAGAGAATGATGAAGTGCAAATCTATAATCATGAACATAATATCATATTAGGTATTTCTAACTTGTCTTTTTTTTTTGTTATTTTTAAAATTTTAGTCCATGTAAGAATGATAACATTTTAGATGTTTATTATGGGGACAAATAAAAAGAATAAAACAAACAATTATTACAATATTAAAGATGTATATATGTATTTCTTTTTAAAAGTGGCATTGCAAATGCTTTCTTTCATTACCAATTAAGTAATAAACGTGTTATATTAAAAAAATAGATCAAAAGAATATTTAAATTGGTATTCCATTAAAGGTTTAACGTTTTATTCTCTAGGTTCTATGCAGATATTGCGACAAAGTAATGGCCAATCTGAAAACAGTATACAAACTGCTCAAGGTGAGTGTATTTTTTGAACAATTATTTCTTAATGATTTTTGTAGCATGAATACAATGGCTTGACTATTTTATCTGTTATTGTGTTGCAGAAAAAATAAATGGAAAAAATTAGTTATATTTGAATTAAAAGACATTTTTTATTACAGCATTGATGATGATGCAACAAGAGAACATATTGAGAAAATGGGAAGGGTTGTATATTGCGCAATAGATAAAAAAACAAATATGGTTTCATCCACATGCAAAAAAAATTCTTGAAATGTGTTTCAAGAATGAATATCTTGAGATTGGAATTTGGTCAACTAATTTGAATCTACACATGTCAAGAGTTCTAAAAAAATTGGTTTCAGATATATCACAAAATCAACTTGTGTTTATGTGGACTGCTTCAGATTGCAAGCCACAAAAATGAAATAAGGCCGCTAAGAATCCAACAAAAGTTATACGCACTAAATATTTGAAAAAAGTGTGGGATACATATAGTCAATATGATGTAACTAACAATGTTATAGTGGATTGTTCATATGAGAGAGTTAAAGAAAACCCCACATAAAATGTGATTCTTGCAACTCCATTCGTGGGAAATAACCAAGGGGATAAATGGTTGATCGATGAGCTATGGAGAATGTTGAATAAGTTCAACAAAGAAACAGATGTCCAAGATACTTTGAAGGATTTTCGGTGATGAATTGTTCTTCATTATATGTATGACCTCATGAATTATTACTATACATGCAACATTTTTCAAATTAAGTTCTTATATTTTATTATGCTTTGTCATTATTAGAAGTTAACATATTTTTATTTTATTATTATTTTTATATAAAGATATTGAGTTAATAAAGGTTGCTAATTTAAATTGAGGTTTAATGTATGAAGTTGGATGTAGAGATTATTAGATAAATGGTGATTTTGTTTGAAATGGACTATTCAATTAATTATTGCATGTGTGGTTTAATGGATCATTATATCTCTTATAAATTACTAGTTCGAAGAATGGTAAAATGTGAATTTATAAAATTTTGTTATTTCAACATATGATTAGGTTGTATGTGGAAATTAACATATAAACAATTTGATTGCTTGTATTGGGTGCTTCTAATTATATTTTCCATTCATAGTGCTAGAAGGAAAGTTACCATATGAAAGCTAACATGCATTAACTTTGATGACAATGCGGTTAGAAGGAACTCTAACATGAATTATATTTCCTTCATGACATAATGCATTTGATTACAGTGTGGTTCTGTTAGGCGGAAAACTACCATATGAAATCTAATTAGTTTAATTGTTTGAATTATGTCATTGTAATTATATTTTCCCATTGCAGCTTTAGGAACTATTATTAATAACAAAAATAAAGTAGAATAAAAGTATTTGATTAATGTATATGTTATCATATCATTAGTTCAATCAATAGAATGAGGCTACTATAATTATATTTTTTAATTGCCATTTAACTCCTTATATGATTCCCTTTGTATAATAATGGAAAAAATTGACAGTAGATAGGAATTACAAGAATTTTTAATATAATTTTAAATATTATGTTTTGATGTCTTTAAGTAATGAAATGAATCTATGTTAATGTCAATGATGTTTGTGGTTGCAGCACATATGGGAATTAATATCAATCGAAAGATGTTGTTGATCTTTGAAATGGAAGGAGTGCTCTTCGTGTCATATACTAGAGATGAACCAAATTGTCCTTCTCAAAGAATACCAGATGAGGAATTTGGTGACAAGTCCTATTTTTTAAGGCCTTTTCAGTCAGAATTATTAAAATACTGCTTAAAGAATTATGATATTGCAATATGGAAATTAAATGGCACATATAAGTACATTCAACATGTACTTGAAAAATCAGATATTGATATAAGAGACTTTGAATTCACATGGGATAGGTCCCATTGTCATTTGCAAAAAAAATCAAAGTAGGGGGTACAATACCTTATTATGAGAAAAATATGGAGAATAAAATGTATTGCTAATAGATACATCAAGTCCTACTTCTCAATTTGTTGGATATCGGTCAAACCATATCTTGATAAAGGCCTATACAGGAGAAGAGCATGATACTTGGCTTATGCAAGTTTTATTACCCTTTCTTAAGACACTTCATCGTATCAAAGGGAAACATGAGTACATTAGAATGTTCAATAGAACATCAACTTCATTGTAATAGATGATGATTTTTTTTCAGAAATTTGGTCACAAAAAGCATTCTGATTTTTCAATACAACTTGGACATACTTTTTAGTGTTTATATATTTTTTGAAATATATGGGAATTTATAGTTATATTAATATAGATTTTTGTTGTTGTTTAAAATTGATTTTGCATTGGCTTTCATATTTATTTACTTATGTGCATTACTACTTGTGTATAAAATGAAATTTAAAGTTTAAAATAATGATGCAATTCTTACCAAAAAGATTAGAATCATTTACTTGATAATAAATGCTAAGTGGTCTATTCATGTTAAATTAATACGAAATGGGTCGTAGGTGATTTAGTTAAACCTTTTGAACTATTTAAGATATTTGATTTCTCAATCCAAAACTTCTCCTAAATTTTTATACTTCAATAAATTAATTTTTGTAACCACGATCATAATAATTGACTTAATGATTTTTAGTTGCCTATAATGTGCATTCATATGAATTTATAAACGAGATATGTGATTTTGAAATAAAATTTTGTTGTAAATAAATTTTCATTTTACTTGCTTTCTTTGAAATTATATGGCATTAGACTCCATCGTTTCTGAAAATAAGCGAAAAAATTCAAGAACATTGCACACTGAATGAAAGCCACCTCTAGATTATATTCTTGTAACTTTGACTGTAGGAAAGCTAAAAGGTAGAGATGCTAGCTTTCCTTACTTTCCATCTAACACAAACACAATTACGTTGCATCGCGAGTTAGCTTTCATATGTTAGTTTTTCATCTAACATATACAGATTGTCATCAAATACATAGCACCATGAAGGAAATCTAACTCGAGTTAGCTTTCCTTATAACAACATTACAGGGTGAACAAAAGCCAATACATGTTAACTTACAAATGTTATCTTTCCATCTAACAAAACCACATTGTCATCATATACATTACACTCATAAGGGAATCTAACTCGGGTTATCTTTCCTTCTAATAACATTGCATGGTGAATAAAATATAACACATGCTATTTGATTTTTAATTACTTATAATATGCATTAATACTCGTGTATAAAAGTGAAATTTAAATTTTGATAAAATGATGCAATTCTTACCAAAAAAATTAGAATCATTTAATTGAAAGTAAATGCTAAGTGGACTATTCATGTTAAATTAATACGAAATGGATCATAGCTGATTCAATTGAACTTTTTGAACTATTTAATATATTTGATTTCTCATTTGAAAAATTTCGATATATTTGTATACTTAAATCAATTAATATTTATAATCAAAACATATTTTAAAATAGTATGGCATAATGACTTTCAATTGCCTATAATATGCATTAATATGAATCTATAAATGAGGGATGTAATGTTAAAAGAAAATTGCATTGCAGATAAATTTTTATTTCTTAAAAATAATTTAATTCTTAATGAGTGTTGAGGGATGTAATGTTAAAATAAAATTGCATTGCAAATAAATTTGTATTACTTAAAAATAATTTAATTCATAATGAGTGTTAAGTGTAGTGTTCAATATCATTAGAGGAAATACATAGATGGGTTAAGTTTTTGAATTTTTCGAACTATAAGGCATTTGAATTCATTGTCCAATGATAATTTTTTATAAATTCATATTTTTAAAATAAAATGAAATCATACCATATTTGTCAACAAGCCACAAAGTTATTTTATTGTATTTTAGTTAATTATATGCATGAATATGAGTGCATAAATGTGATAAATACATTTTGAAATAAAACTACATATAAGCTACTATGATGCATTTTGTTTTTAAATTTTTTAGAATTTCTTGATAATCCTTGTTGACTAGGGGAATCGGCAACTGGGGCCGGGCTGGTACTCGCGTGACACGGGGTCCAGGGATCCATTCCCGCTACCACTATAACCCTAGGTGCCCACACCCGCCGCAAGACATGGGACACAGGTAAACCCGGGTGGGATTGATCTCGTGACCTCCAATTTACAAACAACTTCATTACAACGGAACCGCCATTGAGCCACACCCGTGCGGCTTTCTTGATAATCCTTGTTAACTAGAATATTCATTCTAAATTTGGGAGAATATGGGTCATAGATGAATGACTTCATTTTTTTTGGTTTCCTTGAATATATTAGATATAAAACCTCTTGCAACATAGCATGTTAAAATTAAGTTTTTTGCAATTTTTTTGGATTATTTCTTTTCAATATATCTCAATGTCTCATCGTTCTTAACATTTAATAAATTATGGATATTCATACATACATCATTATTTATGGCCAGTACCCATGTTCTACTTCTAATTGAGAAAATGTTTTCTTTTGAATGTTTGAGTACTAAAGTTTGAGAATAAGTAATGATAAAATTATAATTGAAGAAATAGTTTCCTTGATTAATCATGGTAAATGGGAGAATCATTTGTTATAGATGAGTGAGTTTGGATACACACATAATCTTGAAAATCAATATATTAAATAACTTATTTGTAGTTACTTTGAATCATTAGTAATCAAAGAACATGAGGACATACAAAGTTTGACTAAAATTCATTCAAAGTGTGTTTCAACATCTATCTCTAATTCAATATATTCAAAATTCTTGTCATTTTCTCCTCTTCATGAAAGCAATGATCAAACATGGTGTTTTATAATATAAATCTTTTTATTACTTTGGTCACCTCAAATATAGTATAGAGCATGTCTTAGAGTATCATAGTATAAAATTATGTGTGCAATTTCATTCAATTTGAATTATTCCCACATAATATATCTCATTGTCTTAAAGATTTAAACATCTACAAAATTATTAATATTCATAGACTGATCAGGATTTATGTCCAACCCATCTAGTTCCAATTGAGATGTAATATTTCCTTTTGAATGGTTGAATACTAAATTATTACTTGAAATAAATAAAAAATATTAATTGAGAAAATAATTCATTGGATTAATTATTCCAAATTTAATGGAATATTTCTTTGAGTTGATTTTTCTAGAATTAGTAGAATATGTATTTAGAGATTTACAGAAAAACTCAATGTGGATGAAGTCCTTGTAATAGAATATTTCCAAATTTAATGAAATATGTGTTCAATATGAATGGACATGATATCATATTGGTCCCTAGGTGACGCCCCCGTGGCTTCTTTCTCAACACAAAACATCTCATCAATCATGTGCTTCAGGGTCCACGCCCAACAAAACTAAACATATATATATCATATGAAATTGGCTTATGCTCAGTATATCAAACAAATCATCATGTTCATATGCAGTGGGGTATTTGACCCAGCATATCAAAATAAAACATCAATGTAACATCATAATCAATGGGGCTCATGCCCATTAGTGTTAGGTCCAAAATTCAAAATATTATATCCCTCCCCTCTTAGTACAACACCATCCCTGGTGTTTTAGGGACTTATAATGAAATCATGAAACAAGGTGGGGTAATCCTTTCTCATGGTGTCTTCAGTCTCCCAAGTAGCCTCATCGGCTTCAAAGTGATTCCATTAAAATTTCAACTGGACTATGGTGCGCTTCATGAGTTGCACCTCTCTCTTTGCCAATATATAAAGAGGTTTAGGGGAAAACTCCCATTCATGTTCCACCTGTAATAATGACCAATCAACCACATGTTTAGTATCATAAACATATTTCTTTAATAATGATGCATGGAAAACATTATGGAATCTTATGTGCATAGGTAAGGCTAGTTCATATGCCACTCACCCACTCTTGGTGAGTATTTCAAATGGTCCAGAAAACCTAGGTGCTAATTTACCACACCTTCCCAAGCTCCATGAGCTCTATTTTTACTTTACTTTCAAGTAGACATGGTCACCTATTTGATAATCTTTATCTTTTCTTTTCTTATCCGTGTATCTTTTCTGGTGGTCTCGTGCTTCTTTAAGGTTCACCTGGACCTTGGTAAGCAACTGTTCCAAGTCCTTTAATAAATAAGGCCCTAACATGAGCTGATCCACTTAGATATCCCATGTAACCGATGTTCTACACTTCTGTGTACCTTAAAGGGACTCATCTTGGTGGAAATCCGGTCACCGTTGTTATATGAAAACTCTATGAGATGAAGGTAGTCTTCCGACATAGTGGGGTTTTTCATGACATACATCCTAAGCATGTCCTCAACAATTTGGTTTACCCTTTATATCTACCCATCTGACTCTAGGTGATAAGCAGTACTAAAGTTGAACTGCATTTCTAATCTGGAGAATAAAGATCTCCAAAATTTTCCAGTAAAAGTTATATCTCAATCTGAGATGATTTCCTTGGGTATCTCGCGCAATATAAATATATCCTTTAAGAAGATATCAACAATGTGTACTGCCTTATAGGTCGACTTCACTGGAATGAAGTGTGTTGTTTTTGACAATTTGTTAACTACTACAAAGATGAAAATCATTTTGTTTCTTACTTTTCCATAAACCAGTGATAAAATACATACTAATGGATTCCCACTTCCAGTCCGGAATGGGTAGTGGCTGTAGAAATCCCAAAGGATGCTAATGCTCAACTTTGACAAGCTGACATTCTAGACATTTAGTGATAAGCAATGCAATCTCGGTTTTTAGCATAGGCCAGAAAAAGTGTCTCTTAACGACAGATATCATCTTTTGATATCCCGGATGCCCCAAGTAGGGTGTCCGATGAAATTCCATGAGGATGCTGGATCGAATTTTCCCTCCTTCTGGAACATACAATTTCTCTTTGAACCATAGTAGTCCTGTCTCATCTACATTATACTCTTTTTGTTGTTGAAACAACCTGTCCTCTTGGATTTTCTTGAGGATTTCTACATAGAAAGGGTCCAATCTATTGGTTGTTCTAATCCTCTCGTGCAAATCTGAATTGGTCTGACTTAAAGTCACCTCATATATCATATGAGTTCATTGACTCAAAGCATCAAAAATCTTGTTCTCTTTTCACTTAATATGATTTAGCTCAAAATAGTACTCGATAAGGAAATCCAACCATATGTTTTTCCTAGAATTTAGATCCGGTTGCTTGAATAAATACTTCACACTCATATTGTCTGTCTTCAGAAGGAATTTCCTTCCCATGAGATAGGTCCTCTACATCTCCAATGCATGAATGATGGAAGCTAACTCAAGACCATGTGTGGGGTAGTTTTGCTCATGCTGTTTTAACTTTCATGATTCATAACAGATCGTATAATCATTCTACAAGAGGACTTCCCCAAGTCCTTCCTTGCTTGCATCTATGCAAACAACAAAATCCCCATCGGGATCCACAATTTGTACTATCAATGTGGTCATCAAAATTTTCTTGATATTTTTAAAACTTTCCTCGCACTTGGTCATCCATAAGAACTTATTTTCTTTCTTCTGCAAGGCGGGCATGGGACAAGCTATTCTCTAGAAGTTCCCAATCAAATTTTGATAATACCCAGCTAATCCCCAAAAAAGACCTAATGTCGGTGACACTAGTAGGGGTAGGCCAGTCTTCTATGGCTTTAATCTTGTACGGGTCCATAGGTATCCATGTCTCAGAGATAATGTGACCTAAGTATTGTATCTGTGATTTGTAAAAGTCACATTTACTAAACTTGGCATAGAGCTGGTATTCTATGCGGAGGTTTTCCTCGCGTTCCTCTTTACTCTTAGAGTAAACTAGGATGTCATCTATAAAGCCCAAATTTTTTTTATCCATATATTTACTAAATATACTATTCATCATACACGTAAAGTTTGCAGGTGCATTGATCAACCCGAACGACATTACTACAAAATCGTATTTCTCATACCTGGTATGAAAGGAGGTTTTGTGAATATCCTCATCAAGAATCTATACTTGATGGTACCTATATCGTAGGTCAATATTTGAAAAGATATTGGCTCCTCCCACTTAATCGAAGAAGTCATCGATCCTAGGGAGTGGGTAACTGTTCTTGATAGTCGTTTTGTTAAGCTAACGGTAATCGATGCACATCCACATCGTACCATCCTTCTTCTTTAAGACAAGTATCGGTTCTCCCCAAGGGGACACAATTGGTTAGATATATCCTTTTTCTATCAACTCCTGCAACTGCAGTTTGAGTTCCACCAACTCTGGTGCACTCATGCAGCAAGGGGCTTTTGAAGCCGAAACGAGTCCTGGTGTTAGTTCTATGGAAAATTCTACTTCTTGTTTCAGAGGTGATCCAGCGATTTCCTCAGGGAATACATCCTTGAATTATACAAGAACGGGAAATTCCTCTATGCATTTTTATCTCTCAACTTCTATCTCTCAAATATTTACTGCAAACAACTTGTAGCCCTTTCTAATGCACTTCTTTGCTTGCAAGACATATTTCTTCCTTAACCAAACTTTATTTGGTACACCTTGAATCTTCACGTGATTCCCTTGGATTTCTATACACAATATTGACTTGTGTAAGAAATCGAGCATGACATGGTTTTTTTCCAACTAGTCCATGTCGATAAGTATATCATATGATCCTGAAGGTAGGATGTTCGGGTTTACTTTCGTAGGATTACCATTCAAGTTTACCTCACAGTATTTAACTATTTCTAAAACCTTTCATTTTGTACCTGTGTCTAATTATACCAGCCAAGGTTTATCATTTTTTTCTTTGCCTAGTTTACATACATCAACAATTTTAGGCGATACATCACTTTGGAAAGCACCGAGGTCAATCAGTATTGAAATATAAGTGTTCAAGATCTTACCTTGTATCTCAACCATGGTATCCTGATGGTATACATGTCGTCCATCCAAGGCTGCATAAATCTGTGGTGTTCTATCTATTTCCTCTACCATTTGTTCTTCTTGTAAGTTTTGCAAGACCCCATTGGTCTTGTTCTTACAATCTCGGGCATAATGAGGCCTGCTGCATTTCTAGCAATTGATTTGTAGGAGGGTAGCATTGGCTCCCCCAGCTGCTACTAGATTGTTAGCATTTGGAGCTGGTACATATGGTTTTGTACCTGATTTGTTGAAGTTGTTGTTCAATAAGAAAACTGTTGTTATATTTCTTGTACGGGTGTGGGTTAAAAACCGGTTTGCAGTTATTAGAGAAGTTCTTAGACCTGTCTCTATTTTTGTTCATGTTCTCTTTCCCTAGCTGTCCAAGCTCATAGCAGAGGCTAGATTTGTGCAATGTGGTGTCCAAGGTTTTAGGCATGTCGAAATCAATCCTTTCTCGAAATTTGGGAGGAATACATCCTAATAATTGTTGTATCTTCACCTTTTCATCCTTGATGTATGGTACATAATGTAATAGATCTAGAAATCTATTAATAAAATCCTCCATAGTCATGGATCCCATACGCAACTTGTGAAATGATTTCCCCTTTCTATCGAAGAATATTTCCGACATATATTTTTCTTGGAAGATCTTGTGAAATTTAATACAGTGTATTTCTCTTACCTCATCTTTCTTGGTATGTTTCAAGTATCTCCACGATCTTGCATCTTTTCCATTTAAATTATAGATGGCTAGTTGAGCCTTCATTTCGCTAGAGTCATTATGATCTCGTAAATATTTTCTCATACATAACAACCATTCTCCAGCTTTATCCCTCGAGTTAACCTCTCCTTCATAGGTTGGGGATCTTATTTTTTTGAACTCCCACTGGAGATGGTCATCACTTATTTGTTTCTTTGTGCATGGAGAAAGAGAGTCCTCACTGGAAGGACTGTGATATTCTCCTTCTGGAGGTTCAGGGGTATGTTACTCTTCTCTTTCTTCTCTTTGTCTGCTGGCCCATTTATGATAAGATTCCTTCTTGAACCTATTTTTGGAATGAGTGGGTTTCCCCTATAGGCCTCCTCCCTTCATATCTCATATCAATGCTTCATTGATTGCTTGTTGTTCCTTTTTTTTCATTCAAATTGTCATCTCTAAAACTTTGAAAGTATGATTGAATAATTTGTATGGTTTTCATAATGTTAGAATTCATTTCCACCACCAGTTCTACTTCCTAGGTGGGGGTATTCAATTTCCCTTGTCGGCTGTTATCTTCTTTAGTGTTCATGATCTGAACTGTTCTTTAAAAATTCTTGAAATTGCAAATTTTTAATAACAGGAAAAATTTGTGTTAGTTAACAAAATTTAAAACATACTTTACTTTCCTTGCAACGAATGTATGGTATGCTCATTAGGTCTCTTAGTGTTGAAACTAGGCTCTAATACCAGTTGTAATGTCCCAAAAAATTGGAAATATATATATTTTTATTAGGCTAGTCAAAACTACATGTTGTGGACATTAATTGAACTTTACAGAATGTGTCATACTCTGATTGTACTGTTGTTTTGTCGTAAGTTGTTCTTCTGTCCTATTTCCATATTTGTCGATGAGGTTTATTAATATGTTACATATATTGTTGTCATGTTGATTACTGTTTGTACATTGGTTACACATTGATGTGTAAGTTAGCTAATTGTTTACGTACTTCATTGTTTATAGCATGTGCTTATAGTTGTATACATGGTTATAACTTAACTTTGTTCTTGGAAACAACGGGGTGGAGTGGTGGGACTAGTTTCCCTTATAACTCTGAGAGGTAACCGTTTCTACTTGATATAACGGGCTTACTTAGTTCTATCAAACTAATGCATTCTTGTCCCATTACGTGTAGGTACACTTAGTGATGGAAAATTTATTTATAATGCTTAATGGAAGGTATTGATCGTTTCGTCACTAGTGCTCGCATTTGCAGCCCTATACTAGTTTCATTTTACTAATCGTTATTGTTATAATTTTTCATTACGGACTGTATGATATTGACGTGGTCACTACAACCCTTATCATTTACAAGATATCAAGTTATTATTGATGTGATAATTATTTACTATGGTCCAAATACTTATGATTTGATTATGCCCTATCGTATTCTTCCTATATAGTTTGTTTTTATAAATTAGTTGGAGGATAAAATACTTGCAAAAAACTTGGTTAAAACATTCCATGGCATATTTCATATGCCATGGACTTAGGAATTAAATCCTAAGTTTAAACGATGCATATTGGGTTTATACATATCACGCGGAATGGAAATATATGGTAATATATCACGTAATGAACGATAGGATTTTGGGTTTGGAGGACATTAATGGGAACTAGGGTGGCGCCTTTAATGCACATAGGGAGAAGTGGCAGCCCAGCTTAGGGCTTCGATCAATGATGGGGTTTTTTCATTCGCATCTTAGCTTCTTGTACTCTGCTCCTACACAGTATGAACAAATGTGATTTCCATGGATTGACATGTATGTGACCATTCTATTTTGTTAGCATCATTGTTGATTCAGTTGGTTTATCATCACATAGTTCTCATGGTGCCTTTTGCTCTGTGTTTGCAAGTTGCAGAGTGTAGTGAAGGAATGGGATTCATGGCTTGTGGATAGCGTGGTGGGAAAATCCATATGCATTTGGTTAAGCCTGCTTTGTACAAGTGCAAACTTGTTCCCTCATTTTGCTTAATGGTTACGACAGAGATGATAGTCATTGTGGTTGTAATTTCTTGATTCTGGTTTTCAATGGATGCGTTTTGGGTTGGGGTTTGACTGTGTCTGGAAAGAGCTCTACGTTTTGTAAAGAGACATACTTGGGGTTTTGTTGTGGGGTTTTGATTTCCTTCGATCCCGAGCTTACACTGTATTGGGATGTATTTAAATGTTGATTCTAGGCAACGAAGGGAGCCTAGGTAAACCCTCAATAGGCTATGTGTATTTTGTAAATTTTGTTTGGGTTATTTTATATGCAATGGGAAGCACCATTGCTTGCAATGGTGCAATGACCAAAGGTAACGACTTTGTTAACTTTGTGATGGATTTATAAGATAGTATTTATAATTTTAAGCTACGTCGATTTCAATGGTTGTTAAATTGTGGACTGTGTGGAGTTTGCATTCATTGTATGCATTGGTTTTGTGGATGACTTGTGTTATAGCATTATGGCTTGGGACCATGGCATATGGAATTGGCGTTTCCCACCCTCATAGTTGTGGAATCTTGTTTATTTTTTACCATTTTGTTTATGCAAGAAGAAATGGGGTTTTTTTGTAGTCTAACCCAGCGACTAGTAATCGCCGTTGTTGGTAGCATTGATAGGGTTAGAAAATAGTTTGGAACTGTTGATTCTTATAATGTGTTGGTTGTGTAAAAGGGTGAGGGCCATATATTACAATGTATGTAATTTTATTTAGGTCTTTCAACTACTGTGCATAGAGTTTATATTTTAATGGAAGCTTGTGTATAAATCATATAGCATGGCTTTGTAAATTACTAAAATACCCTTACACGATTTGCTACTCAGGCATTTACTATGATGAGGGTTTAGTTGATATGGATATGATTTGGGGATTTAATTCCCACAGGAATCGATCATGCGGCCTCTATGCACTTATGTTGGTTTTAATGAATACACTAAATATTATTGGGTTTTTAATTTATTATTGTAAATGCTATTACATTCATTTGTAAGTGGTTATGTAAATAATATCACGGTTGTTTTTATTTATGAAGAGACTTTTGTTTATGGCTTGTGATTTATATTATGACTCGTTGTTATTTAAGGGTTTGATTGGTTGTTTAAGCAATGGGTTATTTATGTGTATAATTTGTATCTTGTATATCGAATTCATGGATGTAGTTGATAGTAATAATATAATTTGTGGACCATGAGATGGTATCGATATTTGTACTGTTGATTTGATTTATGATAATATTTTATAAATGAAAAATGTTTAAATAGACCTTGAGAGGTCTTGGTTGATTTTTATCTTAGCTTTAGTATTCGAAGTTTATGGTTATTCTTAGATGTGTTTATAGTGTTGATGATTTAGAATTATATTTATTTTCTATACCTGATAATA